>CM031617.1:34089126-34094126 GCA_018398815.1 Conus ventricosus | reverse complement strand
AGGTCGAAACGCATCGGGTTTTGTCTTGTAATGTGTTCATGTCTGTTATCTGGCGGATTTACTTTAACTTTCTTTTTCTTTTTGTCCTAGCCTAGCCTAACATACCCCATACTTCACCCTAACTGTAAGAAAACGTAATTCATAAACAACAACAACACCCCACTCCGCATATTCATGAATAGATTGAACTGCAGCGAAGGGCAGTGGGGTTGTCTTTCCTTCTACTCAATGGATAATGAAAAGACCATCTGCTATCGTCTCTCCCGCTCCTAGCGAGGACTATACAATATACAACACACATTGTATGGTCTTTACACCCACGTTAGAGTCACTGCTACCAAGGACTATTCACTATACAATACAATGTGTATGGTCTTTAATCTCAGGTCCATAGAGTGACCCCCCCGCCAAGAACTATACAATATGCAACACAAACTGCATGGCTGTTACTCCCACGTCCACTGAGTAACCCCCACCCCCACCCCACCCCCCAACACTATGCTGTTCGTCCGTCGAGTCGACGCGAACCACTTCAGTCATCTTAGGGTTGAGGGGACGGGGGTGGGGGGTGGGGGGTGGGTGGGGGGGGGATGGTTTGTGGATACGCAGGTGGCTGATCAAGCCGATGCATGCACCGAATGTGCGGTGACAGCTTGGAAGGTAATGTGGGAGACCTCTTCTTGATTGCTGCCGCGGTCTTTCCTTGCCAGACTCTTTCTTGCGTGCAGCAGCTGCTGTCCTTGTTTCACATAAACTGGCACCTTTGTGGATAGAGTGGCGCCATCCAGCTGAACCCATAGCAGTTTGTTCCCATGTGTCAGGGTTGATATCAAACGCTTTCAAGGAGGTTTTGAGAGTGTCTTTGAAGTGTTTCTTCTGACCCTCCCATGGGAACGCTTTCCCTGTTGCAGCTCACCGTAGAAGAGTCTCTTGGGTAGCCGGTGGTCTGGCATGCGAGCCTCATGACCTGCCCACCGAAGCTGAGACAGCATCAGGAAGGTCTGGATGCTCAGCAGGCTTGGTCGAGCACCTCTGTGTCTGGGATTTTGTCTGGCATTTTAGGTTTAACAATCTTCTGAGGCAGGTTCTATGAAAGTGATTCAGCTTCTTGGCCTGCCGTTGGTACACTGTCCACGTTTCTACATGCATAGAAGAGTATGGGGAGAAACAACTGCTCTGTACGCCTTCAGCTTGATCTTTTACACTGATGCCTCTTCTGTTCCACGTTACTACCACGTGCATGGGCAAACCCCCACCCAAACATTTTTCAAAATCAATAAGATGTGTGGGTTTTACCCCCCCACGCCAGCCGAAGCAAATCCTCCACCGACTCAGCCACCCCGAGACCCCCCCAGTGCTTGGGAAAGGTTGTGCAATAGGAGTTGGGCGTAGGGTAGATGCCCGGAGCAGCGTTGGACCCTTTGGGTTGATTTTTGTGTGTGTGTGGGTGTTTTGGTTGTGTGTGTGTGTGTGTGTGTGTGTGTTTGTGTTTGTGTTGTGGTGTGTGTGTGTGTGAGTGAGTGAGTGAGTGAGTGGTGAGTGCGTGCGGCGTGCGTGCGTGGTGCGTGCGTGCGTGCGGCTTGGTGGAGCGCGCGAGGGGCCGCCCCGCGCGCTGTGGTTTTGTGGCGTGCGTGCGCGCGTGGTGCGCGCGTGGTGCGCGCGGGCGTGTGGTGTGTGTGTTGTGCGTGGTGGTGTGTGTGGTGCGTGCGTGGTGCTGCGTTTGGTGGTGCGGGTGGGTGTGTGTGGTTGTGTGTGTGTGTACGTACGTGCGCGCGCGCGCGCGCGGGGTGTGTGTGTGTGTTTCAGGACGACAGGAAAAACCCGGGAAAGGGTTGGGGGGGGGGGGGGGGGGGGGGGGGGTATGCAAAGGGAAACTATGGGCCGTTCCGGGAGAAAGATTTTTTGCAGGAAAAAGCGGACTTCAAAATTTACCCCCGCCGTTCCTTAAAAGTTAAAAAACCCACTTGCCGATAAGACATCTTTTTTGGTCTTTTTTTTTATTTTTCTTTTTTTTTTTTTTTGGTTTTAAAACGCATGGTTGATTTGGGGTGGAGGGGGGAGGGGGATTCCTCTCCATTTTCCCCCCCTCCCCTCCTCCCCCTCCCCCCGGGAGCAGTTCACACGTCATCACCCTCTCCCTAGAATCAGGATGAAAAAAAAAAAAAAACTGGGAAAGTTTAAAAAATTTTAATGATAGAAAGGGCATATTAAACCCCCCACCCCCTCTCTCTCTCTTCTTCTCTCCTCTTCCTCTCTCTCTCTCTCCTCTCTCTCTTTTCTTCTTTTTCTCTTCCTCTCTCCTCTTCTCTTCTCACTCTCTTTCTTCCCCTTCTCTCTCTCTCTCTTGTGGCCCGCACCGTCCCCCCACCCAAAATCACCACAAAGGAGAGAGGGGAAAACAAGAGAGGAGAGAGAGGGAAAAAGGGAGAGAGAGAGGGGAGGGGGAGAGAGGGGAGAAAAAAGACAGACAGAAAGACGACAGAGACAGACACCCCCGAGGGAGGGGGGAGAGGAGAGGGAGGAGAGAAAGAGAGAGAGAGAGAGAGAAGACAGCCCGAAGACGCAGGGCAGAAGAGGGGAGAGAGAGACGAGAGTAGAGTTCAGGTTACAAAAGAAATTTTTTTCCCTTTTTTTTTTTTTCATAGAGTCAATTTTTTGAATATGTCTTAATTTTAAATTTTTTGACTTTATAAATACACTTCCTTTTCGTTTTTTCGAACACTACACACATACATTTCAACCCTTCATTGAAGGAATGACAGGTGCAGTTCAAGACACGAGTTCCCCTAGATCACTTGCAATGGTAGGAATGAGCCTTCCCTCAACAAAAGGCAGACAAAAGAAAACAATTTTCAGACGTACAGCATCAATACACTGCTTAGTGGTTTATTTAGTGATATGAATGCAATAGTGCGCCCGGCGGCCCCAAAACACACACCAAACCAACACAACACAACCCACCAAACACCAAAAAAACCCCCCAAAAGCGCCCGCACGCACACGCCGCACGCCCACACACACCCCCATACGTGCGCACGGCGCGCCGGCACAACCCCGGCCAACATTCCTCTCTTTCTGTTTCTCTCTGTCTTCTCTTTGTCTTCTCCCGTCCCCGATTGAAAATTCAAACCGTTTTAAAAATTCAGGTTCGTCAAAGGAACCGTCCCGAATCAACCAAACAACCCCCAAAAACATTAACCCTTTAAACACCCCTTCTTTCAACCTTTATGCCGTACTTGATACTCGCATAAATCCCCCACCAATCTTTGCCCTTTTGTATGTATGTATTTGAAAAGGGTTTTTTACTTTAAATGCCTGTTGTTTTTTGTTTAGAAAAAATTTTTTTTAGGGTCAATATTATATATATATTGTGTGTGTTTTTGTGTGTGTGGTGTGTGTGGGGTGTGTGTGTGTGTGTGTGGTGCGTGTGTGTGGTGTGGTGTGTGTCGTTTTCCCCTTCTCCTGCCCCCTTTTTCTTCTGTCTTTGCTTGTTTCTTAGTGACTCCCCCTCTCTCTCTCTCTTTCTCTCTTCTCTTCTCTCTCTCTCTCTCTCCTTTTCTCCTCTTTCCGGTTTGTGGAAGATTTTATTTATTTTCCTTGACATCCCTCCCACCCCGGGGATGGCCCCTTTATTAAAGCATTTTCCCCCCCCCCCTTGGGTTTATTTCTATCCACCCCCCCCCCCGGTGCTTCAAAATCGATTTTTTGTATCTTTGGAATTTTTTGTTGTCAGATTGTTTAAAAAATGCTCTCTTATCACCCCTATCGCTCTTTTTCCCCCCCTCTTCTCTTTCTCTTCTCCTTCTTCTTCCCCTTTCCTCGCAGACTTCCCCGCCCCCCTTCGCTCCCGGTCTCTTCTCTCTCTCTCTCTTCTCTCTTTCTCTTCTCCTTTCATATTTTTTTTAAAAAATTTTAATCCCCTATTGATTGTTTTTAGTCCCTTTTTTATGTTTTTGTTCTTTTTTTTATTGTTGCCCTTTAAAGGGGAGGATGGATGTAAAAAAAGCACATCAGTGTTATTATTTTCTAAAAAAAAGAATTTTGTCTTGTTTGTCTTGTCTTGTTTTTCTTGTTTTCTCTCTTCTCCTCTCTCTCTTTCTCTCTCTCCTTTCTCTCTCTCTCTTCTCTTCTTACACCACCGGCTTTGTTCAACAGAAATGGGGTGATCGCTGTAACTGGCGTTCCACCTTAAACCTGCAGCCCTTTGCCCGACGAAATGACCCCTAACGCATGGGCCACACACACACACACCACACAAAACACACCCAACACAAACAACAACCACACAAACAAAGCCGCCGCACGCCCACCCGGGGGACCCAGCCACGCACAGCCCCCCAACCACACAAAACCAACCCAAACCACACCGAATCCCAAATTTTTTTTTTTTTTTCTTGAAAGAGGAGGGGGAGGGGAGGGGGAGAGAGAAAAGAGAGAGAGAGAGGGGGAGAGGGAGGGGAGAGAGACGAGAGGAGAGAAGGGGGGGAGAGGGAGCGAGCTGCTGCAATTGCGACTGAGAAAAAAGGGGGAAAACGAAGAGAGAGAGATTCATTTGCACAAAATGAGAGAGAGAGAGAGAGAGAGAAAGGGGGAGGAAGGAGAGAAAAGAGGGAGAGAGGAGGGAGAGAGAGAGGAGAGAGAGGAGGAGAGAGAGGGGAAAAGAAACGACAAAAAAAAACCACCAAACGGAACGTAAAAGATAACGGTGATTTTTAAATAAAGGCCCAAAACCCCTTTGAGGGGAAAAAATTCAAAAGTTGTTAATTTTCAGCCCTTTGGTGAACAATCAATGTAAAAATGAAATTCCCGTAGATTAAATTAAGTTCCGCGTTTTAAACGGCTTACCACCCAACACCACAACACCCCCACCACACCAAAAAACACACACACAACACACACGCCCCGCACGGCACGCACGACGCACGCCCCACACCCCCAACACACACACAACACACCCCCCGGGCCCCGGCTTTTTACGACTTTAATCGCATGAAAGAGCC
>CM031617.1:34081626-34084126 GCA_018398815.1 Conus ventricosus | reverse complement strand
GAGAGAGAGAAGAGGAGAGGAGAGAGAGAGAGAGAGAGACCCGTCATCAGACCACGCATCACAAACTGTCTGGTCCAATGACAGGTGGTCATTGTGTGGTCCACGTCATGCTGGTCAAACTGGCCGATGAGTCACGGTGGGATAACCCATGGCTGACAATGGACGGCGTTTGGAAATGCACGTGGAAGAGAGACACACGGACGGCGTTTGGAAATGCACGAGGAAAGAGACACACGGACGGCGTTTGGAAATGCACGTGGAAGACAGACACACGGACGGCGTTTGGAAATGGCACGTGGAAGACAGACACACGGACGGCGTTTGGAAATGCACGTGGAAGAGAGACACGCGGACGGCGTTTGGAAATGCGTGTGGAAGAGAGACACACGGACGGCGTTTGGAAATGCGTATGGAAGGGAGACACAAGGACAGCGTTTTGGAAATACGTGTGGAAGGGAGCACACGGATGGTGTTTGGAAATACGTGCGGATGGGAGATACACGAACTGCCTTTCAGCTCTGCACGATCTGTACAAATGATCCGAGTGAGTGTTGTGTGGGAAAGTCTGTTTCAGTCTTGTTGGAGTTGTCGAACCTGAAAGACGTGACAAAGTCAAGAAGCAACCTGGACGTTCACCGCCTTTACTTCAATGACGTCATCTTAGTCACGCTCTGCTGAGCAAAACGAGTTCTTTCTGTTAAAGTAGTCGAGCCCGATCAGACCGTGAACAGCAATAAATCGCTCCCCCCCCCCTTTCCCCCCAAACGCACGCATACATGCACGCAGGCATGCACACACACACACACACACACACACACACACACACACGCGCGCGCGCGCGCGCGCGTGCGCGGCGCACGGTACGCGCGCACACACACACACACACACACACACACACACACACACACACACACACACACACCACACACACACGAGTAGGGCGATGTTTCTCGTGCAACAAACAGAAGACACAACAGTTTGCTTGCCCCCCCCCCCCCCCCCTCCCCTCCCTCTTCCCTCTCCACCTAGAACAGGTCTACTGTCACGTGGTAGCTGATCAATGTGTATCAACTTCTGTGCACAGGAGTGAAATAGATTAGCAACACGTGTTTCCTATAGTCCTTCACAGTAACACAAAGAAAACAACATTGCCTGAAAGAATAACACATGATTCATATGTTGGTTTCAGTGTCAGTTTCATCCAGGTGTCATTGTGTGCGGACTAGTCTACTAACGCTCTACACCACATCCACTAAGTTTTGAGACCACACTGCGCGTGATTTAAAGCTGATGGATAAATGAATGAATGACTGAGAGAATTGAAGAAGAGGGTCTCGTGGCTACGACTTAGCAGATGCCTGACATATGCATTAGCTCAGTGCGCTAGTCAGACCTTGAGTTAACCTACCTAACACTGGCTGTGCCCATGATTATCATTGTATGTGTGTGTGGTGATCGAGTGTATACGTGCGTGTAATTGAGTGTACATGGGTGTATGCGCACGGGCTCATAGTTGTGCCAGTGTGTGTGTGTGTGTGTGTGTGTGTGTGTGTGTGTGTGTGTGTGGTGTGTGTGTGTGTGTGTGTGTGTGTGTGGTGTGTGTGCGCGCGCACGCGCGTGTGTGAATGTCAGTACAGCCACGAGTTAATCTGACAATAAATTGGTTTCAGTCAGTCAGTGTTGTGAGTGCGTGTGTGTGTGAGTGCGTGCGTGCGTGTGTGTG
Source organism: Conus ventricosus (assembly GCA_018398815.1). Lineage (NCBI taxonomy): Eukaryota > Metazoa > Mollusca > Gastropoda > Neogastropoda > Conidae > Conus > Conus ventricosus. The sequence continues at coordinate 34,082,403 of CM031617.1, read as the reverse complement.
TGTGTGTGTGTTGTTGTTGTTGTCTTCAATTTAACGTCTATCCACATAGTGATATTAGACGGGGGGAGGGAGGGAAACGGGAGGAAGAGGAGGGATGGGGACCGTATTGTGTGTTTATGTCTCTTTGATAAGGGGAGAAGAAAAAAAAGTCAGAAAAATGAGCATTAACAAAAATTACAAGTATTAACAAAAATCACAATCAACTAGTCTATAACAAATGTCCTACAGGGCTATGAAGTAAACATTTCGCAATATTAAACAAGCTAGTAGCATTTTCGAAAACGCCTTCAATACAATTTTCAGAAATCACTGGTAAGATAGGTCTTAACCTCTGACATTCAAAAATGATGTGCTTGCTAGAAATTTGTTCACCACATAAACATCTAACATTTTTGCTGTATTTTGTAATGAACGCATTAAGTTTTATCCTGTAAGATAGCGAACTAATCTGTCTGAATTTGATTACGCCAGTATGATTCAAGTATGATTTGTTATCCAAACCACGAGAATCAGTATACTTATTCTTGGAGCGTCTATCTTTTCTCAGGGTATAGCCTTTAATTCTACTCCAAACTGCTTGTTCCAGCAAGTGATAACCCTCCTGAATGGATAAGGAACATGAATTTCAGTCGATTCTGTGCCTTGCCTTGCGCCCTTTTTCGCTACTTTGTCAGCCCACTCATTTGAAGAGAATCCAAGATGTGAAGGAACCCAGCAAAAGGAAACGTTGGTCCCTTTTAAAGTTAAGACATGAATTAACTGACTGATTTCTAAGAT
>CM031617.1:34051447-34061447 GCA_018398815.1 Conus ventricosus | reverse complement strand
CAAGAGTTACCTTCCTTGTTCGTCGCAGGAGTTACCTTCCTTGTTCGTAGCAAGAGTTACCTTCCTTGTTTCGTACGTTCCTTGTTCGTAGCATGAGTTCCCATCCATGTTCGTAGCAGGAGTACCTTCCTTGTTTCGTAGCAAGCGTTTCCTACCTTGTTCGTAGCAAGAGTTCCTACCTTAGATCGTAGCAAAGTTACCTTCCATGTTACGTAGCAAGAGTCACCTTCTTGTTCGTAGCAAAAGTTACCTTCCCTTGTTCGTGCAAGCAAGAGTTACCGCCTTCCCTTGTTCGTAGCCAGAGTATTACCCTTCTTGTTCATAGCAAGAGTTACCTTCCTTATCGATCGTGCAAGACAGCTATACCTTCCCTAGCTCGTAGCAAGAGTCACCTTCCTTGTTCGTAGCAAGAGGTACCCTTCCTTGTTCGTAGCAAGAGTTGCCTTCCTTTTCGTAGCAAGAGTTACCTTCCTTTTCGTAGCAAGATTGCCCTTCCTTGTTCGTAGCAGGAGTTACCTTCCTTTTCGAGAGGAAGTTACCTTCTTGTTCGTTTATTTTACGTTTGCTGTTCCCTTTCTCATCCTAAGAATTTCTGTTAGACCCTGACACAATTTAAGTGAAATTTTACACACAAAACGTTACATTGTGTTTTCAGTGATCGTACCTCACATCAAGGCAAGTGACGCTCCATCACATGTAGTTAGTGATATGAATCATTTCCCCATGACACAACTATAAAGAAAGAATATTCATGTGGCTTTGCACTATTGGTAGCGGCGTTCCCCAAATAAGATAGTGAGTATGACTCAGTAAAGAAACAAATGGTGGTCATTGGTGAAAGTGAACTCCACTGAGTGAATAGTTTAACAAGGGCTGGTAAGGTGCTGTCATGTGTTTATATTGAACACTGGGGGGGGGGGGGAGTATGCATCTCATAGGAGGAAGGAGGAAGAATCATTTAAAACCCAGCAGCTGGGCCCTAAGACTCGAACCTTCAGGACTTGGTCCTCGCTGCTGACCATCATTACAGGTGAGCGATAGATAGTTGGGGAAAGCAACAGAAAACTTAAGGAAAAGAAAAGAAAGAATTCATATGTTGAATTAAGAAGGCTATTACACGAACCTTATACGTGTTTCAGCCCTTCACCCCTTTTTCCCTTCGCCCTTCACCCTTCCCTTTTCATCATCACCCCGTGAGGTGGTTGAAGATGCCATGGTGTGGGGAACACTACCGGTAGGCAGCCTCCAGAATTAAGGACTTCAGGGAGAGTTCGGGAACTCGTCCATCTCTCCAGGGACAGGAGAAGACGAGGGAGAGGAGTGGAACTCATCGCTCCAGTGACAAGAAGAGTCCGAGGAGAAGGAGTCGGAAGTCATATCTCCAGGACGGGAGACATCGAGGGGGCGAGATGATGTCTTGAGAGAGACAGGAATCCAAAGAAGGATGAGGCGAGTTGTAATTCGGGATGCAGGCATAGCACAAGGATAGAGAATCATTTATTTTCCGGTCTGGATTTTTGTGGCCAATGTTGTGTGAAGGCCGTGCTTTATGAAGTGCTTGAGTGAGTTAGTTTGCCTCTCATGGAAAGAGTGCTACATGTAAAAATTTGTTTATAACGTGTTTGATTGATATAGTAAAAGTGGGTTCCCGAAGGAGAGGGAGAAGAAAAAAAACATTCGTAGTGCCCTTTTGGTTCGATTGAAAGATTGGCGTGTGCGTATGGAGTAAATGCTGTCATGAATGCTCGTTGCAAAAGTGACTAGTGTGACAGTGGTGACCCCCCGACTCCAGTTTTCCACCGACGTACTGCCGTTTTGTTTCCCCTAGAAAAAAAAGAAAAAATTTCTATTTGTACCTTCAGAGGAAGGATTTCTATTTGTGCCTTGGGGCCTGTTAAAAAAAAGATTTTGATTTGTACCCTCAAGGGTTTGAGGGAAGAAAAAAAAATAGATAAAAAAGATTTTGATTTGTACCCTCAAGGTTTGAGGAAGAAAAAAAGAAAGAACTTATTAATATTTATTGTGTATAATATTTGCATTTTGTTGTTTTTTTTTTTTTCTATTTCTATATAATGTTTTCGGTGGTTGACATTTCTTTGTTTGCTCTACTCTCCGTTAAGGTTTTTTTTTTTTGGTAGGATTTCTTTTTGAGAACCCCTCCCCACCTCAGGACCGATAGCCTCAACCCTCCTCTTGCATCGAACCCTGGCGCAAGGGGCAGCGTTGAGGAATCGCTGTCCTTCCCTAGAGTAATAGATTTTTTGTCCCCTTCCCCAGGACTGATAGCCCAACCTCTTACTGCGTTTAGCAGGGGGACATGGCGTTTGGGATCAATATCCTTCCTTCTCAATAAATATCTATTTCTTTCCCTTTCCTATTGTTCAGTTTGATTTTTCCCCCTTGCCCCTCAGAGAGTGGGATCAACTTCTCCTCCGTCACGCTAATAGGGGTAGTGTGGAGTTGGATTAACCGCCCAGGATCCCAAATAAACATCTTTATCTTTTGATTATTTTTTTCTGTGTGTGGTGCGAGATTTTCTTTGAGTTTGTGGTGAATGTGCATTTATTGATTGATTGTTTAGTATTTTGTATTATTACTGTTAGTGAGGTGTATATTGTGCTGGATTTGTTTTTTCCCGTCTCCTGGTTTCACGGAGACAGTAAATACCACTAGGTCTGTCTGAGGGCTTCTTTTGCATTCTGATTTCTTCTCACTGTTCCGGTCCTTGTATCCCTTTCATTTCCGTTTCCACCCCCTATTTCCAAAACCTCTTAAACCTTCTCCTCAATAAGCTCCTATCTAGTTTTTCTTCTACATTTTCATCTTTTAGGTAGATTTCTGCTAGTTTGTGTTTCTTCCCCTCTTTTTAATTGTTTGTGCTTCATTTGTGTTTGTAAATTTATATTCACTTAGCGTATAAGGCGATACATATCTGTCTTGTAAATTTCATTTGAAAGTAAGTAAGAAAGACTGCAACAAGAACAATTTAAGAACTAAAACTTTAATAAAGAATTTATTTCCAGAAAACTTTAGTATTGTTGTTTTTTTCCTTTCTTAGGAAAAACAGATTTGGCATAACATTTTTATTTACGATCCAAATTGATAGCAAAGTACAATTAGAAAAATACATTCTTGGATTTGATATCTACCTTGGTTTTAGTAAGCAGTTTCTGTTTATACAGAAAATTGAAATTCTCTGTATTTGTATATATTTAAATACATTTTTTGTGAAACATAAAGCTCCATCATATATCGCCTTAATTTTATCATACTTAGAATTGTTTGGTGATTAATCTGTTGACGTTTCAGTATGGATGAGTTTGAAAATATGTTAAACAACGGAACGCTTCTTGGTTTTTGATGGAGAAAAACTTGCTAACTATGTTCAACAATGCACAGATAGGGCAGACAGTCTAAGACAGAGGGAAGCTGAAGAAAATAACTACAGAGGGAAGCTGAAATTTGAAGAAAAAAAGATTACAGAGGGAAGCTGAAGCTGAAGAACGTCAATTTAAGTTGAGACAGTTAGAACTAGAGACTGATGCTGAAATTTAAAAGAATCCAGCCATCGAGAGAACCTCCACCAGTCGGTTCCGCAAGCGCCACCTCAACCAAAAGCGGCATATATTCCAAAGTTACCGCCTTTGAGGAAAAACGGATGACATGATAGTTTTCTTTTCCGTTTGAAAGTCACGCAACGTCTTGTGGATGGCCAAAGGAAAAGTGGACATTGTATATTCGTCGTTGTTATAAAAGGGTGAGCGCTTTGACCACTGTACCACTCACTAGCAGCGAAACAAAATTTAACTGGGATCAGTTGAAAGAAAACTCCCTCAAAATTTCACTGTTTCTGCTGATCGTTTTCGGCGAACGTTTTCGTCCTATCGCCCTGACGAAAGAGAATCGTTTCCGTCGTTTCTGATCCGTATGGTCATTGTTGGATCGATGGATCGATTAACTAAAACGAACAAAACTTTCAATCACTGCGAATCTCCTCTTAGAGAACAACTTTTCAGAGCGTGAGCAAAGATCTGGCCACTTTCCTTAAAGAAAGGTTCAATTTGAAAGCGTGAGGAAATGTGTCAGATGGCTGATCAGTAGTATCGCTCACCCAGATATGGCGTGTCTAGGAAAGGGAGAATTTTCCATCTTTGAGTCTCATGTCGTCCTGTAACTATCCCATCAGGACAGGGAAGTTACCCGGGGAAAGGAAATCGTGGGTCATTTCAGGGAGTCCTCAAGGATATACCTATCCCTAGGAACGGACAGGGATCTTTCCGCGTTCGAGTGACTTTCATCAGTACCAGTACTCACCGCCGGAAAAAAAAACCCGTTGCTTCTCAGCAAACGTTCCGAGGTCGTGGACAACGACCACCCGCGGTAGACCTTTTGGGCCGTTTCGTGACAGAACCGAAGTTCACAGCAAAATCCGTCAGCTGCCGAATCGACAATGCGATGTATCTATGCGATTGCGTTCCATTTGAAAAGGAATTGGCCCTTCAAACCAAATGATTCAAAATCCGCATTAGTCTCCACTGAATGTGAAGAAGGGCCTTGTTTTGGCACCAGAATCAATCGGGTTGATGGACTGGAGGTAGAAAAACGGACCATCAATGATTGCAGGCCTTCGTTTTGCGAGACACTGTGTGCACCACTGTGCGGTGTACTCGGAATCTTCGTGCTTCAACACCAGTATCTCAACACAGTCCAAAAGTGTAGGTCGTTTGGAGGCAAGATTGAAACGTTTCCGCTGCGAAAATTTCAGTCGATACAACAACCGTACATACTCCGGTTTGTCTTACCGCCTGTGTCATTGATAACCCATCTGCGACTTGAACTTGGCAATTTGCGCAGGTGTCGCTACAGTAACATGGTGGTGCGGGCGGGGATCCGTTGTTCCTTGTTCTGTAAGTACCAATCAGACATCGTAAGAGCCAGGAAAGCTACAAAGCCGCTAAAAGTCTCAAAACTGGAATGAACTCCAGATTACCCAGATGATCTAAAAAATGCAGGGAAAAGACGAGACGGCTGACGACAATACTTCTGCTGCTAAACAGACTGTCACAGACATACTAACGGACAAACCAACCATACATACTGGACTCTACATTCTCTAACAGGTGTGTACCTGGACAGACAACAAACAGGTTGTCGTTCCAAAACCACTTAGAGAAACAGTATTTAAACACACGGCTCATGATGCATTTGGTTCGCTGTCACTGTGGATCAAAAGACCATTAAAGAGAGTTCTTGATTCTTTATATGGCCAGGTGTCCACAAAGGAAGTAACAGAATACTGCCGCTCATTGTGACATCTGCAACAGACATCTCCGAAAGGACGCGTCCCATGTGCCCTTTGCACACAATGCTCTCATTTCCGTTCCTTCGGAAGGTAGCTATTGATCTTGTGGGGGTGGGGGGGCCTTTACCACTGTCTTCTTCCGGACATCGCTATATCTTAACTTTGTGGATACAGCGACAAGTTATCCAGAGGCGATTCCACTGAAGACAATTGATACAGGTCTGTCGCTGAAGCTTTTACTTGCGATTTTTTCAGATGGTCTTCAGACGATAAAATCCTCGATGTGAAACGCAATTCATTAGCTGATCTCATGAGAGAAATTTACAGACCTGTTGTCAATCTCTTTCCCATTCAACCACGCCATTATCATCACCAATCGAATGCATGTTGAACGTTTTCCACGGAACGTTTGAAGTCCATGTTTGAGAACGGTTGCAAGACAAAACCCCCAAGAAATGGATCGTTTCATACCGCTTTGCTTTTTGCATAAAGGGAAATGCCGAACGAAACGCTGGGATTCTCACCACCATTTGAGCTTCTTTCGACACTCACCCAAGGGTCCTTTGGATCTATGATGACACAATGGACGGAAAAGACGGACATACCTGACAGTAAAACTGTTTACCAATACGTTTATATGAACTGCATAATCGTTTTGAAGGATGCATGTGAAGCTTGCTCAACAGTCAGCTGATCGGAAAACAGATGTGTAACAAGGTCTTTTGCAGATCAGAAAAGCCAAGGTACGTTCCTTCAGCTTGGGAAAATGTCCTGTGCTACTCACTGATGAACATAACAAGCTTTCGTGTTATTTGAAGGTCCGTTTCAGTGGTCGAAAAAATTTCGGCAGTAATATAAGATCAAAATGGCAAACAACTGAAAGGTATTTTCTTGTGAACAATTATAAGAAGTATGTTGAACGTACAAATGTTTGCCACAACCAGGCAGTTGAGTGATATGTCCTGTGTCAGAAACTGAGACAACATGACAGACCATTAATCAGTGATGAATTTGTAAACCCCAATGATCGTACAGGACAGATCAAAGTTATGAAACACCAAATGTAGGAGTATAACATCTACCAGTGCAGAGATGTTGTAACCCCTTCCTATCTGTCCCTTTCAAAGGAAAAACCTATGATGGAATGGGGTTCTGTCGCATGATTTTGTCTACAAGTCAAACAGAACAGCTCAAAGACATTTTGAAAGACTTCCAGGATTGTGTTGACGGATCCCCCCAGTACAGTAACTGGTATTGAACCCCATAGTATTCAGTTAACTACTGAAATACCAGTGCGAACCAGACCATACCCCCTGCCGTTTGCAAAAAAAGAGGTTGTCAGAGGGAAATCAAAGTAATGCTGGATTTAAAGGTCATAGAACCTTCTACGTCGCCGTACAGCTCACCAGTTGTATTGGTGGACAAACCTGATGGATCGGTGCGTTTCTGCATCGATTACAGAAAGTAAATAAGATCACTGTGTTCGATGCCGAGCCCATCCCAGACATTGAAGAACTTCTGTGTCAGCTCTCAGAGGGAAATTATTTTGTGAAAGTATACTTGACTAAAGGAATTCCAATTTACCATTGAACCAGTGCCTGGAACACAAAATGTCATGGCAGATTTATTGTCACGTGTATGAATATTCATGGACAAATGTAACTGTCTTCAAGGGAAAGACTATTCTGTTTTTGTCTTTCTTAATGATTACGGTGTGATCACTTTGACAGTGCATTGTATGCTACGACGATTTAAATCAAGTGGTATTTATGCATAATTTGCTTGTTGAAGTGACTATATGTTTTACAAGCAAAAACTACTTGATGTTGATGTATTACATATCTATTCTTTGCTTTATTCTTTCGTAAACAATGAAAAATCATCATGTACTATTTATGTCTAACTTGCTTGTGAAGATGAATTATATGTATGTGTGATGACAAATTACCCTTTAGAAATGTATATACACATGTTTTGATGTGCATGAGACAAACCAATTGTTTTCATTTGTCACTGTCAACAATGGAAAGCATGTGACTTTTCAATGGACTATAACATTACATGTGGGAAAAACTATGTTTAAACTATGTTTATTTTGTTTACATGTCTATTGAGAAACATTTACACTTGGAAATATTCTCATTTTCATGAGGGTTTTGAAACATATGATGTGAGACAAAGATCAAGGGAAAATATGTGCTTCACATCTTAATGTATGAACACAATTTGTACTTTGAATTGTTAATACCCCTAATTTTTTTATTTGAAATTGTAAATTATTTTGTGAAGTAGGGGTGATCAATATGAACTTTTTTTTTTTTAAAAAGATGAAAGTTTGAAATATGCTTTTAGGGGGGATATGATATTGTTTCTATCGTTGATTTTAATTTGGTAAATCATGTTGTGGTTACCTTTTTGAGATTCATGGCTAAAGAGGGTTTTTTAAGAAAAGTTATATACCTTAAAAATTTTCTGGAAAAAATTTTTTCACCCCGGATGGGGGTGTCATGTGACGTACCCACATAAAGGCATGTACCCCATCACTGTATTTTATGATATAAATCTTTCCCCCCATGACAAACAAAAAAGAAAAAAATTTTTCATGGGGCTTCTAGTGTAGGGGGGCCCCCCAAATAATTTGGTATACTCGAAAAAACAAATGGGGTCATTGGGTAAAGTGACCACTGAGTGATAGTTTAAAAAGGGCGGTAAGGTGCTGCAGGGTTTTTGAACCTGGTATGCACTAACTGGGAGAAAGGGGGGAAAAAATCATTTTTTAACCCAGCAAGGGCCTAGAGACCGAACTTCAGGACTTTGGGTCCTCGCTGTGCCCACTTCCGGGTAGCGATAGATATTGGGGAAAAGCTCGGGGGAAAATTTAAGGAAAAGAGAAAGAAAAAATTCTTTTAAATTAAAAAGGGTTTACTTACCAACCTTAAATTTGGTTAGCCCCCCACCCCTTTTCCCCCGCCCTTCACCCCTTTACCCCACCCCTGAGGGGTTAAGATGGCCATTTTGGGGAACACACGTAGGGAGCCCAGGGAAATTTAAGGGCTTCAGGGAGGGGGTCGGGGCTCGTTCTCTCCAGGGACAGGGAAAAACAGGAGAGGGGTTGGAACTCCTCTCCTGACAAGAAGAGTCGAGGGAGAAGTCGGGCAATCTCCCGGACGGGAAAAGGGGGCGGGAAAGATTTGAGAGAGACAGGGAACATAAAGGGTGAAGCGAGCGTAATTCGAGCAGCTAGCATCAAGGAGTGAGAGAATCATTTATTTTCCTGGTCTGGATTTTGGGCCAATGTTGGTGAAGGCCGTGACTTTATGAAGTCTTGAGTGAGTTAGTTTGCCTCTCAGTGGAAAAGAGTGCTACATGTATAAAATTTGTTTATAACGTGTTTGATGTGATTTAGTAAAGTGTTTCCCGAAGGAGGGGGGGAAAGAAGAAAAAAAACATTCGGTAGTGCGCCTTTTGGTTGATTGGAAAGATTGCGTGTGCGTATGGAGTAAATGCTGTCATGAATGCGCGTGTGCAAAAGTGACAGTGTGACAGTGTTCAAGGAAATACCCAACCAGTATGGGGCAATCAACAAGACGGACATGTCGTCGGGTGTTGTGACATTTTTACCTTGGAAGCTGAATTAATGGATTTGGGAATGAAAGAGAAGAGTTGTTGTTCCCCGCCTGTAGCCTATGACGTAAAATCCAGCTAGGCTGAAGAGTGACGTAGCGTGCGAGCTTGTCAATGACGTAATGTCTCTGTCAGGCTTAGCATCGCTTTTGTCTGAAACAAAGACGGACGGATGGACGGATGGAAGGAAGGAGAAAAGGTTAAAAAATGGGGAGGGATGTGAAGAATAGCCGTCGTAAAAAACTGTTAAGGAGAGAGAGAGAGAGAGAGAGAGAGATGGGGTTAGGGTAGACTGGATGGAGTTGGCTGTCAACCCGTCACAAAATACATAATCACCACTCTCACAATCCATGCATTCCTCTTCACCCACAAACGCAGGCAGCGCAGCGTGCGCGCGCGCGCGCACTCACACACACAAGCACGCACGCACGCACGCGCACACACACACACACACACACACACACGCACACACGCAAAGCACGCACACACACACACACACACACACCCCACCACACACGTACACACACACACACACACACACACACACACACCATGCTTGAGAGACCCACCCCCCACCCCCCTAAAAAAAAAAAGCATAAATTGCTTCACAAATAACTCTTCGAGGTTAATCGAACTTTCGTTATCTCACAGCCGTTGATTCGCGTATTCAGACTATTATGCATATCTTTCTTCTTCTTCTTCTTCTTCTTCTTTTCCCTCCTCCTCTCCATCCTCGTCCTCCTCTTCTTCTTCTTTTCTTCTTCTCTCCATCCTCCTCCTCTTCTAATTCGTCTTCTTCTTTTTTCTTCTTCTTCTTCTTCTTCTTTTTCTTCTTCTCTTCTTCTTCTTCTTCTTTTCCTCCTCCTCTCCATCCTCGTCCTCCTCCTCTTCTTCTTCTTCTTCTTCTTTTTCTTCTTCTTCTTCTTCTTCTTCTTCTTCTTCTCTCCATCCTCCTCTCTTCTAATTCATCATCATCATCATCATCATCATCATCATCTATCTTTGTCCGGTCGCTAAGCCGACGGCCCTACCACTCTTTCCCACACCTTTACACACTAGCACGACAATACCAGC
>CM031617.1:34038439-34051347 GCA_018398815.1 Conus ventricosus | reverse complement strand
ACGCAGAGAAATCTTTTTGACAATTAAGTCATACAGCACAGTACTATACGATGCAGTAATGACAACAGTACAGTTTAAAACAATATGATTACGATTCGTTATGATACAATAAAAGTTAATGTTCACTCCTCCTCCTACTTTTTTCTTCTTGTACTTGTTCTTCCTTCATTTTACTTTTTTTCAACAGTTCTTTACTTTTGCCATTTTCACAATGACGGGGAAGGAGGGGGGTGGGGGGGGGTGGGGGGAGGGGGGGGGGGGGGGGGGGGGGGGGGGGGGGGGTTGAGGGGAGATTACATGCATTTTTCGTCTTCACTACCCATTAGGGGAAGATGAGAAATTCCACGAAGGTTATCTATCGGCCAGTTGACGTTACTATGTAGGGTGTACTGCCAAAAAAAAAAGATAAGAATATATCTACCTGGGCTGCATCGAAAGTGAAGTGGATTATAAACGGTGTGTGTGTGTGCGCGTGCATGGTGTGTGTGTGTGTGTGTGTGTGTGTGTGTGTGTGTGTGGTGTGTGTGTGTGAGAGAGAGAAGAGAGAGAGAGATGAGAGAGAGAGAGAGAGAGATTTACTGATTGATCTTTAACAAGCAAGGATGAAGATTTTAGGCGAAAGCCTAGTCCTACAATCTGTCCTTGTCATGCATACATTATTTCAGCACATATCATTCATACTGTGTGTGTGAGAGAGAGAGAGAGAGAGAGAGAGAGATGTATATATAGATAGATGTACATTAACGTATTCTATGTATCGGGGTATGCGAATGGCTGAGATTCATAGACTTGCAGTGGACTTGGATTCTGATAGTAGTAGCAGTAGTAGTTGTTGTAGTAGTAGTTTCATTTTACGTCTTTTCACAAAACCATGTGATATTGGACGAGACTTGGCACTGTCCTCTACCTGTTGACTTGTTCCTTGTCATGCTCCAGACCAGAAAGGGATGCTACCCATGTGGGCCACAGCGGCGCTGCGTGAGTGCTTGCGCTTGCATCGTCACGGCGGCGGCAACGTGCTGAGCATGACTGGGCTGGCGTTGGACAGGGACCGCTTCCACATCGGTACGCCCACATGCCGAACCGCACCCTCAAAGACCACATCATCGACGGCAACAAGGTCAGGCCTTATACCGAGGTCCTGTGTGCCCTGGTGTCCGAGACTAGTGGGGGGGGGGGGGGGGGGGGGGGGGGGGGGGGGGGGTGAGACTAGTGGGGGTGTATGATTAGTGGGGGTGTAAGACTAGTGGAGGTGTGAGGCTAGTGCGGTGCGAGGCTAGTGGCGGTGCGAGTTAGCGGGGTGCGAGGTTAGCGGGGTGCGAGGTTAGTGGGGGTGTAAGACTTGTGGGGTGTGAGGCTAGCGGGGGTGTGAGGCTAGTGGAAGTCTGAGACTAGTGGGGGAGCGAGACTAGTGGGGCGAGAGACTGGTAGGGGTGTGAAACTAGTGGGGGCGTGAGACTAGTGGGGGTGTGAGACACGAAGGGCCAAAAGATCTGTGGCACTATTACTGTTTTTGCTACAATTGCTGTTCTTCCTCCTATCACTACTGCTAGCCTATTGCTATCACTGCTACTTCTACCACTATTACTACCAGTACTCTTGCTGTCGCGTTGCTGCTGCCAGTAGTAATTCTATTGCTTGCAGTGGCAAGTCAGTACGTTTCAAAACGAATGTTCCACAGCCTGTCCTTTCCGAGTGTTTTGTGTACGAAATATTGATACTTCACCTTTCAGACTCTATGTCGTGTCCAGTTCATGCCACACAATTCAAAACAGAAATATTAGATTTGCCGCTGGATCTGCCGTATCTTGACTGTACGATGTCGACTCGGAAACCATAAATGGTTGACGACGCACGTGTTGATGACGTTGATGCCTGTACTCTTCCCTCTCTACCCGCACATCACTAACTGAACTCAAGATCCCCCTCCTCTCTCTCTCTTTGGATAATGAAGTTCACTTTGTATTTCTCTTGCCAGGAACTTTGTATTCCTGAGAAACACAACAGACAACCATGCTTGTTTAAGCTGATTATGCTGCCGACTTCCAGAAATGAAAAAAAAAAAAACCTTGTAAAGCAGTTTGCACTGCATTTATGCACAGCATTAATCTTAAGATTCGGAAATTTGTTAGCCTAGGTTCTTTTTTTCTTTCCTCCTCAGTGAATGCTTGAATTTTGTTTGCATGTACTAATACTTGCAGTTAAACAAAGTATGCGTAAAACGTATGCAGTATAATTATTAAAGCACCGCAGCTTGAAAGCTGTAATATGATCTGTGTGTTTTGCTTTTTGCCACCCCCCGCCCCTGTCACAAATAATATTAGAATATTATCTCCGTTATTGTTCCTCCTTCTGAGGGCAATGGCAAAACAAAGACCTGAATCTGAATCTCCCCCCCCCCCCCCCACCTCGTGTCATGCAAATAACTAACGATTTTGAGAGACATGAATAGAAAAAAGTATGACCTTAGAAGATGTGTCAACGCATGAGTGGGTGGGGGGGGGGGGGGGACCTATCACCTGCTGTCACCGTTACTACAGAGTTCAGCGTGAGGCAACTTGTGGAGTATGGCCTGCACGTGGCGACGGTTTGGCCTTCCTCAACTCCAAGGACATCGTGCACCGTGACCTGGCCACCAGGAACTGCTGGTATGTTCCACAGCCCCCTCCTCCTTTTCCTCCCCCTCCCCCCTCACAGCCTCCTCCTCCTCCCCCCCCACACAGCCCCCCCCCCCCCCCTCACAGCCTCCCCCTTCCCCCTCCTGTTCCTCCTCCCCCCCATCACAGCCTCCTCCTCCTCCTCCCCCCCACAGCCTCCCCCTCCTCTTCCTCCCACCCTCTTCCTCCTCCTCTCCCCGCTCACAGCCCTTCCTCCCCCCCTCACAGCCTCCTCCTCCTCTTCCTCCCCCCTCACAGCCTCCTCCTCCTACCCCCATCACAGCCTCCTCCTCCTCTTCATCCTCCCCCCTCACAGCCTCCTCCTCCTCCTCTTCCCCCTCACAGCCTCCCCCTCCTCTTCCCCCCCTCACAGCCTCCTCTTCCTCCTCCTCCCACCCTCACAGCCTCCCCCTCCTCTCCTCCTCCTCCCACCCTCACAGCCTCCCCCTCCTCCTCCCACCCTCACAGCCTCCTCCTCCTCCTCCTCCCCCCTCACAGCCTCCTCTTCCTCCTCCCCCCCTCACAGCCTCCTCCTCCTCTTCCTCCCCCCCTCACAGCCTCCTCCTCTTCCTCCTCCTCCCCCTCACAGCCTCGTCTTCCTCCTCCTCCCCCCTCACAGCCTCCCCCTTCTCTTCCCCCCCTCACAGCCTCCACCTCCTCCTCCTCCTCTTCCTCCTTCTCCCCCCTCACAGCCTCGTCTTCCTCCTCATCCCCCCCCCCTCACAACCTCCCCCTCCTCTTCCTCCCCCCCACCAGCCTCCCCCTCCTCTTCCTCCTCCTCCCCCCTCACAGCCTCCTCCTCCTCCCCGACTCCTCCTCCTCCTCCCCCCCTCACAGCCTCCTCATCCCCCCCCCCTCACAGCCTCCTCCTCCCCCCCCCCCATCACAGCCTCCTCCTCCTCCTCTTCCTCCCCTCACAGCCTCCTCCTCCCCCCCCCCCCCCCATCACAGCCTCCTCCTCCTCCTCCTCCTCCCCTCACAGCCTCCTCTTCCTCCTCCTCCCCTCACAGCCTCCTCTTCCTCCTCCTCCCCTCACAGCCTCCTCCTCCTCTTCCTCCTCCTCCCCTCACAGCCTCCTCTTCCTCCTCCTCCCCTCACAGCCTCCTCTTCCTCCTCCTCCCCTCACAGCCTCCCCCTCCTCTTCCTCCTCCTCACAGCCTCCCCCTCCTCTTCCCCCCCTCACAGCCTCCCCCTCCTCTTCCCCCCCCTCACAGCCTCCCCCTCCTCTTCCCCCCCCCACAGCCTCCCCCTCCTCTTCCCCCCCCACAGCCTCCCCCTCCTCTCCCCCCCCTCACAGCCTCCCCCTCCTCTCCCCCCCCTCACAGCCTCCCCCTCCTCTTTCTTCTGCCCTCATCACAGCCTCCTCTTCCTCCTCCCCCCCTCACAGCCTCCTCCTCCTCTTCCCCCCACAGCCTCCTCCTCCTCTTCCCCCTCACAGCCTCCTCCTCCTCTTCCCCCTCACAGCCTCCTCCTCCTCTTCCCCCTCACAGCCTCCTCCTCCTCTTCCCCCTCACAGCCTCCTCCTCCTCTTCCCCCCACAGCCTCCTCCTCCTCTTCCCCTCACAGCCTCTTCCTCCTCCCCCCCCCCCCCCCCCTCACAGCCTCTTCCTCCTCCCCTCACAGCCTCGTCCTCATCCTCCCCCCCTCAGCCTCCTCCTCCTCCTCCCCCCCTCACAGCCTCCTCCCCCCCCCCCTCACAGCCTCCTCCCCCCCCCCCCCTCACAGCCTCCTCCCCCCCCCCCTCACAGCCTCCTCTTCCCCCCTCACAGCCTCCTCCTCCTCCTCCCCCCCTCAGCCTCCTCCTCCTCCTCCCCCCCTCACAGCCTCCTCCCCCCCCCCCCTCACAGCCTCCTCTTCCCCCCTCACAGCATCCTCCTCCTCCTCTTCCTTCTCCTCCTCCCCTCACAGCCTCCTCCTCCTCTTCCTCCTCCTCCCCCCTCGCAGCCTCCTCCTCCTCCTTCTCCCCCCTCACAGCCTCCTCTTCCTCCTCCTCCTCCCTCACAGCCTCCTCCTCTTCCTCCTCCCCCCTCACAGCCTCCCCCTCCTCTTCCTCCCCCCCTCACAGCCTCCCCCTCCTCTTCCTCCCCCCCTCACAGCCTCCCCCTCCTCTTCCTCTCCTCCCCCTCCTCTTCCTCCTCCTCCCCCCATCACAGCCTCCTCCTCCACCTCTTCCTCCTCCTCCCCCCTCACAGCCTCCTCCTCCTCCCCGACTCCTCACAGCCTCCTCCTCCTCTTCCTCCTCCCCTCACAGCCTCCTCCTCTTCCTCCTCCTCCCCCCTCACAGCCTCCTCCTCCCCCCCCTCACAGCCTCCTCCTCCTCCTCCCCCCTCACAGCCTCCTCCTCCTCTTCCTCCTCCTCCCCCCCTCACAGCCTCCTCCTCTTCCTCCTCCTCGCCCCCGCACAGCCTCCCCCTCCTCTTCCTCCTCCTCCCCGCTCACAGCCTCCCCCTCCTCTTCCTCCTCCTCCCCCCCTCACAGCCTCCCCCTCCTCTTCCTCCTCCTCCCCGCTCACAGCCTCCCCCTCCTCTTCCTCCTCCTCCCCCCCCTCCCCCTCCTCCCGCCTCACAGCGTCCTCCTCTTCCTCCCCCCTCACAGCCTCCTCCTCTTCCTCTTCCCTCACAGCCTCCCCCCTCTTCCTCCTCCTCCCTCCTCAGAGCCTCCTCCTCCCCCCCCTCACAGCCTCCTCCTCCCCTCCTCCTCCCACCCTCACAGCCTCCCCTCCTCTTCCTCCTCCTCCCCCCTCACAGCCTCCCCCTCCTCCCCCTCACAGCCTCTTCCTCCTCCTCCTCCCCCTCACAGCCTCCTCCTCTTCCTCTTCCCCCCCCCCCTCACAGCCTCCCCTCCTCCTCCCCCCTCACAGCCTCCTCCTCCTCTTCCTCCTCCCCCCTCTCACAGCCTCCCCCTCCTCTTCCTCCCCCCTCACAGCCTCCCCCTCCTCCCCCCTCACAGCCGCCCTCCTCTTCCTCCTGGACCCTCCCCTTCCTTCTACCTCCTCCCTCCTCCTTCTCTCCACCCACCTCCTCCCTCTTTCATCCTTATCTTCCTCCTCCTTCTTCTCGTCCTCTCCACCCTCCGCCTCCTTTCTCCTCCTCTTCCTCCTCCTTCCCCTCTTTCTCCTCCTTCCCCCTCCTCCACCCCACCCCCCTCTTTCTCCTACTTCCCCCCCTTTCTCCTCCCTCTCCTCTTCATGATTAGCATCAACCACATCATTAGTAACATCCCCACCACCACTATTCCCACCCATACATTGTAGTATTGTTGGCATCCTCAGCATCATCATCATCATTATTACCATCATCAACATCACCACCATCATCACCACCCATGCAAAGCAGTGGTGTTAGCATCATCATCACCTTCTTCATCATTACCATCATCATTGTGTTATGTGACATGACAGGAACCGCTCATTCACAAGAGAGGAGAGGGCGGGGAAGGTGGGGGGGGGGGGGGGGGGGTTTCCAAAGAAAGTCCGGGGTCTTTCTTCTGTGGGAGGCAGGGGGAAAAACGTGCCCAGGCATGAAACTGCAGCAAAGTGTAAAAGCCCTTGTTTACCGTCAGCTACAGTACAGTGTTTGTCTATCTGACGGACGCTTGTCTGCATTGCTCACTCCGTATGTCTGTCTCTGTCTCTCTCTGTGTCGATCTGACTCTCTCCCTCCCCCCTCTCTCTTTATCTCCTGCTCTCCTTCTTCTGTCACTGTATTTACTTTACATATGCATGTGGGCGCATGTACGTGCAGGTGTGCACGAGCATTCACAGGCAAACTTGTGCTGGTGTGTGTGTGTGTGTGTGTGTGTGTGTGTGTGTGTGTGTAGAGTGTGTGTGTGTGTGTATAGAGTGTGTGTATGTGTGTGTGTGGGTCTCTCTCTCTCTCTCTTAGGGTGTGTGTGTGTGTGTGCGCGCGCGCGAACGCGCGTGCACATACATGTTCCGCATATCCACGTCATGCACCTATCCTGTATGTCATCTCCACCCTCTTAAACCCCTACCTCAACTTCTCCAATCCCCCCCCCCCCCCCCCCCCACATTAAAACCCCCAAACCCCCCTGTCCTCTTTCTCAGGGTGGACTCGGAACACGTGGTGAAGATTTCCGACGCGGCGTTTGCCTGGGACTTCTACGGCGAGGAGTATGTGTATGACGGGGCGAGGGAGAGACACATGCCGCTACGCTGGATGGCCCCGGAGAGTCTCACTGACGGCTACTACGACATGCGCACCGATGTGGTACAGAGAGAGAGGGAGAGAGAGAGAGAAAAGAGAGAGAGAGACAGGAGAGAATTGTTTTGCCGTGAAAGCCATGAAGACTTATTTGACGCTGTTAAACACTGTAACATGAATGGAGATGCACTAATGAGAGAGACGCTTCATATATATATATACACATTTAGTGACATTGACCTATACAGTCTTTGTGTCAAGGGGGAGAACAAGATCATATTTGCAGTGCCAGGAAAGAGAGAAACAAAAATCTGGATGAAATAGGCAAACTGAATAGCTCATTAAATATGGACAATCAAAACATTTCGAAATAAAGTAATAGGAAAATAAAAAAGGGAGTCGTCTTGATAACAAATCGAATACATAGTAGAAGAAAAAGGAAAGAGAAAATTTTATACACACAGAGGCGCGCGCGTGCACGCGCATGCGCACACACACACGCGCGCACACACACACACACACACACACATACAGAGGCAGAGAGAGAGAGAGAGAAAGAAGAAGAAATAATAAAAAAAAACGAAAAAGTGATCATCAAACTGTATCAGCATCAGACACTATAACAAAAGTCAAGATCAAGCATTTTCTTTTTCCTAGAGCTAACAGCTTCTGTGACATACTTTGCGAGTAGAACGTACAGCATCAGCATCGTCAGTGGAAAACAAATCACGTAAATTATAACGTTTTTCAACTGTTATCTCGAAGAGCTGAGACTTTGACCTGATGTCTTCATATTGTTTACAATCAAACACTAAATGTTTTTCATCTTCTCTCACTTCATTTTCACACACCATACAAAAATCTAATGTGTGTGTGTGTGTGTGTGTGTGTGTGTGTGTGTGAGAGAGAGAGAGAGAGGTGAGAGAGAGAGAGAGAGAGAGAGATTGTGGTTGACGGATGTGGTCGTCTATGCACCGTTATTATTTCTCTGTAATTGAGTGTTAGCATTTTCACCAACTCATTGATTAATTCAGTATTTGCCCTGGAGACGCGTGTCGTCAAAGTAACGAGGCTAGGAGTGTCGGAAGCACTTGTTTCATAGAACTCACTAAACTAAATCATTAAGAAAAAAACACGTCACAGAGGCCGTCGGTCTCGACACTAGGGCGGAATCTACCGTAGCTGGGTGGTTTTCAGAGCTATCGTGACGCAAAGAAACAACCTTCGGTGTTCAGTGACGTCAGGGTATGTTGTCATGGAAACCCGTCCTTTTGCAGTGGTCGCTGGGCGTGTTGCTATGGGAACTGCTGACCCGAGGTTGCCTGCCCTTTCACGAGGTGGAGGACGGACGGGTCAAGGACTACATCCTGGAGGGCTACCTGCTGGGAAAACCCGAAAACTGCTCAGACAACCTGTGAGCACCTGTTGCAGCCAAATGGGGGAGGAAGGGATGGAGGGGGGGGGGGGGGGGGGGGGGGGGGGGGGGGGGGGGGGGGGGGGACTGTTCTGGAATCGGATCTCATATTTTGTATCTTTGTTGTTTTGTGTTTCTCGCTCAGTTTCAGTTTCTTTGCGGGTTATAAGCAACGTTACCTGACCTTACCTTACCTCTCCGTCATGTGTGTTTCTGGTTTAGTTTCAGCTGCGCCGGACAGGCCTCACTGACAGCGGGCTAGTTCCCAATACGCTACGCCACATTTGCTAAAGTCGTCAGACTGCAGATTACAGACAAAATATGCAAAAGAAAGGAACGTAAGAATGTGAACAAGCGAACAGCCTGCTAGAGGAAAAGAAGTGTAGGTAGGCAACCCATCCCCTTAGTTTTTGAAGCCTTTACAACATTTAGGAAATCAGTTCGTTAAAAAAAAAGAAAAAGAAAGACGAAGAGAAATCTACACTTTCCGTATGGAGACTGCCTACTTAGAACATGAAATTTCCTCACGAGTTGGATGCGTCTTTCAGAACAGTAAATATTGAGCGAAAGAAAAAAAAAAAAGGAAAGATTGCAAAGAGACCGACCAAAACCTGGAACGAGTCGTGATGAGGCCTGCCCATTTTACTGACAGAGGAACAATATATGTAACAAATACGGTATGATGGGAAAAAAAATAAAGTAAATGTATACGAAAGATGCGAACTGATGAATAAGCTGATGCACGCGAAAGATTCGACCAGATGGAAAAAAAAGTAAAGTATGTCGAAAACAGAAACTGATGAAAAGAGTAATGTATATGAAAGATATAAACCGAAGGAAAGAATTAGGTAGGTATCAAAGTATGCACTGATAAAGGAATTATGTATGTAGAAAATACTAACTAATAAAGCAGTAACATAAAGAACACACTAATAAAGGAATTGTGTATGTCTATGTCAAGGTACGAATTGATAAAAAAAAACAAAAACATGATGCAAAGCATATAAACGTGCTCCCAGTTTATCTTGAATACGCGTGAGATATTCCATAAAAAGGAAAAACCGTTTTAGGCCGTTACAGCCCTTAGTAACGGCTATTCTGGTAAACATCGGCCATCACCCGTGACCCATAATGAACATACTTACAAATTTTCAGAAAGATCGGCCCAGTAGTTTTGTCTGGAGCGAGTGGAACACATTTTGACCAAGGGCAGACAGACACACACACAGACAGCATTTCTTCGTTCCCATTGTAAAGTACTCCCTGTGCTATAAGAACTGGGAGTACAGAAAGCAGTGCATGTATTAAAGTAGGAACTGACAAAGAGTAAGTGTTTAGCGACTGTTGTGATGATGAGTAATGAACGTGGAAGACACGAACTGTACTGAGGAAAGGAGCCAAAATGTGCACTGGTCAAGAAATAATGTATTTGAAAAGTTTGCACGGGTATATCAACGTACAACGTGCCGAAAAGTACGATTTATGTGAGATTACGAACTGCGAAGGGAGCGATGTCCGATGAAAATAGGGAGGCGCATCTGAAAGATACGGACTAACAGGTTTGCGAAAGACAAACTAATGAAAGGAGTAATGTATGTGAAAGATACTGACTAATGAAAGGAGTAATGTATGTGAAAGATACTGACTAATGAAAGGAGTAATGTATGTGAAAGATACTGACTAATGAAAGGAGTAATGTATGTGAAAGATACTGACTAATGAAAGGAGTAATGTATGTGAAAGATACTGACTAATGAAAGGAGTAATGTATGTGAAAGATACTGACTAATGAAAGGAGTAATGTATGTGAAAGATACTGACTAATGAAAGGAGTAATGTATGTGAAAGATATTGACTAATGAAAGGAGTAATGTATGTGAAAGATACTGACTAATGAAAGGAGTAATGTATGTGAAAGATATTGACTAATGAAAGGAGTAATGTATGTGAAAGATATTGACTAATGAAAGGAGTAATGTATGTGAAAGATACTGACTAATGAAAGGAGTAATGTATGTGAAAGATACTGACTAATGAAAGGAGTAATGTATGTGAAAGATACTGACTAATGAAAGGAGTAATGTATGTGAAAGATATTGACTAATGAAAGGAGTAATGTATGTGAAAGATACTGACTAATGAAAGGAGTAATGTATGTGAAAGATATTGACTAATGAAAGGAGTAATGTATGTGAAATATATTGACTAATGAAAGGAGTAATGTACGTAAAAGATACTGACTAATGACAGGAGCAATGTATGTGAAAGATTCGAACTGACAAGAGAGTAATGTATGTGAAAAGTACTGACAAATGTAAAGAGTAATGCATGTGAAAGTTCGAACTGACAAAAGGAGTAATGTATGTGAAAGAGACGAGCTGATGGAAGAAAACTTGTATGGGAAAGATAACATAACATAAAAGGAGTAATGTGCAGGACGTGAAAGATGCAAACTGATGAAAGGAGAAGTGTATACAAATTATACGAATTAATGAAAGGAGTAGTATATGTGTCGAGGCACGAACTGATGAAAAGAAGGATGTATGTAAAAGTCAAGTGATGAAAGGAGTACTGGACTTGTCACAATACGAAGCACCGAGAGCAGTTGTGGATGTGTGACATGAAGTAATGACAGCAATGATGTATGTGTGACATGAAGTAATGAGAGCAGTGATGTATGTGTGACACGAAGTAATGAGAGCAGTGATGTATGTGTGACACGAAGTAATGAGAGCAGTGATGGATGTGTGACACGAAGTAATGAGAGCAGTGATGGATGTGTGACACTAAGTAATGAGAGCAGTGATGGATGTGTGACACGAAGTAATGAGAGCAGTGATGGATGTGTGACACGAAGTAATGAGAGCAGTGATGTATGTGTGACACTTAGTAATGAGAGCAGTGATGTATGTGTGACACTTAGTAATGAGAGCAGTGATGTATGTGTGACACTTAGTAATGAGCAGTGATGTATGTGTGACACTTAGTAATGAGCAGTGATGGATGTGTGACACTTAGTAATGAGCAGTGATGGATGTGTGACACTTAGTAATGAGAGCAGTGATGGATGTGTGACATGAAGTAATGAGAGCAGTGATGGATGTGTGACATGAAGTAATGAGAGCAGTGATGGATGTGTGACACGAAGTAATGAGAGCAGTGATGGATGTGTGACACGAAGTAATGAGAGCAGTGATGGATGTGTGACACGAAGTAATGAGAGCAGTGATGGATGTGTGACACGAAGTAATGAGAGCAGTGATGGATGTGTGACACGAAGTAATGAGAGCAGTGATGGATGTGTGACACGAAGTAATGAGAGCAGTGATGGATGTGTGACACGAAGTAATGAGAGCAGTGATGGGTGTGTGACACGAAGTAATGAGAGCAGTGATGGATGTGTGACACGAAGTAATGAGAGCAGTGATGGATGTGTGACGTGAAGTAATGAGAGCAGTGATGGATGTGTGACGTGAAGTAATGAGAGCAGTGATGGATGTGTGACGTGAAGTAATGAGAGCAGTGATGGATGTGTGACGTGAAGTAATGAGAGCAGTGATGGATGTGTGACGTGAAGTAATGAGAGCAGTGATGATGTGTGACGTGAAGTAACGAGAGCAGTGATGGATGTGTGACGTGAAGTAACGAGAGCAGTGATGGATGTGTGACGTGAAGTAAAGAGAGCAGTGATGGATGTTGACGTGAAGTAACGAGAGCAGTGATGGATGTGTGACGTGAAGTAACGAGAGCAGTGATGCATGTGTGACGTGAAGTAACGAGAGCAGTGATGCATGTGTGACGTGAAGTAACGAGAGCAGTGATGCATGTGTGACGTGAAGTAACGAGAGCAGTGATGCATGTGTGACGTGAAGTAACGAGAGCAGTGATGCATGTGTGACGTGAAGTAACGAGAGCAGTGATGCATGTGTGACGTGAAGTAACGAGAGCAGTGATGCATGTGTGACGTGAAGTAACGAGAGCAGTGATGCATGTGTGACACGTAGTAATGAGAGCAGTGATGTATGTGTGACACGTAGTAATGAGAGCAGTGATGTATGTGTGACACGTAGTAATGAGAGCAGTGATGGATGTGTGACACTTAGTAATGAGAGCAGTGATGGATGTGTGACACTTAGTAATGAGAGCAGTGATGGATGTGCGACACGAAGTAACGAGAGCAGTGATGGATGTGCGACACGAAGTAACGAGAGCAGTGATGGATGTGTGACACGAAGTAACGAGAGCAGTGATGTATGTGTGACACGAAGTAACGAGAGCAGTGATGTATGTGTGACACGAAGTAACGAGAGCAGTGATGTATGTGTGACACGAAGTAACGAGAGCAGTGATGTATGTGTGACACGAAGTAACGAGAGCAGTGATGTATGTGTGACACGAAGTAACGAGAGCAGTGATGTATGTGTGACATGAAGTAACGAGAGCAGTGATGTATGTGTGACACTTAGTAATGAGAGCAGTGATGTATGTGTGACATGAAGTAACGAGAGCAGTGATGTATGTGTGACACTTAGTACTGAAAGGTCCGAACTGACGAAGGAATGATTACGTACGAAGGTACGAACTGATGTACATGCACACAAGTACGAACTGATGCAAGGAACGACGTCTATATGTACACAGGTACGAACTGATGAAGGAGTGCTGGAACGTGGA
>CM031617.1:34019800-34038339 GCA_018398815.1 Conus ventricosus | reverse complement strand
GAACGAGCACCGACCCCACATCACCTCCACAGTCCGTCTGTTGGGCGAGGAGTTGACGGGGGACGGGCTGGTGCAGGACGACATCTACGTCAACCTGGGCTCCACGGAGGGCTACTACGAGAACCAGCAGGACCTCGCCAAGGCTCGCCGCCAGGCCCCCCTCCCGCCCGCCTCCTACACGTGACCCCGCAGGGTGTCCTGAAATCCCCGGGCCTGTGAAGATCACAAAAGACTGTGGCAGTGTCGAGTTGTTGGTTGTGTGTGTGTGTGTGGTGTGTGTGTTTTGTGTGTGTGTGTGTGTGTGTGTGCGAGTGTGTGTCTTATGATTCATTTTGGCTCTTTCAAAGTCTACTTAAAAAAGGTTTTTGAGTATCGCTTTACTACAGCGTTACATTGCCAAAAAGCGTTTGAGATGTGTATGTCGTGGGATTTCTTTTTGTTCCCCCAGAGATCCACAGGACAAGGTTTGAGAAATGCTTCGTGTGAGCGGATGTGTATTTAAAAAAAAAAATTTTTTTTTTCCTGGCGTGACGTAGGAAGTGATGACAGCTGGTGTATACGTCATACAGGGATTTTTCATCAGCTGTGACTATGGGTGACGATCAGCATTGCCATCCTTGTGCCGGTCATCAAGGTGGCCAGCGGACTTTGTTCAAAATGAACGCTGTATCACCACAGACATGGTGTGTTGGTGAATTCAAGTCCACGGTCGTTGCGTACCATGTGGCTCCCCTGGACTGCTAGTGCCTTCAGTTCAGCCGACACTCCCACCGTAACCCTCCGCTCCAGCCGGCCCAGCCTCAATCCCTCCACCCGTGGTCCACCCCATCATCTTCTTGCACTTCCACACTATTCCCATCTCTCACCCCCACCCCATCCCCACCTTCCATCCCTGTCCCACTCCCACCTTTCACTCCAACCTCATCCTCACCCTCACTTCCACATCGCCCCAATCTTCTGCTTCTGCGCCATTCCCATCCCACCCACCCCAACCGTCCATTTCCTCTCCATTCCAGTCTCCCCATACCACCCTATCCTCACCTTCCATTTTCACTCCCTTACCCATCTTCTACTTCCACACCATCCCCATCACAACCGTATCTTCCACCTCATCCTCGTGTTCATCCCCACCCTATCCCCATCCTCCGCTTCCACCCCACCCCTATCTTCCACCTTCACCCCGTCTCCATCTTCCACACGTAACCGATTACTATCTTGTCTCTCACCCCAATTCCGTCTTCCATTCCCACCCCATCCCCATCTTCCACTCACGAGCGTTTCCATCTTTCACCCCCCCAGTCCCCATATTTTACTCCTACTCCACCCCCTTCGTCCACCTCCACACACATTCCCATCTTCCATTCCTTTTCCATCCCCGTCTTCCACCCCACTTCAACCCTATCTCTCACTTCCACCCCATTCTGTCTTCCACTTCCACCCCGTCTACTTCCCCTTTCCCCGTCTTCTGTCCTACCTCATCCCCATTTTCAACTTCACACCACATCTCCACCCCTACCCATATTTCACTTCCCCATCTTCCACCTCCAAATTATCCCCCTTTCATCTTCCACCCCATCCTAGTCTTTCACTTACACCTCATCCCATCTTCAGTTTCCTCCCCGTCCCCATTTCTCACGTCCACCCCTTCCCCGTCTCCAATTTCATTTCATTCCCAACTCCGACTTCCACCCTTCCTACATCTTCCACCTCCACACAAGTCCCATCACTCACTTCCATCCCATCCAAATTCCCACGTCCACCCCACCCTACCGTCCACTCTCACCTCCACCGCATCCCTATCTCCCATTTCCACCCCATCACCATGTTCCCATCCCACCCCATCTCAAGTCTTCCTCTTCCACACAGTTCCCATGTCTGACTTCACCCCACCCGTATCTTCCAATGCCACCCTTCCCCATCTTCCACTTCAACCCCATCTTCCATTTCCACCCAATCTTTATCTTCCACTTCAGCCCCATCTTCCATTTCCACCCAGTCCCCATCTTCCCCTTCAGCCCCATCTTCCATTTCCACCCAATCCCCATCTTCCACTTCAACCCCATCTTCCATTTCCATTTCAGCCCCATCTTCCATTTCCACCCCATCCCCATCTTCCACCCCATCCCCATCTCCCAGTTCAGCCCCATCTTCCATTTCCACCCCAGTTCAGCCCCATCTTCCAGTTCCACCCCACCCCCATCTTCATTTTCAGCCCCATCTTCCATTTCCACCCAATCCCTATCTTCCACTTCCACCCGATCCCTATCTTTCACTTCAGCCCCATCTTCCATTTCCACCCAATCCCTATTTTCCACTTCCACCCCATCTTCCATTTCCATCCAATCCCTATCTTCGACTTCCACCCCATCTTCCATTTCCACCCAGTCCCCATCTTCCACTTCAATCCCATCCCCATCTTCCCATTCCACCCCAATACCATTTATACCTGCATCCCATCCCCTTTCCCACTTCACCTCCCATCTCTCATTTCCACCCATCCTCGTGTCCTGTTCCAGCCCCCATCGCCCATGCCACTCCCCCCCCCCCCATCCCCACTCCCATCCCCCCACTCTCACTCCATCCCCCGTCCTTCACTCTCCCACCCGTGACTCTGTCCGTATCCCACCGTCTTCCCTATCGCGGAGATCACCCAGCATTAGAGACTAGCAAGTCGGGCCCCGTGACTTGTGCTTCACAGCAGAATCTAGGTAGCGAAAGACGTCCCTTGGTTCCAGACGGAAAGTGGAACCCTCAGACACTGGGAAGACAAGGTGCCCGAAGCCGATGCCGAATTATCTCCGCCGTCAGTGGTGGAGAGCGGGGTGGTGTGACACTGTAACCTTGGACACGGCTGGGCCCGAGAGAACGTTGGAGTCTGGGTCGACAGTTCAGACGACTTCAGTCTTCAACTTTAGAATTGCTAAGAGTTGAAAGAGTACAGAGGAAGCACTGCAATTGCGGGTGTTTGTTTGTTTTTTTTTGTCTTCAGAGCACCGACTGCGATTCCAGATTTTTGTGTTTGGTGCAGTTGCGGTTTTTTTTTGTCTTCAGAGCACCGACTACGATTCCAGATTTTTGTGTTTAGTTGCTTTCGTGGTTTTTTTTTTCTCTCCACTTTTCTTTTCTTTTACTCCCTTATTTTAAAGGGCGTGGTTGGTAGCAGATGCTTCACCGAAGTGGTCTTCATTCAGCGAGACAGATCAATTTGACTGCAAATAAATGTGGCTTAGACCCTCCAGAACAAGAACCTGTGTGTCTGCTGATAGGGCTGTGATTCAACAAAGGTGAGGTTTGAAGGCGGTGAAGGTTTTGACCTTTGACACATCAAGGTGAGGGTCTTCCACTCCGCTAGCCCTGACTGAGCGAGAGGAGGTAAAACTGCTGACTGTCGTGGTTCCATTCGGCATAGCAGGATCTTTTTCTTCAGCACCATTTATTTCATTCCAGACGGCTGGATCTGTGCAGAGTGTGAAGACAGTCTCTGAATTCGCCGTATAGCCAGATGACAGGATCTGTGTATCGTGTGAAGACAGTCTCTGAATTCGCCGTATAGCCAGATGACAGGATCTGTGTATCGTGTGAAGACAGTCTCTGAATTCGCCGTATAGCCAGATGACAGGATCTGTGTATCGTGCGAAGACAAGCCTCTGATGTTCGCCGTGTCGGCAGATGACAAATTGTGTATATAGTGTGAAGACATTCACTGACAGGATCGGTGTGCAGTGTAAAGACAGTCTCTGAAATTCGCCGTATAGCTGATGACAGGCTCTGTGTATTGTGTGAAGACAGCATCTGAATTTCGCCGTGTAGTAGATGACAGAGAGGTCTGTGCGTAGTTTTAAAAAAAATCGCCGTATAGTAGATGACAGTTTATAGTGTGAAGACAGTCTCACAAGTTCGTCGTCTCTGACGTTCGCCGTAAAGCAGATGACTGGATCTGTGTATAGTGTGAAGACAGTCTCTGAAGTTCGCCGTGTAGCAGATGACTGGATCTGTGTATAGTGTGAAGACAGTCTCTGAAGTTCGCCGTGTAGTTGATGACTGGATCTGTGTATAGTGTGAAGACAGCCTCTGAAGTTCGCCGTATAGCAGATGACTGGATCTGTGTATAGTGTGAAGACAGTCTCTGAAGTTCGCCGTATAGCAGATGACTGGATCTATGTATAGTATGAAGACAGTCTCTGAAATTCGCCGTGTCAGCAGATGACAGGATCTGTGTATAGTGTGAAGACAGCCTCTGAAATTCGCCGTGTCAGCAGATGACAGGATCTGTGTATAGTATGAAGACAGTCTCCGAAATTCGCCGTGTCAGCAGATGACAGGATCCATGTATAGTATGCAGACTCGTATCCGAATTTGCCCTGTCAGTAGATGACAGGATCTTTGTATAGTGTGAAGGAAGTTCGCCGAGTCATCAGCCATACATGAACCAACCGTCACACAGATGACGCACAGCCTCAACGGATGATCCACGCCACACGACCGACGTAGAACTCGGCGCCCTTCTATGGATTCACGACATGAGACGATCATGAGAGACGATTAAGTTTGTATCACCAAAGGTCATCACGTGGGCATCACATACGCAGGGTTCGGTTCCAGACTCTTCGTCCCTCGCCGTGCCTTACTCTGAAGGCGGACTTGTTTCGCCTCGCTGTTGGTCAACGGTTCGATCACAATACACCGCCTCATCCGGGGCGTTCAGCTCAACGTTCGTACCATTTCAAACCGAGAGGCAAGCAGGGGTTGTCACGAGAGACGAAGAGGTCAGCTGTTACTTCTCGTGGCACCGTCACGTGCGGTGAAGGGTGTACAGTGGTCATTGATTGGTCACCAGGAATGTGAAGGACTGACGTGTCTTGCTTGCCAGACAGTTCGCTCTGTGATGATGATAATGTAATCATGGTGACGATGTGATGATGTAATGGCGGTGATGATGACGTAATGGTGATGATGATGACAATGATGTATTGGTGATAATGATGATGATGATAAAATGCAAACTCCCAGCTTCCACGATTGCTCACATTGTGATAACCAGAGATCTGTGTCCTGTGGCCTTGCCATGAACTCTGATATTTGCTGTATGGACACACATCCCAGCACGTCTGTCAACCAGGAATGTGATCGATATTGTCAACGCTTCTGCTGCTCTGCTAAAGATGATTCACTGCAGCAGAACCACGCTGAATTCCTCGGTAGAGGGCTTGTGTGTGCTGATCCTTTTTTTTTAAAAAGTGGTCTCGTGTCCATACCGAGAATTTTTTCCGACAAACAAGTTACATAGTACAATACAATGCTGCTCAATGCAATGCAATACATTACCGCCTCCATATCACTTCCCCCTCAATACAGTATTAGCTGGCGAAATACATAGGTGATACAATGGACAAGAAAAGCTGTGTTAGAAATGAAACGTAGCCCAAAGATGCAACACACACACACAGTCTCAGGGTCGCTGTGGACTTTGAATAGTTCAAGTTTTCAGAATAACGACGACACTGTGGCGACAAACTGTGGAAAAACGCTTCTCGCAATCACACGCTTAACAATAAGAACAAACCTCTACAGGAACACCGATCAGAAATATCGAACTGAGGATACAAAGACGCCTTGCATATATTACTGTTTCCACGTCACGGTTTCCCTGGTGAAATATGACGTATTTTACAAAAGGAACTGGTTTACCCATGTTATGATAAAATGGGTAACCGTCGTCGCTTTTAATGTAAGGAGGGGAGAGTTTTATGTTTAACTTATCCATTGTCGTCCATATCTTTCACTTAACACCGTTTCCGTGATACCGTTTATGTCTTTCTTTTGTGCTCGATCCAAAAGCCATAATTATTGTATGACCGTTTACATTTGGAGTTGCTGCGCGTTTTGAGGTGGGTTTTGTTTATTTGTTTGGTCGTAGACAGGAACGCCATCCTAGTTCATTCAATGGTAAAGAACTGAATGTTTGGTGGATGCTACTTATGCAACATGTCTGTTGTTTGCTTGGTTAGGTTTTATATTGAAACTGTTATTCAACGACAGCGACGATTATGTTATTGTTGTGTATGTCAGTGTATGTGCGCGCGCGCGCGCGTGTGTGTGTGTGTGTCAACTAAAGGGGGGGGGGGGGGGGGGGGGGGGGGGGGGGGGGGGGCTACAACTCACACAAAACACACACACACTTCCAAACTTTAGTGGAAAGAACGTTTTGTGAAAAAATGTGGAAGGTTTCCTGCAAGACTAGACTTTAAAGAGCTTGGAAATCGATGTGAAGCGGAGAGTGTAGCAAGTGACAGAATTATGTGTAATGTTCATCCTGTGTGTCTGTACCGCTAACGTTGCATACTCTGTGTGTGTGTTGAAATAAAGAAAAGATCCTTTGTTCTTGTTTCCGAGAGGATTTCTGTTTCCGAGTTGATCATGTGGGGATAAAAAAAATTGCGCAAATGTATTCAGCATGACAATTAGATATACTGATAACAGGAATAAACGTACGATGTTCAAACAAGTGAAAGTATTTAATCAGATGTTTCCAAATGTTAATCGATTGTAATTAATTTTTGACAAATTTGTGCTGTGTGTGTGTGTGTGTGGTGCGCGCGCGCGCGTATGTGTGCACGCGCGCACACGTGTTTGAAAGAGATAAACAGAGTGGGGGGCTTCAGGCGTTATATTAATCAGTTTCATATTAATTTTGCATGTACGCGCGCTTTTGTGTGTGTGTACGTGTGAGAGAGAGACAGACAGACAGTTTTAATATGTTTATTTGTGATTTATGCAATCGTTCTAACTGCTTATGCTTTAAAATCAACATGACAAATAAATTATTACTCATCTGAACAATAATCTCCATGCGTTTGCGTATGTGTGTCTGTGTGTGCAAATTAAAAAAAATACTCGTTTGTGATTTAGACAGTCGTTCTACTTGTTCACGCTTTACAAATAAATAATAACTCATCTTGACAATGATCATGATATGTGTATATGCGTACGCGCGCGTGTGTGCGTGTGCGTGCGTGTGTGTTTAAATTGGTAATTCTACCGACTACCGCTACTTTACACGCCTATCTTGAGTGGACGTCCGATTTCTCTGCCGACGTCCACAGATCTTTCAGCAGGAAATCGTTGCTCAGGCAGTCACACCCAGTACCCATGCAAAAGATTATCCAAAAACAGTCCACAGAACAACAGTGTCCAGTACCCATGCAAAAGATTATTCAAAAACGGTCCACAGAACAGTGTTTGAATGAAAGTCGTGTGTGTTGTACTTGCACCTCCCTTGCCCCCGGACCCTCTTACGCCCACCACCATTTCACGCGCTCTATCCGTTCCCTTCCCTTCCAGTTCGCCCACCCACGTCACGACCCTTCTGGCCCAATAAGATACCCGCGTCACGCCCTTCTGCCCCAATAAGACAACCCACGTCCGCCCTTCTGCCCGAATAAGACACCCGCGTCCACGCTCTTCGGGCCTAATAAGACACCCACGTCACGCCCTCTGGCCCAATAAGACACCCACGTCACGCCCTTCTGCCCGAATAAGACACCCGCGTCACGCCCTTCCTGGCCCAATATACGACACCCGCGTCACGCTCTTCTGCCTAAGACACTCACGTCACGCCCCCTTCTGCCCCAATAAGACACGCGCGTCACGCCCTTCTGGCCCAATAAGACACCCCACGTCACGCCCTTCTGGCCCAATAAGACACCCCACGTCACGCCCCTTCTGGCCCAATAAGCCACCCACGTCACGCCCTTCTGGCCCAAAAAGACACCTACGTCACGCCCTTCTGCCCCAATAAAACACCCACGTCACGCCCTTCTGCCCCCAATAAGACACCCACGTCACGCCCTTTCCGCCCCAATAAGACACCCGCGTCACGCCCTTCTCTGCCCCAATAAGACACCAGCGCTCACGCCCTTTTGGCCCAATAAGACACCCGCGTGACGCCCTTCTGGCCCAATAAGACACCCGCGTCACGCCCTTCTGGCCCAATAAGACACCCACGTCACGAAGACACTCATGTCACGAAGACACCCATGTCACGACCTTCTCGCCCAATAAGACACCACATCACGCCCTTCTGCCCCAATAAGACACCCACGTCACGAAGACACCCACGTCACGAAGACACCCATGTCACGCCCTTCTGGCCCAATAAGACACCCGCGTCACGCCCTTCTGGCCCAATAAGACACCCACGTCACGCCCTTCTGCCCCAATAAGACACCCGCGTCACGCCCTTCTGGCCCAATAAGACACTCACGTCACGCCCTTTCTGGCCCAATAAGACACCCACGTCCACGCCCTTCTGGCCCAATAAGACACCCACGTCACGCCCTATGGCCCAATAAGCCACCCACGTCACGCCCTTCTGGGCCCAATAAGACACCCACGTCACGCCCTTCTGGCCCAATAAGCCACCCACGTCACACCCTTCTGGCCCAATAAGACACCCATGTCACGCCCTTCTGGCCCAATAAGACACCCACGTCACGCCCTTCTGCCCTGGCCCAATAAGACACCCGCGTCAACGCCCTTCCTGGCCCAATAAACAACCCATGTCACGGCCCTTCATCCGCGCTCCCTCTGCCCCAATAACACCCACCACGTCACGCCCTTCAATCCGCGCTCCGCTCTGCCCCAAAACACCCACCACGTCACGCCTCATCCGCGCTCCCTCTGCCCCAATACCCACCACGTCACGCCCTTCATCCGCGCTCCCTCTGCCCCAATACGCCCACTAAGTCACGCCCTTCATCCGCGCTCCCCCTGCCCAATACGCCCACTAAGTCACGCCCTTCATCCGCGCTCCCTCTGCCCCAATACGCCCACTAAGTCACGCCCTTCATCCGCGCTCCCTCTGCCCCAATACGCCCACTAAGTCACGCCCTTCATCCGCGCTCCCTCTGCCCCAATACGCCCACTAAGTCACGCCCTTCATCCGCGCTCCCCTCTGCCCCAATACGCCCACTAAGTCACGCCCTTCATCCGCGCTCCCCTCTGCCCCAATACGCTCACTAAGTCACCGCATTCATCCGCGCTCCCTCTGCCCCAATACGCCCACCACGTCACGCCCTTCTATCCGCGCTCCCTCGCCCCAATACGCCCACTAATCACGCCCTTCATCCGCGCTCCCTCTGCCCCAATACCCCACTAAGTCACGCCCTTCATATCCGCGCTCCCTCTGCCCCAATACGCCCACTAAGTCACGGCCCTTCATCCGCGCTCCCTCTGCCCCAATCGCCCACTAAGTCACCCCTGCATCCGCGCTCACCTCTGCCCCAATACGCCCACTAAGTCAACGCCCTTCATCCGCGCTCCCTCTGCCCAATACGCCCACTAATCACGCCCTTCATCCGCCTCCTCCCCAAAACGCCACTAATTACGCCTCATCCGCGCTCCATCTCCCATATGCCCACCACGTCCGTCCTTCATCGCGCTCCCTCTGCCCCAATACGCCCACCAACGTCACGCCCTTCACCGCGCTCCCTCTGCCCCAATACGCCCACAACGTCACGCCCTTCATCCGCGCTCCCTCTGCCCCAATACGCCCACCACGTCACGCCCTCATCCGCGCTCCCTCTGCCCCAATACGCCCACTCACAGTCCACGCCCTTCATCCGCGCTCCCCTCTGCCCCAAAACCCCACACGTCACGCCCTTCATCCGCGCTCCCTCTGCCCCAATACGCCCACCATGTCACGCCCTTCATCCGCGCTCCCTCTGCTCCAATACGCCCACTAAGTCACGCCCTTCATCCGCGCTCCCTCTGCCCCAATACGCCCACAAGTCACGCCCTTCATCCGCGCTCCCTCTGCCCCATATACGCCCACTAAGTACGCCCTTCATCCGCCGCTCCCCTGCCCCAATATGCCCCACCACGTCACGCCCTTCATCCGCGCTCCCCTCTGCCCCAATACGCCCACCACGTCACCGCCCTTCATCCGCGCTCCTCTGCCCCAATACGCCCACCACGTCACGCCCTTCATCCGCGCTCCCTCTGCCCAATACGCCCACCACGTCACGCCCTTCATCCGCGCTCCCCTCTGCCCCAATAACGCCCACCACGTCACGCCCTTCATCCGCGCTCCCTCTGCCCCAATACACCCACCACGTCACGCCCTTCATGCCGCGCTCCCTCTGCCCAATACGCCCACCACTATTCACCCCTTCACCGCGCTCCCTCTGCTCCAATACGCCCACCATGTCACGCCCCTTCATCTGCGCTCCCTCTGCCCCAATACGCCCACAAGTCACGCCCTTCATCCGCGTTCCCTCTGCCCCCCCACCATATGCCACCCAGCACACACTGCATCGACACCCTCCCCCCACCAATGCTCCCGTCACCTCTGCTCGACACCCCAACCCCACCATATGCTCACCCATGTCACAACACTGCATCGACACCTCCCCCCACCCCCATATGCTCACCCATGTCACAAACTGCATCGACAGCCCTCACCCCCCCCCTATGTCCCCATGTCATACACTGCATCGCACACCCTCCCCCCCCCCCCCCCACCGTATGCTCACCCAGTCCACACTGCATCAAACGCCCCCCCACCATATGCACCACGTCCACTTGCATCGACCCCCCTCAGCCCACTACGTACCCACATTAGTCACCCCTGCATCCGACACCTCACCCCCCCCACAATGCCTCACCCATGTCACACACTGCATCGATCCCCCCCCCCCGTCCCCCATGTCCACCCATCACACTCACGACACTCCCCCTCACCCATATGCTCACCCATGTCACACACTGCATCGACACCCCCCCCCCACATTGCTCACCCATGCCACAACTGCATCACACCTCCCCCCCACCATATGCTCACCCATGTCACACACTGCATCGACAACACACCCCCCCCCCACCCCCATATGCTCACCCATGTCACAAACTGCATCGACACCCTCCCCCCCCCCTATGCTCACCCATGTCACACACTGCAACGACACCCCCCCCCCCCCCCCACCGTATGCTCACACCATGTCACACACTGCATCACACCCCCCCCCACCATATGCTCACCCATGTCACACACTGCATCGACCCCCCCCCCCACCATATCTCACCCATGTCACACCACTGCATCGACACCCCCCCACCATATGCTCACCCATTCACACACTGCAATAACCCCCCCCCCACCATATGCTCACCCATGTCACACACTGCATCGACCCCCCCCCCCGCCCCCTGCCCCCATATGCTCACCCATGTCACACACAGCCATCGACACCCCACCTAGCTCCCCAGTCCACACACATCCCTCCCCACATATGCTCACCCCATGTCACACACCACAACACCCACCCTCCCCCCCCAACCATATGCTCACCCATGTCACACAACGCACTGCATCGACACCCCCCCCCCCCCACCATATGCTCACCCATGTCACACACTGCATCGACCCCCCTCCACCACCCCAATGCTCACCCTTCACAAAAACTGCATCGACCCCCCCCCCCCCCCACCACCACCCATATGCTCACCCATGTCACAAACTGCATCGACACCCCCCCCCCACCCATATGCCACCCATGTCACACACTGCATCGAACACCCCCTCCCCCACCATTGCTCACCAGTCACACACTGCTCACACCCCCCCCCCCACCGATATGCTCACTCCATGTCACACACTGCATCGACCCCCCTCCCCCCACCATATGCTCACCCATGTCACACACTGCATCGACCCCACCACCACCACCACCATATGCTCACCCATGTCACACACTGCATCGACCCCCCACCCACCACCACCATATGCTCACCCATGTCACACACTGCATCAACCACCCCCCCCCCCACCATATGCTCACCCATGTCACACACTGCATCAACACCCCCCCCCCACCATAGCCCCCATGTCACACCTGCATCAACACCCCCCCCCACCATAGCTCACCATGTCCCACCTGCATCAACACCCCCCCCCCCACCATATGCTCACCCATGTCACACACTGCATCAACACCCCCCCCCCACCATATCTGCTCACCCATGTCACACACTAGCATCAACACCCCCCCCCCACCATATGCTCACCCCATGTCACACACTGCATCAACACCCCCTCCCCCCACCATATGCATCACCCATGTCACACACGCATCAACACCCCCCCCCCCCACCATATGCTCACCCATGTCACACACTGCATCGACACCCCCCCCCACCACCATATGCCTCACCCATGTCACACACTGCATCGACCCCCTCCCCCCCCCCCCCTCACCCATGTCACCACTGCAACCCCCCCCCCACCACCTATGCTCACCCATGTCACCACTGCATCGACACCCCCCCCCACCACCATATGCTCACCCATGTCACACACTGCATCGACCCCCCCCTCCCCCCACCATATCCTCACCCATGTCACCCACTGCTCGACAAACCCCCCCCCCCCCCCCCCCACTATGCTCACCCATGTCACACACTGCATCGACACCCCCCCCCCCCCCATATGCTCACCGCATGTCACACCACTGCACTCGACACCTCCCCCCCCCCACCATATGCTCACCCATGTCACACAACTGCATCGAACCCCCCCCCCCCACCATATGCTCACCCATGTCACACACTGCATCGACACCCCTCCCCCCACCATATGCTCACCCATGTCACACACTGCATCGACACCCTCCCCCCACCCATAGCCACCCATGTCACACTGCATCGACACCCCCCCCCCCCATATGCTCACCCATGACACAACACTGCATCGACACCATCCTCCCCCCCCACCATATGCTCACCCATGTCACACACTGCATCAGACACCACCCCCCCTCCCCCCACCATATGCTCACCCATGTCACACACTGCATCGACCCCCCTCCCACCATATCTCACCTCATTCACACCCTGCTCGACCCCCCCCCACCATATGCTCACCCATGTCCACACACTGCATCGACACCCCCCCCCCCCCACCATATGCTCATCCATGTCACACCTGCATCAACACCCCCCCCCCCCAACCAATATGCTCCCCATGTCACACACTGCATCACACCCCCCCTCTCCCCGTCACCAGCTACTCGACCCCTCCCACCCCCCCCCCCCACCACCCACCATATTAGAGAACTTTAGCAGCCCGCGTAGCCACCGCGTCCTAGGAAACCCCTTTTTCTCTCATAGAGGCGATAGCACATGCGCAACCTGCCAAGCAAGGCCGCGCTGCTGACGCATCGTTCAATCGGGTTTTTAACGCGCTCGTGGAAGCGATCTTTACAACACAATTGTCTGCTTATAATACGTAAGTACTTCCAATTTGTTAACCACAACATAGTCTACACATTTCCGTTGATTACACGTATGTCACGGCTAAAAGCCCCAAAAGAATCACTACAAATGTAAAATGTAGCTGAATCGATTCGACCCCCCCCAAAATGGCGAACGTTTGCCTAGACCCAAGTAGACAGTCGTTTTTGTCATGAAACCCAAGGAGGCCTATCAAGCCCTCCTAAACCTGTTGTTTTGAATTGTAAATTTTTGCATACTCCAGTAGAACACAACAACATGAACTCCATGAATTATTGTAGTCACGTGAAAGTGTCAGTGTATACAGCCATTTGTTGATCAGATGACAAATACAGGACGCCACTCCCCCCAAAGTACGCAGGCGACTCTCGGACGCCTGCTCACACAGCGCCACATAGAACACGGGGCTGTAGGCGGAGCCGTGTTGACGTCAAGCGACGAAGACGCCGATTGAACAAGTCGCCGCAAGTTCTCTAATTGCATCACCCAGTCACACCTGCATCGACCCCCCCCACCATATGCTCACCCATGTCACACACTGCATCACACCCCCACCCCACCATAGCTCACCCAGTCACACCTACATCACACCCCCCCCCCATATGCTTACCCATGTCAACCCTGCAATCGACACCCCTCCCCCTCCACCCCACCATATGCTCACCCATGTCACACACTGCAACTCGACACCCCCCCCCCACATAGCTCACCCATGTCACACACTGCATCGACCCCCCCCCTCCACCATATGCTCACCCATGTACACACACTGCATCAACCCCCCCCCCACCATATGCTCCACCCATGTCACACACTACATCGACCACCCCCTCCACCACCATATGCTCACCCATGTCACAACCCTGCATCACACCCCCCCCCCCCACCATTTGCTCACCCATGTCACCACAAACTGCATCACCCCCCCCCCCCAATCCATATGGCTCACCACGTTCACACCCTGCTCGACCCAACCCCCACCCCACCATAGCTCACCCATGTCACCACGCATCAACCCCCCCCCCCCATATGCTCACGCCATGTCACACACGCATCGAGCCCCCCCCCCCATATGCTCACCCATGTACACATCACAGCATCAACCCCCCCACCCCATATGCTCACGCCATGTCACACACTGCATCGACCCCCCACCCCCCCTCACCATATGCTCACCCATTCACACTGCATCGCCCCCCCCCCCACCATTGCTCACCCATGCATGTCACACCTGAACACCCCCCGCCCGCCAACCTATGCTCACCCATGTCACACACGCACACAACCCTCCCCCCATATCTAAGACCTTCACACACTGCATCAACCCCCCACACATATAGCTCACCCATGTCACACACTGCATCAACCCCCCCCCCACCATATGCTCACCCAGGTCACACACTGCATCACCCCCACCCCCCCCACCCCCACAGCTACACCCATGTCCACTGACACTGCGATCGACCCCCCCTTCTCACCATATGGCTCACCCATGTCACACACTTGCATCGACACACCCCCCCTCCACCATACGCTCACCCATGACACACCCTGTAATCACCACCCCCCCCCCCACCATTTTGCTCACCCATGCCACAAACTGAACAACAACCCCCCCCGCCCCCAATCTATGCTCACCTGAAAGTTCACC
Organism: Conus ventricosus; assembly: GCA_018398815.1. Taxonomy (NCBI): domain Eukaryota; kingdom Metazoa; phylum Mollusca; class Gastropoda; order Neogastropoda; family Conidae; genus Conus; species Conus ventricosus. The sequence continues at coordinate 34,023,401 of CM031617.1, read as the reverse complement.
CTGCATCGACCCCCCCGGCACCATAATGCTCACCCATGCCACACCTCACTACCCCCACCCCCCCATATGCTAACCCATGTCACACACTGCACAAACCCCAGTATGCTCACCCATGTCACACACTGTTTGCATCCAACCCCCCACCCCATATGCTCACGCCAGTCCACGCACACAGTTCATCCCCCCACCCATTCTCACCCATGTCACACACTGCATCATCACCCCCCCCCCACACACAATGCTCACCCATGTCACACACTGCATCACCCCCACCACCCACCCACCTATATGCTCACCCATGTCACACTACATCAAATCAACCCCCCCCACCATATTCTTCACCCATGTCACCACAGCATCAACCCCCCCCCATATGCTCACCAGTCACACACTGCATCAACCCCCCCCCACACACCCACCATATGGTCACCCATGTCACACACTGCATCAACTCCCCCCCACCAATGCCACCCATGTCACACACTGCATCACCCCCCCCCCCACCATATGCTCACCCATGTCACACACTACATCAACACCCCCCCCCCCACCATATGCTCACCCATGTCACACACTGCATCGAACCCCCCCCCCCCCCCCCCACAATGCTCACACCATGTCACAACACTGCATCACCCACCCCCTCCACCATATCTCACCTCCCCATGCATCACACCCCCCCCCACCATTTTGCTCACCTGCCATGCAAAGCATCACCCCCCCCCCCCCTTGCCTTAACCCTGCACAACGCCCCCTAAAGGATTACTCAACCCCCCCCCGCCCCAAAATAGGCTCACCCATTCACCCTGCATTCACCCCCCCCCCCAACATATGTCACCCATGTCACAACGCATCCCAAACCCCCCCCCACATATGCTCAAACCCTAAATTTATACCCCCCCTATCCACCATCAACTTTCATCACCCCCCCACCAACCCACCCATGTCACCACTGCACACCCCCCCCCCACCCATATGCTCACCCATGTCACACACTGCATCAACCCCCCCCCCCACCATTTGCCACCCTGTCCACCACGCATCCCCCCCCCCCCACCATATCTCACCCATGTCACACACGCCACACCCCCACCATAGCCACCCATGTCACACACACATCACCCCCCCACCCAAATGCTCACCCATGTCACACACTCTCACCCCCCCCCCACATATGCTCACCCTGTCCCACCATCGACCCCCCCCCCCCCCACCATGCTCACCCATGTCACACACTGCATCGACCCCCCCCCAACCCCCCACCAATCCACCCAGTCACACCTGCATCCCCCCCCCCACCCCCCACCAATGCTCACCCCTTCACCACTGCATCCCCCCCCCCCCCCCACCAAAGTCAAACCCCTGCCCACGGCTCCCCCCCCCCCCACCTACCCCCATCACCATCACACCCCCCCCCCCCAAACCCCCCCTGCACCCCCTGCCGACCCCCCCCCCCCCATCCCCACCCATTCCCCACTGCATCGAAATCCCCCCCCCGCCCCCAATCCACCCATTCCCCCCCCATTTACCCCCCCCTCCCCCCTCCCCCCCATTCCACCCCCAACACAACCCCCCCCCCCCAACCCCCATTCCACCTGCACAACCCCTCCCCCCCCCCCCCCCCTGTCACCCTGCATACACCCCCCCCCCAAACCACCCATGTCACCATTCAACACACCCTCCCCCCCCCCCCCCCAAACCCCCCCAATGCACGCACCCTCCCCCCCCCCCCCCCCTTTCCCCTCCCCCCCCATTCCCCCCCCCCCTGCACGCAAACCCCCCCCCCCCCCCCCCCATTCCCCATGTCACACACTGCACGACCCCCCCCCCCCCTATCCCCCCCATGCCCCACTGCATCGACACCTCCCCCCCCCCCCCCAAACCCCACCCTGCAACACTGCACGACCCCCCCCCCCCCCCCCCTTGCTCACCCATTTACACGCAAACGAACCCCCCTCCCCCCTATGCCACCCATGCACACCGCACGACACCCCCCCCACCCCCCTATGCCACCCGCACACACGCATAACACCCCCCCCCCCCACCTTTGCTCACCAGCACAAACGCATCGCCCCCCCCACCACCACCACATCCAAACCCATGTCACCACTGAAAACGACCCCCCCCCCCAACCACCACCAATGCTCACCCACACACACTGCATAAACACCCCCTCCCCCCACCATTTTCTCACCCAGTCACACTGCATAAACCCCCCCCCCACCTTATGCCACCCATGTCACACCGAAACAACACCCCCCCCCCCCCCAATATCTCACCCATGCACACCTGCATCAACACCCCCCCCCCCCCCCAAAGCCACCCCTGTCACACACTGCATCAACACCCCCCCCCCCCCCCCCTAGCCACCCATGCACACACGCATCAACACCCCCCCCCCCATATCCACCCATGCACACACGCACAACACCCCCCCCCCCACCAATGCTCCCCCAGAAAACACTGCACAAAAAACCCCCCCCCCCCACCAAGCTCCCCCATGCCCCACACACTGCATCAACACCCCCCCCCCCCCCCCCATAGCTCACCCATGCCCACACACGGAAACAACACCCCCCCCCCCCACCATATCCCCACCCATGTCACACACTGCATGACACCCCCCCCCCCACCACCACATATGCCACCCTGTCACACACTGCTCGACCCCCCCCCCCCCAAAACCTCCTCACCCCTGTCCCCCACGCATCGACACCTCACCCCCCCCCCACATCCTCACCCATGTCACACACTGCATCGATGCCCCCCCCCCCCCCCCCCCCATGTCTCACCCAGTCCACTGCATCGACACCCCCCCCACCCATATCCACCCAGCAACACTGCATCGACACCCTCCCCCCCCCCCACCAAAAGCCCACCCTTTTACACACACTGCACGACACCCTCCCCCCTCCCCATATGCTCACCCATGTCACACACTGCATCGACACCCCCCCTCCCCCCATACTCACCCGGGGCCCACACACTGCATCGACAACCCTCCCCCCACCCCCAATGCTCCCCCAGGGCACAAACGCATCGACCCCTCCTCCTCCCCCCCCCATATGCTCACCCTGTCACACACTGCATCGACCACCATCCTCCCCCCCCCCACCATAGCTCACCCATGTCACAACAGCATCGACCCCCCCCCCCCACCATATGCTCACCTATGTCACACCCGCATCGACACCCCCCACCAAGCCCCCATCACACACTGATCGAACCCCCCCCCCCCCCACAATGCTCACCCATGTCACACACTGCATCGACACCCCCCCCCCCCCCCACATATGCTCACCGATGTCACACACATCATCGACAACCCCCCCCCCCCCCCCACCATATGCTCACCCATGTCACACACATCATCGACCCCCCCACCATATGCCACACCATGTACACACTGCTCGACCCCTCCCCCCCCCCCCCCCCCCCACCATATTAGAGAACTTAGCAGCCCGCGTTAGCCACCGGCGTCCTTAGGGAAACCCCTTTTTCTCTCATAGAGGCGATATGCACATGCGCAACCTTGCCAAGCAAGGCCGCGGCTGGCTGAGCGCATCGTTCAATCGGGGTTTTTAACGCCGCTCGTGGAAGC
>CM031617.1:33983048-34019700 GCA_018398815.1 Conus ventricosus | reverse complement strand
TCTCATATCTCCTTTCAGTGCACAGTGTTCTACCCCGAGTACTGGATTTTCTCGGTTTTTTCCCCCCCCCAGATGCGAATAGATCCTAAACTTTTTTCAGTGCACAGTGTTCCTACCCCCACCCTCCTCCTCCCTCTCACTCACTGTCTTCCTTATCCCCCCTCTCCACCTCCCTAACCACCACTACACACACGCGCGGTAGAAATCACAATACAGAGCACACAGAACAGACAAGATGTTCCCTTGTGTGTTCTGTGTGCTCAGCGTTGGCATTTCCGCCAGGCGGTTCTGGTGGGGGTGATCCGCATTCGTCTGGAGTTAGGATGATGTCATTACTTCATCTTGAGAGGAAGAGGTACCCTAGTTGTTCGTTATTTACGGTGATGTTACTTTAGCAAAGCGGCAGCAGGGGAAGTCCCACTCAGCCGGAGGTTGCTGAAGCAACGGTTCACGGTTGTGAACGTGCACGCTCATTACGGCCGTTGGACGGGGGGGAATTTTGACCACGAATATTATGTAACCATATGAACTGTTTCTGTCAGTTTTTACCTTCCTCTAAAAAACCTCATGGAATCGGTGTAGGACAAAGGTCGATGAGACAAACCAGCCAAGCCATTCACATCAAGTCACTTTCGTTTACAGCCCGGCTGACCACGAAGTCCGTATCAGGACAGCAGGCAATTTAAGATACCCCCCCCCCCCTCCCCCCACCCCACCCCCCAAAAAAAAAAAAAACAACCCTGAAACTCGGTCAAGTCCTGAAGCAAAAAGACTGGATCTGAAACAACAAAGTTCGTTACCTAGCCATGTTTAATTAGGACCAAACGGAAAACGCTGCTGTCCCTGACAGTTCAGGTCAGCTACACCGTGCGAGGTCAGGGTCTGAATGGAATCCGCTGTGAAATGCGGTGCACCCAGGGTCGTATACATTCCACCTCAGTTGACATGTTGAATGGTGTATCACACAGCATGCACCAGGAGGATGGATTCTTTACCTTTTCTAAAGGTAGCACTGTGTCAGGTGTGATCTGAATGTAAACCTAACCTGCTGAACTCTGTTTCCTCTGTACGGTTTCCTGAGGCAGGTGTGATAAATTGGCGTAGAATCTGGACGGGTTTAGGACAGAGAGAGAGAGAGAGAGAGAGAGAGAGAGAGAGAGAGAGAGAGAGAGAGACTTATACCGACACATTTTTCATTGCCATTAGGAAATAAGCCCTGTTGGCAAGGGAGTTACATTTATTGCGTTAATAGACAACGATAAAGACATGCAGTTGAAAGAAAGAGAACTCATACGAATTTCACAAATATTTCAAATGTACACACGCACACAACAGTGAGCAACATCCCTTTCCACAAACACACACACGATCACGAGAGAATGTAAATATGTGAGTTCACGACCACCCATGTTATTTTGCACGAAAACCCCCCTTTTCACATCCAACTCACGTCCATCTCATGTCAATTTTAGCCAATTTTAACACCTGTTTTACAAAAAAATTAACACGCAAAACCTCTAAAAGTCGACGCAATCGTTGTTTTAAAACGGGGGCTTACGTGAACATGATCGTGAACAAACATATTTACATTCTCTCCAAGGACATAAAAATTAACGCCCGCGGGATCGAGTCCTTCTTACTCTTCCAATATGCTCCTCCACCTCAAGCACTATCAATAAATAGAACAAACAACTGGCTCTCCATTTTGGTTAGTTATTTTTACATCCAATGAATTCAAAGAGCCCTCAATTAAGTCTTTAAATTCACCGTCCCCACCAAACCTGTATAGCTGATAATCGCAAAACCCTGCCTTAACTGGATGCAGTGCTCGTAGAATTGTAGATGGATAACCATTAAACAAATTAGTATTTGTTTTTAACTGTTGTAAATGGACATACAAAACTGAGTTTACGAGAAAATCGGATGGTCTACTACCTACATACTCATAAAGTCCGCTTTCTAAGTACATGTGCGTTTTAATATGATACGTTTCACCACTATCATAAAAAGCCTAAAATTCGAGCAAGGCTTCTAGGGAAAACGTACTCCCTTTCTTTAAGTTTTGGAAAATTTATAGTAATTATAAGATTTGCTTCATTAATTTTTAACTCAATGTTAAAATTGCTAAATACTTCTCTTAAAGAACAAAAGTTGTAGTAACCATCGGTATTTTTAAATGTTTTAATAGATTGCCTTGCCCATCCTTAATATCCACCCAGTTATTCTTAGCTTTTTCAGATATGTTAATCCATTTTACTTTAAACCCAATTTCTTTAAGGGCGACCCTACAATCGCCGCGTCTATTTCAATTGGGTACGTTAAGAACACACGCTCGTTTTGCTTGGTTATATAGATGTGCATCTTTTTTTATAACTATTTAAAAAATTAATTTAAAAAATGGAGCCTTTAAATATAATGAAAGTGCTACTTACAATGTAGGAGAGTTTTATAACCCCAAATCTTTGGACTTCAGCAATTTAAAACCATTGCAGTAGATGAATCATATGGCTTCAAAGTCAGACTTGTAAACCCACTAACTAAATATTTAAATCCGCCAATAAAGAGTGACAGAGTGCCATCAGCTGGTCGTCCCACCCTATGGTCTTTTCCAGAATCAGTTAAATTTTGCCATTTACTGCGCAACCACTGGCTGTGGCGTTTCATATGCAAACCATTTAAACCACCCCAATCTTTTAGTAAGGTCAGTATATAACTTTCATGTTTATTACCAGTACAGACGAATACTAACTGAACTACAAGTGCCCCTCCCTAACGACAACGCGTTTAATCCATTTAACAGCCAATGAACAATAATGCATATGAAAGAATCTGCAACGAATTTAACATTAACCCTTTAACTGACTTTAGACAAAAGTTAGACCACAGCCATGGGTTTGGGCACATTGTATTTGTGGGGTGAACATAGAGAATATAATTATGATTACTGGCCTGGCCACACCTCTTTCCAACCAAACGCACAAGTTCGATTAGGTCAATTGAACAAAAACACCCTAATGCCTGGACAACATTTATCTTAGATAAAAGTAAAGGTTTAACAATGCCAGGCGTGCAAAGACTCAATGACTCCATACGGACATACGTTTGGTGTCTATTAGGAGCACAAGCACAGACTAAGTCTAGCATAGTAGATCAATCTACAGGCTTTGATGCCAGAAAACAATTTCTAGTTAATTTAGAAGATGTTATTAACTCTGCTGTTGATTGCCTGCCAGCATACAAAGGTATCAAGACGTTCTTGCACATGCTAGGTCAAAGGTTGACTTTGTTGTAGGTTATGGATTATACATGCTACCATCTGACCTTAGACTACAGATTGGCATGATACAGAATTATAACAATGAAATCCTCATAGCTGGAGACGACCAAGACTTAGGGCACAATCAAAGCTTAAACACAAGGCCCGCCCCATCCATTTTAAAAAAAGTACCTAGCCCTGAAGAAAGTGATCTAGTTATAAGCGTCCCACAGCCAGAAAGCAGCCCACCTGTTGATCTGCCTCGCACTGACAGCCATACTAGCGAAAAGACGGCCCTTGTTGTGTTTTTAACTTTTACTGGATTAGCCATACTTTATTTCACTAAAAATTAATCCAGCAGCTAGCACTCCTAACGTCCACAGATGGTCAGCCATATAACCAGCCACCTTACCTATAGTAGACAAAACCCAACTAACAACACTGCCAATTATTCCAGGCAGAGCATCAAGCGCTTTAGCAGCTAACTTCTTTAATAAGTTAGCTAGATGGTGTAATTGTTTTCTAATCCAACTTTTACCAGGTTGAGGTGTTGGAGGCGTTACTGGCCCTGTTGGCGCACTACCTGTTAAAGCATAAACGAGTGTGGAGATAGCAAACCCAACAGCCGTTAATATGCTAACTACTGTAATCCCCTCTTCTACTGAACAGAATCCTTATTCTTTCTGCTAACGTAGTGTTTTCATAAAGTATTCTCTTTATAGTTTCTTTGAATCTGGTCGTTTGTGATTCTAGATTTCCTCTGAGAATAGAAATCACGTTTAACTGCCCTTCCCTTTCGCCCATTAAATCCTGTATTTTCTGTTGTATTCTAGCCTTTTCTTCTCGCCAAAATTGTTATCATCTGCATCAGCGAGTTTATTTTTTTCTTCTTCTATCTCTCTATCTAACTTACTAAGTTTTGCCGTGCTGTGCATTAGTTCTTCTCTTATTGTTGTAAAAGCAGCCTTAAGGCCTCGAACGTCACGCATAGGCAATGGAGAATCATCAATTGTTTCTAATGCTTCTCTGACTGTCTCATCATCTAAACTCGTTTCAATTTCTGCTATTAGTTCATCTGCTTGTTGACTTAAATCTTGAAGAGGTATGTTCTGTATTTTAGATTGTGTTGGCAACTCTTGCCCCAAGTTTCTGTAAACGACTAACAGCTTCGGCTCTAAACTCTAAAAGGTTTAATTGTTCTGCCTTAGCAATAGGGAGTTTTCGCCTTATTGTGCTTAGTTTTTAAAACTGTTTGGGTTTTGCGTTGAAGTAACCTTCGCGCGCTCTCCAGCACCAGTTCTTATATACAAATGCCCACCATCTTCCTCAAAATCGTTAGGATCAACTACTTCTGGCAGCTCTCGCCCTATGCTTCTATAGAATGATTGAATTCTTTCTCGCAATAGTTCTTGGCGCTGCTTAGGGAGTAAAGAACCTGCTCCTTCAATTTCTTCTTGCAATGAAGGTCCCAGTTCTGTTTCGTCTTCTTCAACAGGATCAATTGGGTCAAAATCTTCATCCATATTTTTTATTTATATTCTTTTTTGTTTTATAAAAAATGAACTCATACGGTTGTGACCTCGACCCATACAGAAAAGAAAAGGAACCCCACGGTGTAAAAGGTATAAGGCAGACTGTAATTAGTGTAAATACTCCATCAACAGTTCAGCCTGGACAAAGTTTAACAAGTTAAGTTCCCTGATCTTGGCGCTGACGATGTTATAATGCCAGGCACTGCTAAACTATCATTCAAAATAGATATTAAATCGACAGATCCTAATGCTACTGTTGTTGCAATTTAGGCAAGCAATCGTTAATCACATAGTAATCAAACTGGAGGGTAATGAAGTCTTTGTACTAAGAGCGGCAGATATTTTTACCCTCTATTCTGATCTATGGCTACCTAAAAAAAGAAAGGAAAGAGAAAGTTTATCAGGGAATACAAAGCCCAAACGGTCTCAAGCACAGACTTAAAGCGGAGGATGCAAAGAACGATGTTAAAGATGAGGCAGTAGCAGAAGCATTTGGCAACAGATTCTGCATCCCTCTAGATTTTGAACTGTTAAAGACGCATATGCCATATTACCAAGGCGCACTAAAAGAAAAACTTACTTATGAACTGACATTTAATCCTAGCGGTTCTGTTGTTCTGTCTGAAGACCCTTTAGCTACATACGCGGTAGCGACATCTCTCTTGAGTTTGATGTTGTTACTAATCCTGGACTGGCTAGAACAATCTTAACCCAGTATAAAAGTAAACGGTTATTTATTATGAAAACGTTATGCACGCCATTACAGAAAACAGAAACAAACGAGACACTCTCTGGAACATACATCTAAATCAGTCTCTGAAGTCTTTAAAAGGAATTTTGTTCTTATTTACTGAAGAAACAACTCCTTTTCAGAGAGAATCAGAAGCGTTTTATAATCCAAAAATTGAGAAGGTTGACTGTAATAAATGGCAAGTCTGATAGGTTGTATTCAGGGCGCGACTTTTACCCCACCAACACTTTGATGAAATAAGAAAGTTGTTCGCAAAGGGATCCTTCAGTTGATCGTGTATGTAAAAAACTTCGCCTTTATGATGTAAGGCTTGAAGACTACTTAATAAGTAAATATGGGCTGTGGTTAGATTTTAGATCCACATTTGACAACAGATTGTTTGGGAGTGGAGAAAGGATAGGGCAAGATGGTATACAAATAAATATTCGCAAGAAAGCAGACGGGAAACGCCCCAATACAAATGCATGTTTTTTATGGTTTTTGATGCTCAGTTAAACATTGAAGAAAACAGGTTAAAAGACGAGGCTTATTAAAATGCAGAAGAAATATTCTAATAAAAACAGATGGATAGATTAAAGTTTCTGCCAAAAGATCCGCACTGTTCTCTTATCTGTGGGATTACTGGGTGTGGGAAAACTGTCTTCGTACTTGATTTGTTACAAACAATATACAGGTTTCATTACGAGCACATTGTTATATTCTGCACAACCATTAAGCACAACAAGTCTTACAAAGAAAGGAAGTTTATTTGGACAGACGAGAATATATTTCTAGTTGATCCTAGCGACAGGCTAAGCGACTGTTTAGAACATTACTATAGACTATTTGAGGAACTGAAACACTGTTTATTATTGATGATTGTTCAGCTGAACGAGACATTGTTAAAAAAAGAAAAGCTCTGTCAAAGCTAGCCTTTAGTGGACGCCACGCATTAGTTTCTGTGTGGCTCTTAACTCAAAAATACAATGCTGTCTTAAAAGACTTTAGATCGCAGTTAAAATCGGTTGTATTATTTTACACTAAGGACAAAGATAGTTTTGAAGAATGTTTAAGTGAAAACTATATAATAAGGACAAAGATGAGCTAAAAAAAAAAAAAGAGCAGTTAGAAACATCTAAGCACGCTAAGCTATGCTTACGGACTGACCCCCCAGTTCAATACGTTTGTTTTATGTAGATTGTTTATTATTGGCTGCTTACAACAATGTTTATTATAATTTGTTTATTATAAAAAAGAATGTCTCGAGGCCAGAACCAAAAGTGGAGCTAGCTCCTAAATGCACTGCAGTAGAGCTAAAAGACCTAGGAGACACAACTGAGTTTGATCTAATAGGAGTGCCAGGAAATGTTTATGGATTTGAGTACACAGATGATGGGGTTTACAAACGAACAGAAATTGAAGACAAAAAACGGCAGCAACATCCTACCCAGAAGAGATAAGAAATTTAAGAGCAAACGATTTTGGCAAACGCGAATACAAACTTCATAAAAGAGAGAATACTTGGGCGTTGCTTCCTGAAATTGACTGGAATTTAAAGTTTGAACTACGAAGCCCCAATGTATACTACGATAAGAAAAACAATTTTAGAAAAGCCTTAAATGAAGGGCCCATTCTTGTTAGCCTTGTCCCCAGGAAACACAACAGAAAAAGCAGATTGAAATAACTAAGCGAGGTTCTGAATATGTGCTACAGAGAAAGCAGTCCTTAGCTGAAGTGGGGGATGACACCGTCGGCTTAGAATTTACCCCAACGCTAGAATCACTGCCTAGGCAAATGACGATGATTTTCGCTTATTTATTACTCCGAGGGAGCGCAAGTCTAGTTTGCCAGAACATACGTTTATTAGAAGCATACAAATAAAGGCTGAAAACTTGGATGCCCCTTTTAAGCTCGTTATTGTTATTACTAAAAATGGAGATGAAATAAACGCTCTTGCATCATCTGACAAGGTTACTGTGATGGTTGACAAAGACAAACTAACAGTACTCGACTTTATTTTCATTAAGTTTGTTGATTTTATTGCGTTTTACTCTGTTGATGAAGTGTTGCCAGAAGGATTACTAAGAAGATATATATAAGATTAATTTTAAAAAAATAATCTTGATTAAAAAATGGAGGTTCAACAGTTTAGGTTAGAGCAAATAATTGAACTTCAAAAGGAAATAGAAAGCGACTGGATAAGTATAGGATTACTAGAAAAAAATATGCTAAAGCTTTAAATACTCTTTCTTATGTAATTACTGGCTCATCGGCTGTAGCTAGCGTAAGTGCGGGGTCTAGTGTTACTCTTTTAGCCACCGGGGCCGGGGGCGCCGGCCTCGTTAGCATTAGGGGGCCTTGGTTTAGGTTTAGGCGCCGTGTCTATGATTGTAAGTGCTGTTTTAAAAAAATTAACTCCTAAATTACAAAAGCACACTGCCATTGTAGCCCTAGCATCGGCAAAACTCTGTTCATTAAGATTAAGAATAAGCAAATCATTACAGGATGAAAACATTACAGACGAAGAATTTGAGAAGCTTATGGATGACGGCGATGATTACAGACGGCAAAAAATTGAACTTCAAAAAGAGTGGAGAAAGACGTTTACTTCGCGGCAGGTAGACACTGATGCAATTAAACAGAACATTGAAAAACAAACACACGATCAATTAACCCAAAATAGGCAAAATGGTTTACTGACTTAACCGCCCCAGACTGAATGGCTGACTACGAGAATCAGCGGCTTGGTTAATATTGATTTCACCCCCACCACCACCACTGATTCACTTGTCGCCGGCCTACACAGGCAGTTGAGCCACTGATATTGATCGCAAGCCCAGAGACGTCGTCTGCTAGGTTAGCGCATGTGTAGTGAGGTTTTTTGTCACTGCATTTCCGGTGAAAAACATTTTTCGCGAATGAGTTGACCTAATTCCGCTTCTGAAAATTTTGTTAAACGGAAGTACCGTGACGGAAATTCCCCACTGCACATCCGCTAACCTCATTAACATGATGAAATCGAAACAACATTTGTGAGTACGCATGTGTTAACCTTAGTGGATGCATTAACATGATGAAATCGAAACAACATTTGTGATTGCTCATGTGCAAATATAAATTAGGATAATGAAAATCCTAGACATGGACGAACATCCCCAAAGCCAACCCTCAACTAGCCAGCCATCAACAAGCCAGCCCCCAACTAGCCAGCCTTCAACTAACCAGCCGTCAACAAGTGGAACTCGTGTATTTCGTTTCTTAGAAAGCGTTGCGACAGATTCGAGTATTTCAACCACTGCGTTAAAAGTCCGCCTTTCCAGAAAGAAAAACGAACTTCGTAGATTAAAAGAAAAAAGTAGAAAGCAAAAACAAAGAATACGGGATCTTACAAAAGAAGTAAGGACAACAGAGACACAGATAGATCAAGTTAATCAAGAAATATCTTCATTAAAAAATTTAGCAATGGGTTGTGATTCTCAATCGCAGTCCGACTGAAGGGCATAGCGCCGGCGTTACAGCGTCAATATTCTTCGTAGAACCCGGCAGGTAAGTTATTGATTTTTTTCCTATTCGCCACTAAACATGCGCTGCAGTGCGCGCGTGTGGGAGAGAGGAGAGGCGGAGACGGGCAGAGAGAGGCATAGAGAGATGCTGCGGATTATTTAATTATTTTAATTTATAATTTTATTCTCGTTTAAAAATGAAGCCAGAAGAAGTTAGAAAGCTTACTTATATACTTCACAAGTTGAATTGGAAGGCTCATAGAGAAAGGTTAAGGAGCGGGTTTGAAACATCAATTACTGATCTCTTTAATCACATAAATATACAAACAAGAGTGAGGAAGCCATCAGTAAAAACAAAAATTATTGGCCCCCACGGGGCCCAAAAAAGTTTGCCATTTTAATTAAATTAAGGGAACTAATTTTTTTGGATTTTTGGGGAAAGTTTCCCCGCCCGGAAAGGATTAGAAGCTTTTGGGCTTTAATAAAAATCAGATTAGAAAAACAAAAATAAAAATTTAAATTTTCCCAAAAATTTTTTTAAAAATTTTTTTAAATTTTAAAAAAATGGCTGCCGAACTTAGGGGATCGATTTAAAAAAGGTAATGAACATTTAAAAAGAACAATGAAACCTTTAAACTTTGATTTGAAAATTTTGGGTTTTGGAAATAAAAAAAAACCCAATATAAAAAAGATCATGGGAAAACTATTTTTTTTTTTTTTTTTTTTTTATTTTTAATGTCACCCCCCTCTCACCCCCACTCAACATTTTTCCTTCATTTTCTCCACATTAAACCCCCCAACATAAACTAGAAAAGTTTTTATTTAAAAAACAAATTAATAACAAATTCATGTATTACAAATAAAAAAATTTTTTAATAAAAAAGAGATCAGTTAAAAGTATCCTATGACATTTTTTTTTTATTTTCCCTTTTGTTTTTAAAAAAGGGAATGAAGGGGAAATGATTGGGAAATAGCTGACAACATGTATTTTTTTGGAATTATATAATCATCAAAGGAAAAAAAAATTAAAGAAAAGGTTTTTTTTTTTTCTAAATTTTTCATTTTTTAAAACAAACAAGCACCCCCCAACACAAAAAAAAAGGACATTTTAAAACATAATTTTGTTCAAAAACCCGGGAAGAATCCGAAAAAATTAAGAAAAAAACCCCACAATTCCCACCCCCCCCCCCCCAAAAAAAAAAAAAAAATCGAGACACACGCACAAACAAACCTGAATTGTAAGCAGTTTATGCATAAACTTACACACAACACCACTCTCATACATGTACAAAAGTATAACCCAAAAACAAGGAAAAAACCAAGGGGGCGGGGGTTAAGAGGCTGAAGAGAGAGAAAAAAAAAAAATATTAAGTTTGGGAAATTTTACGCAAGAGAATGGAAAATTGGATGGCTAGTTATGTTTGGAAGATACTACTACTAACGTCTTCCTTTCCACCCTATGTACATTATTTAGTTGGGATACTCTTTTTGGGGAAACCAAATTGCACAGCATCCAAAAAAACAAACAAGCAAACAAAAAAATCCCCCAATAAAGCTGGGAAAAGTTTGGGAGGAATAAAAAAAACCGGGTTTTGTCAAATTGTTTCTGAATCAAATTCAAAAGGCTAATTTTTTTTTTCCAAATTTTAAAAATCTATAGCTTAAGGTTGTAAGGAAAACATAAAGGCCTGGGTGGTTATTTTGCAGTTTACTTTTAAAAACATAAAACTTAGCAAACCAGAATAAATTTTTAAAAATTTTGTCAGTTTCCACATTTTGTTTGACTCCAAACAAAAATAACCCCCTTTCCCTCAAAAAACCAATTAGCGCGTGCTGACATTTTCCATTACGGGTTTTAAAAATTTTCTCCAAAACCCTGCACAATATTGCAGTCGAAAAGAAAAAGTGTAAAAAGTCTTTTTTTAAATAAACACAAAATTTAAACATAATTTGAATCAAAAAATTTTGAAAATAAAATAGGTTTTTCCCGGGTTGGCAGAAATCTATGTAAAAACCCCGCATTGGAACCACCTAATTTGGACTCAGAAAAACTTTAAAACCCTATAAAGGAATTTTTGGTTTCCCAATTAAAAAATTTACAAAAAGTTTAAACCCATTTTTTCAATAGCACAGGAGAGGCATTTTTTTCTTTTAAAAATTTTTTTTGTACATTTTTGGTTGCCTTTTTTTAATGCAAAACCAGGTTTTTTTGGTCAACCAGAAAAATTTTGGGTTTTTATGATAATTAATTTTTGGCAATTTTTTTGCGAAGGAAAATTCATTAACCTTAAAAATAAGAAAAAATTTTGTTTTTAAATCCCTTTAAATATTTTTTAAAAAATTCAGGGAAGGGGTCATCCAATGCCCATTTTCATTAAACAAGTTTTTAATGAAGAAAATCCATAATTAAACCATTCCTGTAGGAAAAAAATTTTTTTTATCTTTTAAAATTTTTTAAACCCTTTGGGTAATTTTAACCCTTTTGACATAAAAATCATGTACTGAATTTCGGACGGCATTTTTTCCGCAAAAGTTTTTTGTAGTGTTTCATCAAAAATAAATTCCAAATGGGTTATTGACATCTTGCATAATAACTTTTAAAAAATTTCAACACCAAATTTTTTAATATTGTCCCAACCCTTGGGGGAACATATTAAGGGAAAATTCCCCCGCCAACCCACCACCCAAAAATTTTCTCGGGCCAACTTATCTTCATCGAAAAAAAAAAATTTTTTTACTTTTAAAAATTTTAAAATCCCCCTTCAAAAGAATTTCCTTTTGAACAACAGATTTTTTTTTTTTTTATTTTTTTTTCCCATTCCAAAGAAACAATGCAATTCTTTTTTCAAAGCAACAAAAAATCCTCGGGGGTTTCTGGGGTTAATAAAAATTAAATGAAAAATTTTTGAAAACCCCAAAGTTTTAATAATTTTTAAATTTTTCCCAAAAGGATTATATTTCTTTTTTCCAAAAACAAGGACTTTTTTTATTTAAAAAATTTTATCTTCAAAAAAAAATTTGAAACAATCCTATTTGTGAAGGGGAAAATTTTTAAAAAAACACCAAAATTTTAAAAAGTACCTGGATCCCAAACAAAATTTTTGTCCCTCATAAATCAAATTTCCCAAAACTTCTTTTTTTGGTTTCCCCAACCAAACCCCCTTTGACTTGCAAAATTGTTTTTTTTTTAAAAACCTAAAATTTGAAAAAATTTTAGAAAGGGACAGATACCCCTCATTAAAAGATTTTTTCTGAACCACTAGACATAAACTAGGGTCATCAAAAATTTGGTGACAGTAATTTTTCCTTGTTAAAAACTTTAATTTTTTTAAATTTATCCATTAGAGCGAATCATTAATGACAAAAACCCAGCAAAAATTAGAAAAAGAAAAGGGGATGAGGGGTCCCCCTTCCTCACCCCTCCCCCTCAATCGAAACCAGGGGTTTTACGCCCAAAATTTACAAAATACAAGAAAAAATTTTGGGTGAATAAAATGTTCTTACCCCAATTAATTTTAAGTGGGGCCCAAACTTAAAAATTTTTGGGCAGTTTTTGTAAGAATGACCAGGGAAGGGCTATCGAACCCCTTTCCCAAAAGTAAACCCAAAAAAAGACCCTTCCTGAAATTTTCCTTACCCTGAAAAATAACTTTCCCAACATAAACCTTTAAAATTCTCTCCAATAAATCTCCCCTTTTTCAAAAAACCTTTTTTCCCATGTTTTAATTTTTGGGAAAAACACTTTTCAATCGTTTGGGGCAACACAACAAAACAATTTTAAATTTTGGTTTTAAAAACAAAGAAGGGGGCCCCCCATTTTTTAACAAATTTTTTTGGGTTTCCCCTTTCCTTGGGGGATACATATTAGGGTTCCCTGTCGCTGGGAGGGGAAAAATTGGGCCCTTTTGGGAAAAACCCTTTCAAAAATTAAACCCGGTACAAGGAAAGTTCCAATATCTCCCCAAAGAAAAACTTAAAAAAATTCAACTTTAAACCCATGGGGCCCGGGGCCTTAAAATTTTTCATTTTTTTTCAGAGCATTTTACTGCCTCTTCAAAGGAAAACCCAATTTCCCTCTAAAGGGGACTCCCCCTTTTCCTCGGAAAAAACGGGAGCTTTCCGGGAAGTCTTCAGAAAAAATTCATTCTTTTACATCTCTAAAGCGTAAAATTTGTTCAAAAAATTTTTTTAAATCCAAGGAGGATAGTTTTTTGCTCAAAAATTTAACTGAACCACGTTTTTTTTTCCAAAAAAGGGGGAATGATTTATCAAAAAAATTTCGTTTTTAAAATTGCAAAAAAATTTATTCACTTTTTTGGGGGGCCCCTTGACTTAGCCAGCAACCCTGAGCGAAAGGCCATACCTTCAAGTCTGTAAATCCATCTTTTCCCTTTCTGTTTTTGGGTTTTTCCAAATGGGGAAATTTATTTTTCTTTTTTTGGAAATTCGGGTTCAAATTTTTTTTTTTTGCTGGGGCATGTTCTCTTTGATATCCTTTTTTTTCTTAAAGTACTATAAGAAATTGTTTTGGGCCTCTTTTTTCAAGCTTTAAGTCTCAAAAAAAAGCGATCTGAAATTTTTGAAAAAAAGAGGTTTTTCATTACAAATTTTTTATGCATATTATCTAAGTTGTATCCCGGAAAAGCATACTGTTTCTTGATATCGCAGATCAGCTCCAAATTTTTCCGGGAAAAAAATTTTGGCTTACCCTCTTAATAAACTTTTTGTTAAATTTTCCAAAAAAAGGGTCCTGCCCCTTTTAAAATTAAACTTTTTTAAAAGCAATGTACAAGAGAATGATGGGATCGTTTCCCCAAAGGACCCAATCAAACACTTTAATTTCCAAACTTTAAATTTCTTAAATGATCATAAAGAGTCAAGTCTTCCCTTTTTTAAAAGATTTTAAATTTTCCGGCCTGTATATTTTTCCCTTTTTTGGGGGTATATTTCTCTGTAAAAATGAATAGATTTATTTAGTCATTATCCATTAAATTTTTGTTTGGGGATTCTTGCCGATTGGTGACCTTGAAATGATTTCTAACATCCATTTTTAAATTAAGGGCAAAATTTCCCAAAAGCCCTCCTTTTTAATTACATTTTTGTTGCCAAAGCTCTCAATATTTCACAAACACAAGGGAAAAATTCGGGGCTATAACCCCCCATTGGGCCCGTAAAATTTTTTCCCCAAAGAAAAACCTTTTTTTTAAAGAATTGAACATTCATAGAAATTAAAAACCCAAAGCTTTTCTCTTATAACATCATGAAATTTTTGTACCAAAGTTTTTTAAAAAAAAAGCCACACCATTCTTGTTAGATTCTGTCCCACACCCCATACTTTAAAACCCCCACTGGCTCGGAAAAAAAATTCCCCATGTTTTCCTTTAAGTGTTCTTTTTGAAGACTTAAACATGAGCCTTTTTTTTTTTCCAAAAAATCAAATACATTTTTTCCTTTTTTTTTTTAACTATTATTAGACCATTGAAAATCAAAAACAAATTTAAAAATGAACTACCCTTTGTGCCAAATTTTGAGTTTTAAAAAAAAAGGGTTTAAAGGGTAAACAGATAATAAAAGAAAAGAAATACTCCAAAAAGGGCGCAAAACCACTTAAAAAACACCCTTTGAAATACAGTAAAGCACACATTCCCCAAAATTTTTACAGAAGCCCCTGGGCCTAAACCCTTTCCAATGTAAAAAAGCAATTTTTTTTTTTTCCACAACCATCATTAGTATCACCTCCAATAAATGCTCAAATAAATGTGGGCCCCCAAAGGACCCAGTTAAAAACTCACTCTCACACACAAGCCGCCACATTGATACGAAAAAAATTTAAAAAGGAAATTTTCCCAAAAACAAAAAGGACCAACTTAAAAAGAATGACATAAAACTGCAAAATACACACACACCCCAAACCTTTAAAAAAAGGGGGGCCCACCGCCCAACTCCAAACAACCATTGAAGCCTACTACTACAAAAACCCAAACTACTAAAATACTACGCGATAAACAAAAAAACCGCCCCCGAACGCTCATGCAAACCCCTTTCTATGACGTCTAACCCGTGATCAAATATTTACTATCCCTTTCCCTACAATCACTTTACTTGAGTAAAGCCCAAAATACAAAATAAAGGGGGAGAGAAAAAAAAAGAAAAAAAAAAATAGAAAAAAAAAAAAAAAATTTTGTGCCACAAGGCTGTGTTTTTTTTTCCCCCCTTTCCCCCCAAACCCAAACCCCGACGCAAGGACTGTTTCCCCTGACTTCCCCAACCCCAAAAACCCTTTCACCCCCCAGATGTAAAAAAACAAAGTCAGGGGGGGGGGGGGGGGGGGGGGAAAAAAACGCCAAGGTATTTACAAAAAACGAAAACAGAAACCCCAAATTACATCAATAGTTTCAAAAATTACAAAAAAATTCTCAACCCTTTCACACTTACGATTTGAACAAAAACAATCACCCCGGGGGAAAAATTAAATTTGGGGTCAACTTACAGTTCGAGCCGGCGAAAACAATCCAAAAGGGCAAAGGTGAAATTTACGGCGTGAAAACACAAAAGAAGAAAGAAACAATCTAATGCAGTTGCCCCTAGGGGAACAAATTAAAGAAGCAATCAAAAAAAATAAACTTGACGGGAAAGGTGATTCAGAAAAAGAAAAAAACCGGGGCGGACTTTATTAAAAGGGTTTAAACCCGTGTTTTGGGAAGTTTTCAACGTTTGGGCGAAAAAATAAAAAGGGGGTTTTTTACTTATTTTTATATACTTTTATTTTTTTTTATTTACGTAAATTTTTTGGTTTAAAAAAATTTTGGACGGCCCACAAGTAAATCGGGGGGACAGAAAACAAATTTCATGAAGAAATATTCATTAGGGGACAAAA
The DNA here is from genome assembly GCA_018398815.1 of Conus ventricosus. Lineage (NCBI taxonomy): Eukaryota > Metazoa > Mollusca > Gastropoda > Neogastropoda > Conidae > Conus > Conus ventricosus. Next base: position 34,003,802 of record CM031617.1, on the reverse strand, counting down.
AATTTAAAGGGGCGATAGGGGGTTTTTTGGGTGAATAACATGGACATCTTTAAACCCTACAAACTTCAAAAAAGGGCGGGCACATCCCAAACCAAAAATTTTCCAGATTTCTATTCAACGCGAACCCCTAAAATTGCGTTGGCCGTTCGGGATTAAATTATAAACCCTGATGAATTTAAAAACCATCGGGGTTTTCAAAAAGGGGCAGAAAGAAGTAATCACAAACACGATTTTAACTCTGACGGGGGCCGTTTTAAAAAGCTTACACTTTTTTAAACCCAAACGCAAGTGGGGAAAGGCAAATTTAAAGGGGTTTTCTGGCTGGTCTAAAGGGGTCAGCCCCTTGGAAAAAAAATAAAAAAAAACAAAGTTCACCCAAATATTTTGGGGAAATTTCCCTTACCATCCTCTCCCAAAAAAATTAAGAGTTAAAACGGGCACCCTTAAACATACAAAATTTTCTGCCAAAAAAAGTGTTTTATGGGGTGTGTTTTGCGCTTTTACTCCTTTAAAAAATCAGCAAACAGAGTTTCCAATTATGAAGAAAACCAAACAAGAGCTGAATTTGATAACAAAACCCTTTCCCCAGGAGTAAAGAAATTTATATCCTTTTTTAAAAGGCCAAAAAAAACCCAAATCATTTGGAAAACGTATACCCATGGTCTGAGAACAATATAGGCCCAAAGGGGTTTTTTCCCAACCCCCAAACTTTAGGGGGAACCCTTTTGACAACATGTAACTTGATACGTTTACAAAAGGTCCTAAGAGTCTTTATGTTTTAATTGAACAATAAGAAAGACTTAGGGTTTTTTAAAATCAAAAAAACGGGGCTAAAAAGAGTTTTGGGTAGAAGATTTTTGGGTTAGAATCCCCACATAAAAGCAGCTGCCAGTCATAGAACTCATTGAAAAAATTTTTTTTGTAACTTAAAAACCAAACTCCTCACCCCCTAAACCGGGGTCCAATTTTTAAATTTTTTAAAAATAAACAAAAAATTTAAAATTTGAGCCCTTATGTGGTTTTTGCTGACTTTGAATAAATCTTCCCCACTTTACATGGCCCCCCAAAAGCAAGAAAAAAAACCCAACCAAAATTTAACCCCACCCCAATCTGTTCTTATGCGTTTTTTGTTGTTAGGGAAGGATGGGCACACAAAACGCCCAAAATTTTTACAGAAAAATACTAACGAAAGCATTTAGATTTCTAAGCAGATGAAACAACTTGGGAAAACATTACCCAAACCAAGTAAATTTTTCAGGCATTGTTATGACTCCTAAAGGGACCAAGAGCCTAGACCATCCACACACTTTTGGATATGTAACAAAAAAATTATTAGGCGAAAACAGAAAAAGAGACCACGATCACTTTTACGGAAATTTCAGAGGAGCAGCACACGGGAAAATTTGAATCTTCAACTTGGGGTTTGACCCCAAGCCCAGGGAAACTGCCACCCTTCTTTCAAAATTTTAACGAGGCTACGATTCTCTTTTTAAATTCATGCAACCCGGATTTTCTGAATATAAGGGGTTCCCTTTGCTTTGGGCGCAATTTTTCAGAAAAGTAAAATTTTTTTAAACCCCTTGACTTTTTATCCTTCTATGACCTGCCCAACTCTGAGGGGGAGTTTAGATAAGTTAGCAGGATGCTACAGACTTTCCCAAAACACAAAACAATACTTTGTTTCCACCTTTAGTGCGTAAAGGTTTTTACCCTTATAATACAGGAACTCGGGGGATAGGTTTGAATGAAGACTCACTTCCCCTAAAGGCGCTTTCTTTTCTATTCTTAGGGGCAAAACAAACTGAGGGCTGACTATAAAAATACCCCACAGAAAGCCTGGACAGAATTACACTGCCAAAAAAAGGGGCGATTATCACGATCAATATTTATTGGCTGACTGTGTTTTTTGGCCAGACGTCTTTCAAAATTTAAACAAACTACAGCAAAAAAACATTACAGCTTAGACTAAACAAAATTACATCTTTTCCCCGGGCCCTTTTCCCTTGGGGAAATTCTTAAAGAAAAACAAACATAAAGATTGACTTAATTTCTGATCAAACCTACACTTCAGATGATTGAAGACGGTCTAAGGGGGGGGAAATTTACCCAGGGCCCACATCCTTACGCAAAGCAAACCAACAAATATAAAGATAAATTAAATAAAACCTTTACAAACCGCCCCAACTATCTAATGTACTTAAACCCAACAATCTGTATGGTTTGGCCCAGGGAGCCAGCCGCTCCCCTTAGAAACTTTACAATGATAAAAGGGCCTCAAAAAGGTTAATACGGTTTTAAGAAAGTTTTTCAAAAACCTTCCACCGGGAAAAAACCCTTTAAAGGGGAAATTCTTAGAAGTAAAATTAGAATCCCCCCCTTTAAGAACTACCCGAACGTCACAACATTCCCCCCCTACCAAAAAAGTTTAAAAGATGACCCCCAATCAAAACCTCCAAAAATTTTTTCCCAATTTTCGCAACAAAACTAAGTATGTTTTTCATTACAGACTCCTACATTTTTACCTAAGAAAACGGACTGAAACTAAGAGCTGTTCACGAAAAAATCACCTTGTTTTAAAAGGGGGCCTTTTATGAGGGCCAACATTAAAAAAAACACTGACTTAGAACGAAGCCACCGATGTTTCAAAAAAGACTTTTTTAAAGTTATGAACCAACAGCTTTTTTGGGGCAAAACTTTTGGAAAATCCCAAAAGCGTAAAGATGGGGAAATTTGGGTTAAAAAAAAAAACCCAAGCAATTTTTTTTTCCCCTCAAAGGGCCCAACAATCAAGACTTTAAAAGATTTAACGACAGTTTGGGTTGGGGGGGAAATTAAATGATAAAAAAAAAGGATGTTAATTGGACAAGGCCCTGTTTTAAAAAATGGGTTTACGTTTTTAGGGGTTTGTCAAAGTTATTGATTTTTAAAATTTCCCTGTACGCCCTATTTTAAAAAACCGCGGAAAAACCCAAAGCAAGAGTACTTTAACCAGACACCGACTCTTTTAATCTAACGCCCCAACAGAAATTTTTTAACAAAGACTTAGAAACAGAAGTACAAAAGGGAAAACTGATGGGTGGTACGACACATCGACTACCCCAAAAAAAACCTTTTAAACATTAAACTGTAAACAAAAGGTTTTTGGGAAAGATAAAGGGAGGGAACCCTTAAAATGGGAAAAATTAAATCAAAGAAATTTTGGGTTTGCGCCCGAAATGTTAGCTTTTCCCAACCCAACTTCTGAAATTGAAAAGGGCAAAGGGGGCAAAATAAAGAAGGGGTTCCAAAAAAAAAATATCTCAGGGAAACTAAAAAGCAAGCTCTCTTGAAAAAAAAAGGGTATTTTTTTCACACAAATGTTAATCTGCCCTACTCTTCATAAATAAACACAATTTCCGTTAATAAAAATCATTAGCCCTCCCAAAAACCCAAAGAATTTAAACTAAACCCCCCGATTTTTTCCTACCGTAAAACATTGGAAATTTTTAAAAAATATTAATTTGACTGACTTAACAATCTTAACTTAAAAACCTAACAAAAACTTAACAAGAAAAACTTAAGCCCCTAAACAAGAACTTAACTTAAAAACCTAACAAGAATTTAAACCCTTAAGAACTTTTTTTTTTTTTGCATTTAAACTTGAAATTTTTAATTTTGCATTTAAACTTAAAAAGAACTTTCTATAACAAAATTTAAAATTTTAAACTTTTTTTATTTTCTTAATTTTGTACTTTTTTTTTTTTTTCTTAAAAACTATTCCATAAAAATGGATCTACAGCAGGAGGTTGCACCTTTTTTTGCGGGGAAGGGGGTTCCCCTTCTTTTACGTTTTGTGGGGGTTTTTTGTGACTTTGCTGCTAATAGAGGCGTTAGACTTTTTTGAAATGCAAAAAACCCCCCCCAACAACAACAGCGGGCCAATACAAAAAAATACATCTTACATTTAAATTTGGGTTTGTGTTTTTTTGGGCGGTGAGGCGGTGTTTGGCGGCAAAATTTTTGGGTATTCTACCCAACAATTTTTTTTTTGGGCTGTTTGGGTTTTCTTTTTGCAGTCTTTCCATCAGCTATTTTAAACCGGCCCCAGCCTCAATACGCCCAGGATTTTTTTTTTAGTAAAATTACTCAATTGGGGTACATTCACTTGTGGTACTTTCATTTGTGGAACATTCACTTGCTCCTGTGGATTGTCCCGGGGGTCTTTTTTCCCCTTTGATGGGTTTTCATTTTTTTTATTGCATAAATTTAAATTTTATGGAAAAATAAATGATTAAACGAAAATTAACCCCATGAAAAGGGGCATAGCATAGTTCCAAACCCGTAATACATGTCACATGCAAGATTTTTCTAGGGACTTTTTTTAAAACCCGGGAATCTTTGATAAGCCCTTTTTTTTTAAAACTTCTTCTAATAAACCGGGGGCCCCCCATCTTACTTACAAATTTTTAAAGGCAAAAAACTAATCATTGTCTGCCCCACTAAACTAACCTTTTTTGACCCTAGCTTTCTTCGTACCTAGAGTAGTACTTCTCAACGTCTGAAGTAGACATTTTGAATCTGCTCAATACTTTGTTCAGTGCCTAAAAACTGTTAAATTTTTTTCCCCACGCGGGAAAAGAGTATAATCTTTCTTTATGGCAGTTTTCGCGGAGTATCGCTTTCTCCTCACACTTTAAAAGTTCGTCACAATCCCCTTTTTAAAAAACAATAAAAAATAATTTATAATTTAAAAAAACCCTGGGGTTTTTATTTTTAATTTTTGCAAATCCTGTTGTTTAGTGTTAAGCAAAATTTAACCCTTCAAAAAAATTTTTTAGGGAAAAAAACCGCCCAACATGGGGGAAGGGTAGAAAAAATTCGCCAAGCTAGTTTTTCAAACCCTTTTTTTTAAACTTTTTAAAAACAAAAGAAATTTTTTGATTAAAAGCACATAAAACAGCCTTTCGTATTAAAGATTAAATTTTTTAAAATTTTTTTTTTGTTAATAAAAAGATGAGTGAAAAAAAATTATCAATACGATTTTCCACTCCCTGGGGATTTTGCGGCCTTATTAAATTTGGGTATAGCAAGGCCTAGCCCAAAAAAACATTTTTAAAAAAGAAACCGCCCGGGGTCCCAGGAAGGGAAACATTGAGGACGGTTGTTTAAAGGGTTTAGTTGTAATCACTGCCCGGGGTTGCGTCAAAAAAATTTTTTGTTACACAGGGGGTTATCCCAAAAATATTATTATAAAAGAAATTTAAACTAAAAATATTAATTTATAAAAAGTGGCAGGAGTAATTTTTGATGGAAGGAGGGGCTATTTTAAAGCCTTGGCCCTTTTCGGAAGCAATTTATGTTTAGTAATTGCGGGGCCACGAAGAAAGGAACGTCAAAACAAAGCAATAAAGATTAAACTAAAGCAAAGACGCTTATAAAAAAGGGGAAAATTTCTCACTTAACTTTTTTAATAAAAATTAAGAGAACAGGGCATGCAGGGGGCACCCATTTTCAGACGTTTTTTTTTGAACAAGGGAAAGATATTTCTTATTGGGCAGGAAAAAAAAGTTTCTAACATCACCCCCCCCAGAACTGTCTGACTTTTTTGAAAACCCCAGAAAAAACAAAAATGCAGAAATTTTGGTTTTTTTTGTGGGTGGGTAAAGGGAGCCAAAACATAATTTTTGCCAAACAATTTAAAATACAATTTAAAAACATTCCCTTTTTATGGAAAAAGTACAAAATATATTATTTTCCCAAAGGGTATTGGAAAAGGGAAAAACTGGCCCATTGAAAAACTAATAAAGCACTAGAGTGTCTTTAATCAGATGCGAAAGACTGGTTTTTTTTTTTTAAAAAAAAGCAATTGGCAAATATATCTACCTGCTCCCAAAGAATAAAAAGAACCCCAGAAATTTTTAACTCCGTTCCAATGAAAACCCCCCAGATGGACTTGCTGTATCTTTCCCCATGATAAAATAAGAAAAAAAAGTTTAAAATAACCTAACAGTTTTTTGACCGGCTTCCAAAAAACAAAGACGCCCGGGAACCCTTTTAAAGGATAAAAGCTCAAAATGCTGTGCCCGGGAGCTTACAACAAATATCCCTGCGAGGCCCCTTAAAGAATTTCCCGCAAGATTCAATTGAAAGATGGAAAGAGTTTTAAAAGGGTCTTTCCAAACCCCTGTTTTTTAAAACCTCATTTACAGTTAGGGAAGGGGTCCCCGGGGAACCAAAGGTCAAAAAGCCAAATAGCAACTTTAAAAAAAAAAACTACTGAACGTTTGTTTACCTATCAATACCCAGAGAAATTAAAGGACAGAACACTTAAAAACAGAATGGGTTAAAGATTGCCCGGGATCTTTTCCGCCATGAAAAATGAAAAATTTAAACAACAGGGGTTTAAACCAGTAAACGCAATCAAATTTAAAAAAAAAAAGCTTACGAAGATGCGCAGGGGACCAAAAACTCTTAAAACCCTTTTGGGCTAAAAGTGGGGAAAAACTTTTTATGCTCCTTGGGGAGGCAAAAAGGGGATGTTAGAATTAACCACAGATCCTATAGGACATAGATGTAAAATTAAGTTGAGCGAATCATGAAAACAAACCCCTTTCCCCTGGGATTTTTTAAGAGAAACCTCTCGCAGCGGTTTCTACACTCTAAAAAGCCTCCCGGGGGAAAAATCGTTTTTTTCCCTGAAGAGCTGCAAGGGTTGGGCCCCGCCAAACACATGAAAAAAATAGGGAATTTTTGGGTAAACCCTTTTAATTTTTTTTTTGGTTTCCCTTTGGGAAATGTAAAAATGTTTGTTCACGATACCAAATCTTACTAGCACCCAAACCCCCGTTTTTTAAAACAACGATTTTCGTTTGATTTTTAGAGGTTTTGCGTGTTAATTTTTTTTTTAAAACAGGTGTTAAAAAAATTTGGGAAAATTTACCCGAATGGACGTTTTTTTGGATGTGAAAAGGGGGGTTTTCGTGCAAAATAACATGGTGGCGGAACTCACATATTTAACCCTTCCTTTCAAAGCAAAGCTAAAACCCCATGCCCCGCCCGCATAAACGGGACGCAGCGCGCGCACACACACACACAAAACTAATCAATTTTCCTTTGACTATCAAGTCATGTAAAGAACAGTAAGTGCGAATGAATGTGGATTCAAAGTATTGGGCCGGAAAAAAAATTTTTAAATCGGGCAGATTTTTTGTGAATTCTTTTCCCTTTGAAAATCACTGGCTTTTTGGGTACATAAATTTTCCCAAAGATAATGGGAATTTGTTTCGTTGGGAACGGAAAAAAATTGCATGAGATCTTTTTTCTGTGCAGCTGGCTCACTGAAAATTTTGCCCTCTTTCCTTTGAATATGTGCGGGAATCAGGCAAACAAAAAAAAAATAACTTTTTGCTTGTTGTTTTTTCCCTTTTTTTCACACATGGGGCAAAGCTTTATTAAAAATGAAAGGTTTTGAACTATTTATTTTTTTGCATTGGGGGCCCCTGTTTTGGGAAATTTTTTTCACACACACACCATAAATATATATAATATAACACAAACAATAAATTTCCCAAAAATAAGTACCGACACCGTTCCAGCAAAATTTCAGAGGGGACTTGGTGTTGGGAATTTAAATGCAAAAAAAATTGAATTATAAACCCAAAACTTGCCCCTTATTTAGATTGAAAAAAAACGGGGAGATAACATTTATATCTTCATTTTAATTAATTTTGCCTTTCTTCAGTATTTCTTTAGTGGGGGGAAAGGGGAAAAATAACATAAATGCTTTTCAAAATGACCTTCAAGGGAAGCTTAAAGTTCCCCCCAAGGGGGGGACATCCCCCCAATGGGGGGGAAACCGCTAAATATAACTCCTGGTTTACATACCGATGTTTTCGAAACCTTTTTGTTTCTCCTCAGTGACCGCGGGAAATGGTAATTTGACTCCTCTTCCTTTTTTTTCTTAAAAAAGAATCAATCCCAAAAGGTTGGGGTCAATACCGAATTTAAGTTTTTTGATTTTTTAAAAAACCAACCAAAAGGGCCACCTAAGAAGCAAAAGAAAATCATGAAAAAAAGCAAACGAGCTTTCATTTTCTTGTTAAAAATAAAAATATAAAAAATATAAAGGGGGAAAAGCGACTTTTTTCTGTCATCTTTCAAACCCCCCAAGAAGGCAAATAAACCGAAAATTTGTGAAAAATTTTAATCTTGGTTTTTTGGATTTTTTCCCCCTTCTCTTCCCCTCCTCTCCCTTCCCCTCTTTTCTCTCTCTTTTGTATGTAAGTATGTATGGTGTGTGTTGGGTGTTGTTTTGGGCCCTTTAAATTTTTAACAGTTAAAAAATACTTTTCCATTTTTTTAAAATGCAATAACTTTAATTTTTTTTTGTAGTATTAAAAACCCCAATCATCGAAAAACAATGTTTCCTCTCTTTCGGGCCTAGCGGCGGGTGCGGGGGGTTTTCTTTTAAAGGGAAAAAAACCCTTTAGGGGCGTGGGGAGTGCCCCCCGGGTCAGCGTCACAGACAGTCATCCGGGGAAAAAAGCTTTCACGTGATTTTTTACGTGTTATTGGGCTCTTGTTGGGTCAAAAAAGAAAAAGGTTTGGTAGTTTCATATTTTTGGTCTCTTTTGGGTCAGAATGAAAAGGTTAGGTATTTTACGGTTTAAGGGCTCGTTGGGGCAAAGGGAAATTTAGGGCCCCCTTTCACATGTTTTTCCTTGTTGGTGTCAGAATGAAAGGTTAGGTAGTTTCACATGTTATGGTCTCTTTGGGTTTGGGTCAAAAAAGAAAGGCAGGTTTTCATCCTCAAAAATTTAAATGTAAAAATAAAGGGGGTTTATGGGGAAAATGGGGTTCATTAATTTGAAAAAAAACAACAAAATCTTTAAACCCTTTTCCCGGGGGAAATTGGCCCCGGGGGCGGGGTTTCCAGTTTTATGATGAACCCAAAAGGGTTTGTTGGGAAACTTTGTCTAAGGGAATTTCGTGTGTTGTGAAATTTACTGGACCCTTTCACAGAACCCTGGGGGAAATTTAAAGTCTGATGACAAATTTTTAGGGCTCTTTCTTACTGATGAGCCCGAAGTGCCTTTTTTTTGAGTGAAATGATTTTAAACCAACTTAGTGCAGTGGCAAATAGGCCAAAGTTTGGGAAAGTTGACGTGAATGGGGAAAATTTCAAGGGCAACATTTTCGAAAGCTCAGACAAATTTTAAAAAAAAAGATTCCTTTTTTCAAAACACCGGGTTTTCCCTTTAAAAAATTCGGGTGAGACATTTTTTTTTTGCCATTTCCAACACGGTGAGCTGACTGTTGGGAAAATGAGGAAAATAGTTCCCTAACAAATTAGGATAGTTAATGGAGAACCACTTTTTTTTTTGACAATTTTTTACAAAGGGATCGGGGAATTTGGGCAGAAAATTTGTCAGGGCATTCGGGGCAAGCGTTGGTTTTTTTTTTTTCTAAAGAAGGTTTTAAAATTGCCCGTTTTTAAAACACCACGGCCCGAAAACACGTAAGAGAAAACTGTTAAAAAAGTTTTTTGGGTGAAAGGGAGTAGGATGTCAACTAGTCAATCGAGCCAAAAAAAGAAGAACCATCGTTGAAAATAAATTTTGATGACAGGGGAGAAGGGTGTCAACTTTTCTAAACCTATGAACACCATTAGGTTTTTTCTTATCTGTTATTTAAAAAAAGGGGTTTGGGTTTACAAATTCGTTCTTTTTTAAATCTGTAATTTAAAAAAATCATGGGAATCGAATTTAAAAGATGACTAAAAAATCTTTTTTCCAAAAATCGGTTCTCTAATTTAAACAGTAATAAACCCGCCACATAACTGTCGATCAAATAATGTGTTTTCCCCAAAAAAAGAAAGTGTCGCCAACCAGAAATTTCCCAACAAGCATATAAAATTGGCTAGAACCCTTTTATCGATTTAAATGATCCCCTGGACTTTTGATCGATTGAATTTACCGCTTTAACTAGTCCCACTAATTTTAAAAAACAATTGGGTAATTGTTTTTCTTATCCATCTCTTCATAAGCCCACAGAGGCCCCAAAATTTAAATTTAACAGATGGTTTTGGGTGGGAAAGTTTGCTTCATGTAGGCGTTAGGGGCCCATCAATCACGAGTGATCAGTTTGTAGATTAAAAAACCCAATCGTAAAAATGTTTTAAACTATCAAACGATTGACTGATCAGTGTGTACAGTCAAAAAACTAACGATAAAATCTTTAAAATAACAATCGACTAACGATCATGTGTAGATTTAAAGAAAATAATCGATAAAATTGGGTTTTAAAAATCAAACACTGACTGACCATGGGGTAATTTAAAGAACTAATCGAAAAAATGTTTTAAAAAATCAATCGACGACTGACCATTTTGTAGATAAAAACCCAAACCCAAAAAAATGTTTAAACTTTTCAAACGACTGACTAATCGGGGTGTAATAAAGAACAATCGATAAAATGTTTAAAAAATTAATCGACTGACTGATCAGTTTGTACAGTTAAAGAACCAAAAAGATAAAAAGTTTTTAAAAAAACAAAACGACTGACTGATCATTTTGTACAGATTAAAAAACTAATTGGGGGGAAAAAAGTTTAAACTATCAAACGACCGACTGATCAGTTTTGTTACAATTAAAAAAACTAATCGATAAAATGTTGAAACTATCAATCGACGACTGATCAGTGTGTAAAATTTAAAAAACTAATCGATAAAAAAGGGTTTTTTAAAATATCAATCGCCCGACTGATCAGTGTTGCAGATTAAAAACAAAACGATAAAATGTTTGAACCAAACAAACGCTTTAAATGATCAGGTTGCAAATTAACCGGGAACTAATCGATAACATCTTTAAAAAATCAAACGACGACTGATCAAAACCCTTTTAAAATTTTTAAAACTAATCGGGTAAAAATGGTAAAAAATCGATCGACTGACTTATTTATGGTTTTAAAGAAAGGACAAAACCCATGAATGGGGTCGCGGGGGGGGCAGAGGTTTTCGTCCACTGCACAGGGCCTGGGGGCAATGCATCACCCCCCCAAACCTTGGGGGGGGGCCTGCCCCCGTGGGGGGGCGGGGCCGACCTACCTTCGGGCCGGACCTTGGGCGGGGTGGAGCAACCCCGACCTGGGCTCCGTGCAGGTGTTTCCCGGACCCCCACTGGGCAACCTGGCAAACCACGATCCATACCCCCTTTGAGAAACCCCCATCACCATCTCCTTTAGTGGGCTGCTGGAAACGGGGGTGGGGGTGAAAAAAGGGGAAAAAGAGAAAAAGAAGAGAGGGGGCTGAGGGGAGAGAGAGAGAGGAGGGGAGAGAGAGGAGAGGAGAGAGAGAGAGGCTGAGAAAAGAGACTACCCGAAAAAGACTGAAATCCCAGAGGGAGAGAGAGAAGCTGAGAGAGACGGGGAAAAAGAGGGAGGGGTGAGAGAAAAGGGAAAAGGGGAGAGAGAGGGGGAGGGGAGAAGGGGGAAAAGAAGAGAGGGGGGAAAAGAGAGAGAAGAGAGAGAGAGGGGAGTAGTAGGGGGGAAAAAGGGTGGATGCGAGCGGGGGGGGGGGGGGGGGGGGGGGGGTTTGGGTTTTAGGCGAAAGAGCTCGGTATAAAGATTTTTTTTTTCATTTTTTACCAAATTTTAGACTTGGGGGGGGTAGACTTTTGTGGTGAAAATATTTTGACAACTACATAATTTTTAAAGGTTGCAAAAAAGTGAATGTATTAGATAACACATGAAAAAGGGGGGGGGAGGGGGGGGGGGGGGATGGAAAGGGGGGGACGGAAAGGGAAGGGAGTGAAGTGGGGGGGGGGGGGGGGATTTGGGTTTGGGCATGATCAAAAATAACGTTTACTTTCCTTTATCAACTCGAAAAACTACAAAACTTCTTTTTTTCTTGTAAATGATAAAAAATCACGCGCCAAAAGCACACACTCCCCACACACAAACGGTGGTTGTAGGGGGGTGGTGGAGACACGGAAAAAAGGGGGGTTAAGGGCATCGAGGGAAATGTCCGGAAATTTTGGAAATATTTTGACTTTAAATAATTCCTTCCCCCCCCCCCCCCCCTCCCCCTTTCCCCCCCTGTCATCTCCTTCGTGGCGCCTTTCTTTGAAGAAAAAGGGCCTTTTTCTTTGGGCCCCTTTTTCCGTTATAATTGCTTGTTTTTGGGAAAAAATGTGTGTGTGGGGTTCCGTTCTATGTGGTCCTCTAAGTGTTCCAAAGTGTAATTTTAGTGTGTTTTTTTGCCCCGCCCTGCGTGCGTTTGGTTTTGCAAATTTTTGGGGGTTCCTTACTGACCCTTTTGTTTCCCCACCCAGGGGGGAGGGCTGCCCGGGGGCCCCGCAGTCATTTAGGTCATGTTTGGCGGCGTGGTCAACTGTGGGCCCTTGTCTTTCCCCTGCGACAAAAGGGGCGAGTGCGAACCCCCCCAAATCCTCAGAGGATCCCCCCGACAAACCGATAGTGTTTCGCCACCATGTCCCCTCTCTTTACAACCTCCCCCATCTGTCTCTCTCTCTCTCTCACCCTCTCTCTCTCTTCTCTCTTTTCCCAAAGGGGTTTGGGGGGAAAAAAGCATTCATAGTTGCTTATTTTCATTACCGTGGCAAAAAAAAAATTTTTTTTTTCCGTTTTGTTTTCCCTTTTGTTGTGTTGAAGCAAAAGGGAAAAAAGACCGGGCCATGGGGCTTGAATCGACATCCAGCCGACTTTAGGACTGAAGTAAAAGAATGAATTAGTGGAGAAAAGCTAAACCGTTTTGGGTTTTATTTAATCAGCCTGAAAGAACTTTAACTGAAATTCATGGTTTTAATTTAAAAAAAAACGACTCCAAAGCATTAAGTTTTTGAGCAGCCTGGACTGACTTGAGAGTGCTTGACTTGCATTTACTTTAAAATTCCGAAAAAATTGACTTGAAAAAAAAAGGGATCGGGAAACCCCAATTTAATGGGCTCGAAATTCCCCAATGAATGGGCCCCGATTCGCTTTATTCTGGCGGGGGTCTGCATCTCCCATCATGGCACGTGTCTCTCCCGTGTGGGGGCGTGCACCCTCCCTTTTTTTTGCGCATGCGCTTTAAAGGGTTTTTTTTCCTTTTTTCGGGGTAGGGCCCTTTTCAATGTTTTCCTTTCCAATACGCGGGCCCTTTTGGTTGTTTCCCTTTCCCTGCGCGCGCCCCTCAATTGTTTCCCTTTCCCTGCGCGCATGCCCTTCAATTGTTTCCCTTTCCGTGTGCGCGATCTTCAGTTGTTTCCCTTTCCGTGTGCGCGGCCTTCAGTTGTTTCCCTTTCCCTGCGCGCGTGCCCTTCAATTGTTTCCCTTTCCGTGTGCGCGATCTTCAGTTGTTTCCCTTTCCGTGTGCGCGGCCTTCAGTTATTTCCCTTTCCCTGCGCGCACCCTTCCCTTTCCCTGCCCGTACCCTTCAGTTATTTCCCTTTCCCTGCCCGCACCCTTCAGTTGTTTCCCTTTCCCTGCCCGCACCCTTCACTTGTTTCCCTTTCCCTGCCCGTACCCTTCAGTTGTTTCCCTTTCCCTGCCCGCACCCTTCAGTTTTTTTCCCTTTCCCGTGCGCGCCTTCAGTTGTTTCCCCTTTCCCTGCCCGCACCCTTCAGTTGTTTCCCTTTCCCTGCCCGTACCCTTCAGTTGTTTCCCTTTCCCTGCCCGCACCCTTCAGTTGTTTTCCCTTTCCCGTGCGCGGCCTTCAGTTGTTTCCCTTTCCCTGCCCGCACCCTTCAGTTGTTTCCCTTTCCCGTGCGCGGCCTTCAGTTTTCCCTTTCCCTGCGCGCACCCTTCAGTTGTTTCCCTTTCCCTGCCCGCACCCTTCAGTTGTTTCCGTTTCCCGTGCGCGGCCTTCAGTTGTTTTCCCTTTCCCTGCGCGCACCCTTCAGTTGTTTCCTTTTCCCTGCGCTCACCCTTCAGTTGTTTCCCTTTCCCTGCGCGCACCCTTCAATTGTTTCGCTTTCCCTGCGCGCGCCTTTCAGTTGTTTCCCTTTCCCTGCCCGCTCCCTTCAGTTGTTTCCCTTTCCCTGCCCGCACCCTTCAGTTGTTTCCTTTTCCCTGCGCGCACCCTTCAGTTGTTTCCTTTTCCCTGCGCGCACCCTTCAGTTGTTTCCCTTTCCCTGCGCGCACCCTTCAGTTGTTTCCCTTTCCCTGCCCGCACCCTTCAGTTGTTTCCCTTTCCCTGCGCGCACCCTTCAGTTGTTTCCTTTTCCCTGCGCGCACCCTTCAGTTGTTTCCTTTCCCTGCGCGCACCCTTCAGTTGTTTCCTTTCCCTGCCGCACCCTTCAGTTGTTTCCCTTTCCCTGCCGCACCTTCGTTGTTCTTTCCCTGCCCGCACCCTTCAGTTGTTTCCCTTTCCCTGCGCGCACCCTTCAGTTGTTTCCTTTTCCCTGCCCGCACCCTTCAGTTGTTTCCCTTTCCCTGTCCGCACCCTTCAGTTGTTTCCCTTTCCCTGCGCGCACCCTTCAGTTGTTTCCCTTTCCCTGCCCGCACCCTTCAGTTGTTTCCTTTTCCCTGCCCACACCCTTCAGTTCCCTGCGCGCACCCTTCAATTGTTTCGCTTTCCCTGCGCGCGCCTTTCAGTTGTTTCCCTTTCCCTGCCCGCACCCTCCAGTTGTTTCCCTTTCCCTGTGCACGGCCTTGAATTGTTTCCCTTTCCCTTTGCCCCTATGCGAGCCCTTCAATCGTTTCCCTTTCCCTGTGCGCGTGCCCTTCAACGAACGTTTCCCTTCGTCGTGCGCGACCTTCAAAAATTTTCCTATGCGTGCCTTTCCTGTGTTCCCCTTTCCCAGCACGCGCCCTTCGGTTGTTCCCCTTTCCCAGCACGTGCCCTTCGGTTGTTCCCCTTTCCCAGCACGCGCCCTTCGGTTGTTTCCCTTTCCCTGCATGCGCCCTTCAGTTGTTTCCCTTTCCTTGCTCGCGCGCGTCCTTCAGTTGTTTCCCTTTCCTTGCTCGCGCGCGTCCTTCAGTTGTTTCCCTTTCCTTGCTCGCGCGCGTCCTTCAGTTGTTTCCCTTCCCAAGCACGCGCCCCCTCAGTTGTTTCCCTTTCACTGCTCGCGCGCGCGACCTTCAGTTGTTTCCCTTTCCTTTTTGCTCGCGCGCGCGCCTTCGAGTGTCGCTGAGACGAACCATTTCCCCCCTCTCCCCGTCGCCAGGTGAAGATGGGCAGTCACCTGAGCCAGCAGGTGGGCACGCTCAACTACCTGGAGTTCTACCAGACCACCTACTTCATCGGCATCATGTGCGGGGTGGGGGCCTCCTGCTGCTCGTCCTGGTCGTAGTGGCCGTCTGCTGCTACCGCCGCCGCCGGCGTCGGGGCCAGAGGGCGGTCAAGCGGGACTCGCAGCACCTGCAGCTGACGGACAAGACCTTGAACGGTGGTGGTGCCACGGCGCAGCCCAATCAGTACTCCGAGTGTGAGTGAAGTTGAGAGGGGGGGGGGGGGGGGAGGGAGGGGGAAAGGGGTGGGTGGAGGGTGAGGGGTGGAAGGGGAGGGAGGTATACAGGAGAGGATGGGGTGAGTTTGTTGTTGTCGGGTATGTTGGTGTATGAATTGAGGTGGATGTGGTGGTGGTGGTATGTGTGTGTGTGCGCGTGTGTGTGTGTGTGTGTGTGTGCGTGCGTGTGTGTGTGAAAATCGTGTGTGTGCGCGTGTGTGTGTGTGTGTGCGCGCGAGTCGTGTGTGTGTGTGTGGCGTGTGTGTGCGCGTGTCCCTGGAAAGAGGAATCGGATGGATGTATATGTGCATGTGTAACTTTGTTTATGCTTATACCTCCTCCTCTCCCCCCCCCCTCTTTCTCTCGCCCCCCTTCTCTGTCTGTCTGCCTGCTCTCTCCACCTCCTTTCTCGCTTTCTCTCCTCCACCTCCCACCTCTCTTTTCTTCTCCCAGCCTCCTTATCTGCCCCTCCCTCTCTCCACAGCCTCTTTCGCCCTCCATCCCATCTGTCCCACCATCTCATATGTCCATCTCTCTCTCTCTCCGTCTTTGTTTCAGTCAACGTCCGTCTCGGTCTGCCTCTGTCTGTCTGTCCCTCCCTCACCATTCCTTCCCCCCTCTCTCTTCCCCCCCCTGCATCTCTTCCCCCCCCCCCCCCCCCCCCCCTCCGTAATTCTCTCTTCCTCCTCTCCACCCCTCTCTCCACGGTAGCAGTACTAACAGCGCCATGTGTTCATTCTTGACGCAGTGCCGCAGGCAGCCCTGGGGTTCACCAACAACGGCTTCCAGGCCCCATGCAGCAAGAGACGGTCATCAGGAGCGGCCCAAGGACGCCCCCGTCCCCTCGGCCGCCGACGTGGACCTGATGTCGGAGTTCCTGAATCGCGTGGAACCAAGTCTGTGGGACTCCATCAGGTCAGCCACTGTCAGCGTCAGCGACCTCACGCGGGGAAACATCTGCACTAACAGCGGTGAGTGGATTAGTGGCGAGGACTGGTTTGGCCGTTTTGTCGCTGGAGGATGAGATGGAGGAGACCTTGGCTGTTTTGTAGCTGGATGGAGACTTTGGCTGTTTTGTAGTTGGGAAATAAGATGGAGACACTGGCTGTTTTGTAGTTGGGAAATAAGATGGACATTGGCTGTTTTGTAGTTGGGAAATAAGATGGAGACACTGGCCGTTTTGTAGTTGGAAAATTAGATGGAGACATTGGCTGTTTTGTAGTTGGAAAATTAGATGGAGACACTGGCTGTTTAGTTGTTAGAGGGTTGAATGGAGGATCTGGCCGTTCTGTTGTTGGAGGGTTAGCCAGAGAAACAGGCTGCATTGTTGTCAGATGGAGAAATGGTCTATTTTGTTGTCAGAGGATTAGATGGAGAAATTGTCTGTTTTTGTTATCAGAAGATTACATGGTGAAATTGCCTGTTTTGTCGTCAGAGGGTTACATGGAGAAATTGTTTATTTCATTGTCAGAGGACTAGATGGCGAAATCGTCTGTTTTGTTGTGAGAGCATTAGATAGTGAAATAGTCTATTTTGTTGTCAGAGGGTTAGATGGTGACAGTCTATTTGGTATCAGGGATTTAATGGAGAAACTGTCTGTATGTTGTCTGAGGATTAATTAAGAAACTGGCTTTACTGTTTTAGTAGGATAATATAAGAAAAATGAGCAGTATTGATGTCAGAGGATTAGAGAAATTTGCTGCATTGTTTTCAGAGGATTAGCCGGAGAAATCATCAACTGTAGTGTTCTTAGAGGATTTCCTGAAGAAATTCATGGTGGTGTTCTTAGTTGGCTGTTTTGTTAGAGGATTTTCTGGAGAACTTGGAGGCAGAGGAATCAGATGGGGAAAAAAGCTTCATTAATTTTACATTATTTGACTGAAGAAATTGTGTTATATGGAAAATCTAGCCAAAATTGGCTGTTTTTGTGTCAGAGATCACCTGGAGAAAGTAGTTGTATTGTTGTTGAAAATTAACCAGAAAACCTGCCTGTATTGTCGTTAGATTTTATCTAGCTGAAGAGTTTGGCTGTATTGGTGTTGCAGGATTCGCTGGAGAAAATGCCTGTACTGTTGATGTTTGTTATATGAAAAAAAAGGCTGTATATTAAGGTTAGCTGAAAGAATTGCCTGTATTGTTATGGGAAGAAATCGCCAACACTCTTTTAAGGTTGCTAACTGAAAATAATATTGTTGGTACAGGGTTAGTTGGCGAAATTTACTAAAAAAAAAAAAAAAGATCTGTTGGAGGATTAAACCCAGAAATGGCTAAATCGTAAGATGATTAGCTGGAGAAACTAATGGTACTGCAGCCAGAGGATCAGTTGATAACACTGACTGTAGTTTGTGTGTGTGTGTGTGTGTGTGTGTGTGTGTGTGTGTGCACGCGCATTTGTGTGTGTGTGCGTGTGGCGCATATAGGTACACATGTCGGGATGCAAAACGAATGCGAATGCAACACGCATGCACGTACCTACATCCATACTTGTCCTGTGGCGGACCGTGCTGCCGTGTGACGTGAACACTGCGTGCTGTGTCTTGACAGGTAAATTCGCACGCATCATCGACGGCCACTTCAACACCGTGACAGGCGGGCAGAGACAGCAGATCAAAGTGACCATCAAGACTGTCAAAGAGAAACTGCCAGGTGAGCCTCTCCCTTGGTCTGGAACTGTCTGTTCGTCAGGCTGCGGGTCTTTGGCTCTAGCATTACCGTCCTTGTCGTGGTTGTCTGGATCTCACGCCTCCCGGACCTTGATGTCTGCTTGGACAGTCTGGAGATCTTCGCAGTCCCCTGTCCTCGACTCTCATGCAGCCAGGTTATTTAGTGTGTCTGACTGTCTGTAGATCGCTATGGTTTAGCGACAGACATGTCAACAACGAGGTGGTTTAGTTCGTCTAATTGTCTGTAGGTCGTAGAGGTTAAGCGACAGACACGTCAACAACGAGGTGATTTAGTGTGTCTAATTGTCTGTAGATCGCAGGGGTTTGGCGACAGACAACGTCAACAACGAGGTGATTTTGTGTGTCTAATTGTCTGTAGGTCGTAGGGACTTAGTGACAGACACGTCAACGAGGTGATTTAGTGCATCTAATTGTCTGTAGGTCGTAGGGGTCGTAGGGGTCTGGCGTCAGACAAAGTCAACCACGACGTTGCTGCTACCAGAGTGTCATTCATGGTCATTGGGATGACTCTTGGGGAGGCCATCTCTTCTCAAAGTACCTTGGCATCCCCTCTACAAGCACCTTGGTGCCGACTGTATATTTCCGTATTTCATTGTGCTTTTATGGTGTTTAGCTCCTACAGAACTCTACGTCCTTTCGCCGACTGCTTTGGGAAGCCGGTGGATAAGGATCGTCTCCCGTGGCGATGACAATATTGACTGAATGCCCATGGCGGACAGTGCCTGGCCTACTGATAACATTCATGGAGGGGTCGAAACTCTGTGGCATCCCCCAAGCGCAGCCAGTGGTTCTGTCCGCTACACCATATCCAGAGACCCTCTGTGCTGTCAGTGTGAACAGGGAGGTGGCTCTGTGGATAAAGCGCTCGTCTACAATGCGGGAGAATCCGGGGGTTCCTGGTTCGAGCCTCGAATTGTTCTTAAAAAGAAATTTCTTTTCCTACCTAACCTTAAGTGGTGGTCTGTGTGACAGTCTTTCGGCTGAGTCAATAGACTATGGTCCAGCATTCACTATGAGCACATAAACGACTGCCACAAACCCCCGGGAACAAGGAAACTGTTCTCGACCAAATTCTGCAGGAAATACCTACTCCTTTGATAGGTAAAAGTGTGCGGAGACAGGGAAAAAAAAAAACGGAGAGAAAAGTGATGCTATATCCCCATTGATAGGTAAAAAGTATACGGAGACAGGAAGAAAAGGAGAGAAAAGTGATGCTATACCTTTTTGACGGGTAAAAGTATACGAAGACTGCAAAAAGAAAAAAAAAAAGTGGCGCTGTACTATGGTGCCATTCTCTTCCGGGGAGACTATCCACGCAGAGAAATCTTTTTGACAATTAAGTCATACAGCACAGTACTATACGATGCAGTAATGACAACAGTAACAGTTTAAAACAATATGATACGATTCGTTATGATACAATAAAAGTTAATGTTCACATCCTCCTCCTATTTTTTTCTTCTTGTACTTGTTCTTCCTTCATTTACTTTTTTCAACAGTTCTTTACTTTGCCATTTTCACAATGACGGGGAAGGAGGGGGGTGGGGGGGTGGGGAGGGGGGGGGGGGGGGGGGGGGGTGAGGGGGAGATTACATGCATTTTTCGTCTTCACTAACCCATTAGGGGGAGTGAGAAATTCCACGAAGGTTATCTATCGGCCAGTTGACGTTACTATGTAGGGTGTACTGCCAAAAAAAAAAGATAAGAATATATCTACCTGGGCTGCATCGAAAGTGAAGTGGATTATAAACGGTGTGTGTGTGTGCGCGTGCATGGTGTTGTGTGTGTGTGTGTGTGTGTGTGTGTGTGTGTGTGGTGTGTGTGTGTGAGAGAGAGAGAGAGAGAGAGAGAGAGAGAGAGAGAGAGAGATTTACTGATTGATCTTTAACAAGCAAGGATGAAGATTTTAGGCGAAAGCCTAGTCCTACAATCTGTCCTTGTCATGCATACATTATTTCAGCACATATCATTCATACTGTGTGTGTGAAGAGAGAGAAGAGAAGAGAGAGAGATGTATATATAGATAGATGTACATTAACGTATTCTATGTATCGGGGTATGCGAATGGCTGAGATTCATAGACTTGCAGTGGACTTGGTATTCTGATAGTAGTAGCAGTAGTATTGTTGTAGTAGTAGTTTCATTTTACGTCTTTTCACAAAACCATGTGATATTGGACGAGACTTGGCACTGTCTCTACCTGTTGACTTGTTCCTTGTCATGCTCCAGACCAAAAGGGATGCTACCCATGTGGGCCACAGCGGCGCTGCGTGAGTGCTTGCGCTTGCATCGTCACGGCGGCGGCAACGTGCTGAGCATGACTGGGCTGGCGTGGACAGGGACCGCTTCCACATCGTGTACGCCCACATGCCGAACCGCACCCTCAAAGACCACATCATCGACGGCAACAAGGTCAGGCCTTATACCGAGGTCCTGTGTGCCCTGGTGTCCGAGACTAGGGGGGGGGGGGGGGGGGGGGGGGGGCTGTGGGGGGTGGGGGGGTGGACGGAGGTGGGGCAGGGCGGTGGGGTAGTGGCGGTGCGAGTTAGCGGGTGCGAGTTAGCGGGGTGCGATTATGGGGTGTAATTGGGGAAGAGCTTGGGGTGGGGGTGAACTATGGGTGTGGCAGGTGGGGTAGAGACTAG
>CM031617.1:33971106-33982048 GCA_018398815.1 Conus ventricosus | reverse complement strand
AGCAAGAAAAAAAAACAACCTTATCCACACGATCTGTTCTTATGCGTTTATTGTTGTTAGGGCAATGGGCACACACGCCCAAGATTTACAGAGACAACGCAGCAGTAGATTAGAGCAGATGAACAACTTCGCAATCTACCAACAAGTCTTTAGGCATTGTGATCTAACCAAGAGGTTGACCTAAAATGGAATGTAACGTTATTAGGCGATACAGTAAGAGACCACGATCACATTACTGGAAAGTTCAGAGGAGCAGCACACAGCAATTGTAATCTTCAACTTGAGGTTGACCCAAGACATGGAAACTGCCTATCTTCTTTCATAACTTACGAGGCTACGATTCTCATTTTATCATGCAAGCAGTGACTTCTGAATATAAGAGGGTTACCTGCATTGCGCAATCTTCAGAAAAGTACATGACTTTACTCTTGACTGTTTATCCTTCTATGACTCTGCCCAACATCTGATGGGGAGTTTAGATAAGTTAGCAGGATCGCTACAGGACTTTCCAATCACTAAACAATACTTTGATCCATCTTTAGTGCGTAAAGGCGTTTACCCTTATGAATACATGAACTCGTGGGATAGGTTTGATGAAGACTCACTTCCTCCTAAAGGCGCTTTCTTTTCTAGTCTTAGAGGCAAAGACATAACTGATGCTGACTATGAATACGCACAGAAAGCCTGGACAGAATTATACACTGCCAAACAATGGGCGATTATCACGATCAATATTTATTGGCTGACGTGTGTTTATTGGCAGACGTCTTTCAGAATTACAGAACTACATGCATGAAACATTACAGCTTAGACTCATCACATTACATCTCTGCCCAGGCCTTTCTTGGGATGCATTCTTAAAGTCTACAAACATCAAGATTGACTTAATTTCTGATCTACCTACACTTCAGATGATTGAAGACGGTCTAAGGGGCGGTATTAGCATGGCCTCACATCCTTACTGCAAAGCTAACAACAAATATTTAGATGATTATGATCCTACTAAACCGTCCAACTATCTAATGTACTTAGACGCCAACAATCTGTATGGATGGGCCATGAGCCAGCCGCTCCCACTTAGAAACTTTACAATGATAAAAGGGCCTCATAATGTTAATACTGTGTTAAGTATGTTGTCACAGCTTCCACCTGATAATCCAATTTGGGGTAATCTTAGAAGTAGACTTAGAATATCCTTATGAACTACACGATCGTCACAACGATTACCCCCTAGCCACAGAAAGATTAAAGATGAGCCCTATCGAACCTCCTAAAC
The DNA here is from genome assembly GCA_018398815.1 of Conus ventricosus. NCBI lineage: Eukaryota > Metazoa > Mollusca > Gastropoda > Neogastropoda > Conidae > Conus > Conus ventricosus. Next base: position 33,980,772 of record CM031617.1, on the reverse strand, counting down.
TTGTTCCCAATCTTCGCAACAAAACTAAGTATGTTTGTCATTACAGACTCCTACAGTTTTACCTAAGACACGGACTGAAACTAAGAGCTGTTCACAGAATAATCACCTGTGATCAAGAGCCTTTTATGAGGCCATACATTAAGAAGAACACTGATCTTAGAACTGAAGCCACCGATGCTTCAGAAAAAGACTTCTTTAAGTTAATGAACAACAGCTGCTTTGGCAAAACTATGGAAATCCACACAAGCGTAAAGATGTGAAATTAGTTACAAAAGAAAACCAAGCAATTAAGTTTGCCTCTAAGCCCAACTATCAAGACTTTAGAAGATTTAACGACAGCTTGGTTGGCATTATGATGAAGAAAAAGGATGTTAAGTTGGACAAGCCTGTGTTTATCGGCTTTACTGTATTAGAGTTGTCAAAGTTATTGATGTTAGAATTTCTGTACGACTACTTTAAACCGCGGTACCAGAAGCAAGAGTACTTTACACAGACACCGACTCTTTTATTCTAGACGTCCCAACAGAAGACTTTTACAAAGACTTAGAAACAGAAGTAGCTAAAGGAACTGATGGGTGGTACGACACATGCGACTACCCAAAAGACAGTCCTTTACATTCAACTGTGAACAAGAAGGTGATTGGAAAGATGAAGGATGAACTTAATGGGACAGTTATCAAAGAATATGTTGGTTTGCGGTCGAAGATGTATAGCGTTGCTAGCCAGACTTCTGTAATGAAGAAGGCTAAGGGCATAAGTAAAGAAGTTGTCAAAAAAAATATATCTCACGATAACTACAAGCAAGCTCTCTTTGAAAACAAAGTATTTTATCACACAAATGTTAATCTGCGCTCTACTCTTCATCAAGTAAACACAACTGCCGTTAATAAGAAATCATTAGTCTCTAACAATAACAAGAGAACTTACGTCAATCCCGAGTTTTCCTATGCTGTAGGACATTGGAGAACTTTAAAATATTAACTTGACTGACTTAACAAGTACTTAACTTAAAACCTAACAAGAACTTAACAAGAACTTAACTTAAGAACCTAACAAGAACTTAACTTAAGAACCTAACAAGAACTTAACTTAAGAACTTATTTTTTTTGCACTTAACTTGTAATTTACTTGCACTTAACTTAAAAAGTACTTTCTATAACTAACTTAACTTGTACTTTATTTAGTTCTTAACTTGTACTTTATTTAGTTCTTAAAAACTATTCCATAGAAAATGGATCTACAGCAGGAGGTTGCACTTTTTTGCAGAAGGGGGTTCTTCTTCTTTTACTGGCTTTGTGGTGGTTTGTGACTTTGCTGCTAAGTATGGCGTTAGACATTTGTATGCTAAAAACCCCCCACCAACAACAACAGCAGCCAATACATAATAATACATCTTATCATTTGATTGTGATTGTGTTGTTGTTGGCGGTGATGGCGGTGCTGGCGGCGATGTTGTATTACTATCTAACAATTTTTGTTTTGCTGATTGGTTTGCTTTTTGCAGTCTGTTCCATTCAGCTAGTTTACGCCCAGCCTCAATACGTCCAGGATTTTTAGTTTTAGTAACATACTCATTGTGGTACATTCACTTGTGGTACATTCACTTGTGGAACATTCACTTGCTCCTGTGGATTGTCCTGCGGGGTCTTCTTCTCCTGATCGCTCATTTTTTTTATTGCGATTAAATTTAATTTGATTAAAATTAATATGATTAAACGTAATTAATCCCATGATGAACGGGCATAGCATAGTTCCAAATCTGTAATACATGTCACATGCAAGAGTTTCTAGGGACTTGTTTAAAACCGGATCTTGTGATAAGTCGTATTTTAAATCTTCTTCTGAATCAACCGGCGCCATCTACTTACTAACTTAGCATATAAACTAATCATTGTCTGCCCCACTGATCTAACCATTTTTGACCCTAGCTGTGCTTCGTACCTAGAGTAGTACTTCTCAACGTCTGAAGTAGACAGTTGTTGAATCTGCTCAATACTTAGTTCAGTGCCTAAATACTGTTTAGTTTTTCCACACGCGGCCAGAGAGTATAATCTTTCTTTATGGCAGTTGTCTGCGGAGTAGTCTGCTTGCTCCTCACACTTTAATAGTTCGTCACAATCCATTTTAAAAAAGCAATAAAAAATAATATGATACTTTTAAAACCATGAGTTTAACGTTGGTTAATTATGCAGTGCCTGTTGTTAGTGTTATAGTCTATTCAACCCTTGCAAAATGTTTGTTAGGAATAAAACCGCCCAACATGGGGAAGATAGAAGATTCGCCAAAGCTAGTTGCAACCTTATTTTTAGCTTTAACAACAAAAGATTTATTTGATTAAAAAGCACATAGACAGCCTTTCGTATTATGATTATTTTAATTATTTTTTTAGTTAATAAAAAGATGAGTGAAAAAAGATTATCAATACGATTTACCACTCCGCTGTGATTAGCGGCCTTAGTATTGGCTATAGCATGCTAGCAAAAAACATGTTTAAAATGAAGCCGGCGGATCTAGGAAGGTTAGACATTGAGGACGTTGTTAAGGTTATAGTTGTAATCACTGCAGGGATTGCGTCAAAAGACTTTCTTGTTACACAGGGGATTATCCAGAAAATATTAGTTCATAGAAAGATTAATCTAGAAAATATTAATTTATAAAAAGATGGCAGGAGTAGTTATGATGGTAGGAGGAGCTATTGTTAATGCCTTGGCCTTCTCTGGAAGCAATTATATGTTTAGTAAATTGCGGTCCGACGAAGAAAGAGAACGTCATAACAAAGCAATAGAAGATTTAGCTAAAGCAAGAGACGCTTATGAGAAAAGGCGAATTGCTCACTTAGACTTTATTAATAAAAGTTAAGAGAACAGGGGCATGCAGAGCACACATTTACAGACGTTGATGAAGCAATGAATGAGTATTACTTAGTGACAGGAAAGAAGTTTCTAACATCACCCCCGCCAGAACTGTCTGACTTTTATGAACCGTCAGAAGAACAGAAAATAGCAGAAATTGGTTTTATTGTGGGTGCTATGGGAGCAATCTATATTCTTGCACAAACAATTTAAAATACAATTAAAATACAGTCCTTCTTATGGATAAGTACAAAATATATTATTCTCCTAAAGGGTATTGGAAAGGAAAGACTGCTATTGAAAAACTAAGTAAAGCTGCTAGAGTGTCTGAATCAGATGCGAAAGACTGGCTTTCAAAACAAGCATTTGGCAAATATATCTACCTGCTCCCAAAAGAATAATAAGACCTAGATTTGTTAACTCAGTTCCTAATGACACCCACCAGATGGACTTGCTGTATCTTCCACATGATAAAATAAGAAGAAAAAAGTTTAAGTATGCTCTAACAGTTGTTGACATGGCTTCAAGATACAAAGACGCTGAACCTTTAACGGATAAAAGCTCAACTGCTGTGGCTGTAGCTTTACAACAAATATACATGCGAGGCCCATTAAAGTATCCTCGCATGATTCAAGTTGATGATGGAAAAGAGTTTAAAGGCTCTGCCAACCAGCTGTTTTTAAAACATCATGTTACAGTTAGGAGAGGGATCCCAGGCAACCATCGATCACAAGCCCTAGTAGAAAACTTTAATAAGAATCTAGCTGAACGTTTGTTTACCTATCAATATCACAGAGAAATTATGGACAGAACACGTAACACAGAATGGGTTAGAAGATTGCCGGCAGTCTTACGCGCCATGAACAATGAAGAATTTAAAGCAACAGGGTTGAAACCAGTAAACGCAATCAAATTAAAAAAAAATAGCATTACTGAAGATGCGCAGGGGACTCAAAAACTCTTACCGTTTGGACTAAAAGTGAGATACTTGTATGCTCTGGAGAGGCAGAAGGCGATGTTAGAATTAGAGCCACAGATCCTATATGGAGCATAGATGATATGAAGTTGAGCGAATCATGAAAACAGCCCCTCCCGTGTATTATTTAAGAGAAACTCTCTCGTCTAGCGGTGCTACTACGTCTAAAAAGCCTGCCCCTAAAAGATCGTTTGTTCGTGAAGAGCTGCAAGTTGTCCCGCCAAACACAGTGAGTTAAAAAATAGTATTTATTTTTTGCTAAACCCTTAATTTTTTTATGTCCTTGGAGAGAATGTAATATGTTTGTTCACGATCACCAAATCTTATCTAGCACGTAAGCCCCCGTTTTAAAACAACGATTGCGTCGATTTTTAGAGGTTTTGCGTGTTAATTTTTTGTAAAACAGGTGTTAAAATTGGCTAAAATTGACATGAGATGGACGTTAGTTGGATGTGAAAAGGGGGGTTTCGTGCAAAATAACATGGGTGGTCGTGAACTCACATATTTACATTCTCTTCACGCAATGCGTATACGCATGCACGCACGCATATACGCACGCATGCGCGCGCACACACACACACAACACTAATCAATTTTCTTCGACTATCAAGTCATGTAAAGAACAGTAAGTGCTGAATGAATGTGGATTCATGTATTGTCACCAAATTTTAACTCGACAGATTTTTTGTGATATTCTTTCCTCGAAAATCACTGGCTTCTGATACATATTTTGCAAATGATATGGTAATTTGTTTCGTTGCAACTGGAAAGAATTGCGATGAGATCTTTTCTCTGTGCAGCTGGCTCACTGAAAATTTTGCATCTCCTTCGAATATGTGCGTAATCAGGCAATCAAAAACAAATATACTTCGTCTTCGTTGTTGTTTCTTTCTACACACATGGGGCATGCTTTATTATATGATGGTTCGAACTATTTATTTGTTTGCATTGAGGCCCAGTGTTCGGAATTTTGTTCACACACACACACATATATATATATATATATAACACAAACTAATAAATTCCAAGGATAAGTACCGAGCACCGTTCCAGCAACTTACAGAGCAGCTTGGTGTTGCAATGACTGCAAGAAATATTGAATTATAAACAAAGCTTGCTCTTATGTCTTAGATTGAAGAAATAGGGGGAGATAAGCATTCATATCTGCAGTAGTAGATGATTCTGCCTAGCTACAGTATGTGCTTGAGTGGGTGAATGGGGAAAAATAACATAAATGCTTCTCAAAATGAGCCTTCAGCAAGCTTATAGTCTCCAAGGGGAGACATCCTCCAATAGGGAGGGAAACTCGCTAATATATAACTCCTGGTCACATACCGATGTTTCGAAACCTTGTTGTTTCTCCTCAGTGACCGCGGAAAGTGGTAATTTGACTCCTCTGCCTTTTCAGTCTTAAGAAGAATGCAATCCCAGAAAAGGTTGGTGTGCAATACCGTAGTATGTTTGTTGAGTTTTCAAAAAACCAACCAAAGGTGCCACCTAAGAAGCAAAAGAAAATCATGAAAGAGCAAAACGAGCTACATTTTCTTGTGAAAAGTAGAAAATATAAAAAGATATAGGGTGGAGAAAGCGAGCTTTTTACTGTCAGTCTGCACCCCTGAAGAAGGCAAATAAAGCCGAAAATTTGTGAAATTTGAATTTTGTTTGTTTGGATTTCTCTCTCTCTCTCTCTCTCTCTCTCTCTCTCTCTCTCTCTGTATGTATGTATGTATGTATGTGTGTGTGTGTGTGTGTGTGTGCCATTTATGTGTAACAGTTATAAAATACTTTTCCATTTTTAAGATAGCAGATAACTTAATTCTTTTGTAGTATGACACTCATATCATCGAAGACAATGTTTCCTCTCTTTCGGTCCTAGCGGCGGTGCGGGGTTCTCTTCAAGGGAAGCAACTTCAGGAGCGTGGCAGTGCCCCGGATCAGCGTCACAGACAGGTCATCCGGGAACAAAGCTTACAGCGTGAGTTTCACGTGTTATGGTCTCTTGTTGGTGTCAAAATGAAAGGTTAGGTAGTTTCATATGTTATGGTCTCTTGTTGGTGTCAGAATGAAAGGTTAGGTAGTTTCACGTGTTATGGTCTCTTGTTGGTGTCAGAATGAAGTTTAGGCAGTTTCACATGTTGTGGTCTCTTGTTGGTGTCAGAATGAAAGGTTAGGTAGTTTCACATGTTATGGTCTCTTGTTGGTGTCAAAATGAAAGGTCAGGTTACATCCTCAAAGATTATAAATGTAAAGTACGGGGTTGATGGAACATGTGTTCATTAATTGAAAAACAACAACAAAATCTTAACCTGTCACCGGTGACTTGGTCAACCGGTCGGTTACCAGGTTGATGATGAACAGAACGGTTGTTGGTGATCTTAGTCTGAGGCATTGCGTGTGTTGTGAAATGTACTGGACCTGGCACAGAACCCTGGGGAATTCAAAGTCTGATGACATTTTAGAGGACTCTGTCTTACTGATGAGCCCGAAGTGCTGTCTGTTTGAGTGATATGATCTAAACCAACTTAGTGCAGTGTCAAATAGGCCAAAGTTTGAACGTTGACGTGAATGGGGAGAATTTCATGGTCAACAGTGTCGAAAGCTGCAGACAGATTTAACAGAAGAAGAGATGCTTTGTTGTCAAGAGACACCAGGTTGTCGTTTAACATTCGGGTGAGAGCAGTTTCTGTGCCATTTCCAACACGGTGAGCTGACTGGTGGAAACTGAGAAGGTAGTTCATAACAAGATGTTAGGATAGTTAATGGAGAACCACTTTTTTCTGACAATTTTGACAAAGGGAGATCGGAGATTGGTCAGAACTTTGTCAGGTCATTCGGGTCAAGCGTTGGTTTTCTTTTTTTCTAAAGAAGTTTAACAGTTGCTGTTTTGAAATCACCACGGGCTGAATCACGTAAGAGAAAACTGTTGAAAATGTTTATGATGACAGGTAGTAGGATGTCAACTAGTCAATCGAGCAATAAAGAAGAACTCATCTGTTGAAAATATTTATGATGACAGGTAGAAGGGTGTCAACTTATCTAATCCGTATGAAGCAGCCAGTTAGGTATTTACTTATCTGTTATTTAACCAGTTTGTTCACATATTCGTTCATTTTTTAAATCTGTATTAATATTAATCATGGGAATCGATTAAACGATGACTAATAAATCAGTTATCAATCATTCGGTTCTCTAATTAATCAGTAAGTAAACCAGCCACATAACTGTCGATCAAATAATGTGTTTTCCAAAGATGAACGTGTCGGCCAACCAGACGTTCGAACAAGCATATACATTGGCTAGATGACCTTTGATCGATTGAAATGATCGCTGGACTTTTGATCGATTGAAGTGACCGCTTAACTAGTCGACTAATTGATTAACAGATTGGATAGATTGATTGTCTTATCGATCTCTTCATAAGCCTCACAGAGTGACAAATTAATTCAACAGATGGTTGGATGGAATGATTTGCTTCATGGTTAGGCGTTAGCCTATCAATCGACTGAGTGATCAGTTTGTAGATTAAAGAACCAATCGATAAAATGTTTAAACTATCAATCGATTGACTGATCAGTGTGTACAGATCAAAGAACTAATCGATAAAATCTTTAAACTATCAATCGACTAACTGATCAGTGTGTAGATTTAAAGAACTAATCGATAAAATGTTTAAACTATCAATCGACTGACTGACCAGTGTGTAGATTTAAAGAACTAATCGATAAAATGTTTAAACTATCAATCGACTGACTGACCAGTGTGTAGATTAAAGAACTAATCGATAAAATGTTTAAACTATCAATCGACTGACTAATCGGTGTGGTAGATTAAAGAACTAATCGATAAAATGTTTAAATATTAATCGACTGACTGATCAGTGTGTACAGATTAAAGAACTAATCGATAAAATGTTTAAATATCAATCGACTGACTGATCAGTGTGTACAGATTAAAGAACTAATTGATAAAATGTTGAAACTATCAATCGACTGACTGATCAGTGTGTACAGATTAAAGAACTAATCGATAAAATGTTGAAACTATCAATCGACTGACTGATCAGTGTGTAGATTAAAGAACTAATCGATAAAATGTTTGAACTATCAATCGACTGACTGATCAGTGTGTGCAGATTAAAGAACTAATCGATAAAATGTTTGAACAATCAATCGACTGACTGATCAGTGTGCAGATTAACGAACTAATCGATAACATCTTTAAACTATCAATCGACTGACTGATCAATCAGTAGATTTAAAGAACTAATCGATAAAATGTGTAAACTATCGATCGACTGACTGATCAGTGTGTTAGATGAAAGGACTAATCGATGAATGGGGTCGACGGGGGTGGCAGAGGTGTCGTCACGTGCAGCAGGACCTGCAGTGCATCACCCCGGACCTGAGCGGCCTGCCCAGTGTGGGCGGGGCCGACCTCACCTTCGGCCTGCACCTGGACGGGATGGAGCACCCTGACCTGGGCTCCGTGCAGGTGTTCCCGGACCCCCAGCTGGACAACCTGGGCAGCCACGACTTCCAGTACCCCTTTGAGACCACCATCACCATCTCCGTGAGTGGGCTGCTGGAAACGTGGGGGTGGGGGTGATGGAGGGAGAGAGAGAGAGAGAGAGAGGGGCTGAGAGAGAGAGAGAGAGAGAGAGAGAGAGAGAGAGAGAGAGAGAGAGAGAGGCTGAGAGAGAGACTGACAGAAAGAGACTGAGTCAGAGAGGGAGAGAGAGAAGCTGAGAGAGACGGAGAAAGAGAGGGAGGCTGAGAGAGAGGGAGGCTGAGAGAGAGGGGGAGAGGAGAGGGGGAGAGAGAGAGAGGGAGAGAGAGAGAGAGAGAGAGAGAGAGGGGAGTAGTAGTGGGAGATAAGGGTGGATGCGAGCGGGGGGGGGGGGGGGGGGGGTTGTGGTTTGAGGACGAAAGAGCTCATGTATACGATTTTTTTTTCATTTTTGACCAGATTCAGACTTGGGGGAGTAGACTTATGTGGTGAAAATATTTTGACAGACTACATATGATGTTTATAGTGTTTGCAAAAAAGTGAATGTATTAGATATTCACATGAAAAGGGGGGGGAGGGGCGGGGGGAGGGATGGAAAGGGGAGACGGAAAGGGAAGGGAGTGAAGATGGGGGTGGGGGGGATTGGTTGGTCATGATCTAGATAACGTTTACTTCGCTTGATCAACTCGAAAAACTACACACTTCTTTTTTGCTTGTAAATGATAAAAGATCACGCGCACGCACACACGCGCGCACACACACACGGTGGTTGTAGTGGTGGTGGAGGACGACGGAAATAGGGGAGGTAAGACATCGAGGGAAATGTCTGGAAATGTGGAAATATTTTGACTTTACTCCCCCCCCCCCCTCCCTTTCCCCCTGTCATCTCCTTCTGTGGCGCCTTTCTTCGAAGAAAGTGGCCTTGTTCTTTGCCACTTTTTCCTGTTATATTGCTTGTTTAGAAAAAGTGTGTGTGTGTGTCCGTCTATGTGTGTCCGTCTATGTGTGTCTATGTGTATGTGTGTGTGTGTGTGCGCGCGTGCGTGCGTGTGGTTTTGCATGTGTGGATTCCTGACTGACCCGTGTGTCCATCACTCCAGGGGTCAGGGCTGACCGGAGGCTGCAGTCAGGGTGAGGTCAGTGTGCTGGTCGGCGTGGTCAACTGTGACATTGTCGGTTTCTCTGCGACACGGATCGAGTGCGAACCTCCCAAAGTCCTCAGAGGATCCACCGACAAACCGATAGTGGTACGTCACCATGTCTCTTCTTTACATCTCTCTCCATTTCCTCTCCTCTCCTCTTCTCTCTCTCTCTCTCTCTCTCTCTTCCTCT
>CM031617.1:33949691-33970106 GCA_018398815.1 Conus ventricosus | reverse complement strand
ATTCGGGCTATCACCACCACTAGGCCGTATAAGTTCACCAAGTAAACCTTTTTTTAAGAATTGAACATTCATAGCATGTAACAACCATGCTAGTCTCTTATAACATCATGTATCTTGTACTCAAAGTTATTATTAAAAGAAAAGCCACACCATTCTTGTTAGATTCTGTACCACACAGCCATACATTATATCCCAGCTGGCTCGGATAAAATTCTCAGTGTCTTCCTTTAAGTGTGTCTCTTGAAGACAATAAACATGAGCTGCTTTTTTTCTCAAAAAATCAAATACATCTTTCCTTTTTTTACTATTATTTAGACCATTGCAATTCAAAGAACAAATTTTAAATGAACTATCCTGTGCCATTTTGAGTTTTGGTAGGAAAGGTTAAAGTAGTAAACAGATAATAAAAGTAAGAAATACTCCAAAAATGGCGCTAACACTTAAGATACACCCTTTGAAATACAGTGATGTCACACATCCCAAAGTTTTACAGAAGCTACCTCGGCCTCAACCTTCCAATGTAATAATAAGCAAGTTTTCACAACCATCATTAGTATCAACATCCTATAAATGCTCAAATAAAGTGTAGGCCTACATGACCCAGTTACAATCTCACTCTCACACACAAGCTGCCACATTGATACGAAGAAAATGAAAAGGTAATGTACAACATAAGGACCAACTTACAAAGCAATGACATAAAACTGCACATACACACACACACCAACCTGTTATATATAAGGGCCCACCGCCCAACTCCAAACAAGCATTGAAGCCTACTACTACTAGAACCACTACTACAATAGCTAGCGCGATGACAAAAAACCGCCCTCGAACAGCTCATGTCATAATCATCTTCTATGACTGTCTAACACGTGATCAAATATTTACTATCCCTTCATACAATCAATTATCTGTGAGTAAAGACCAAATACTAACATACGGAGAGAGAAAAAAAAAGAAAGAAAAAAATAGAAAGAAAAAAAGAATTGTGCCACAAGGCTGTGTTTTCTTTCCCTTCCTTGCCCCCAACTACCCTCGACGCAAGGATGCTCCCCTGACTTGCCAATCCCAAAAGACCTTCACCCCCAGATGTAAACAAACAAAGTCAGGGGGGGGGGGGGGGGGGGGGGGAACGCCAAGGTATTTACAAGAAAAAGCACAGATAACAAATTACATCAAGTAGCTTCTAAATTACAAACAATTCTCAAGCCTTCACACTTACGATTTTGAACAGAAAACAATCACACGCTGGTTAAATTAATTTGGTCTACTTACAGTTCGAGCGGCGACACAATGCCAAAGCAAAGGTGAAAGTGACGGCGTGACACACAAAAGAAGAAAGAAACAATCTAATGCAGTTGCCCATAGTGAACTATTTGACGAAGCAATCAAAGTGATGAACGTTGACTGTAGTGATTCAGAAAAAGCTAAAATGCTGGCGGACGTTATTATAAGGTTAACGTGTCTTGAAGTGTTGCAACGCTTGGGCGAATAATAAAAAGCGGGTTTTTACTTACTTTTATATACATTTATTTTTTTTATTTACGTAAATATTTTGGCTTTAAAAATGACGGCCACAAGTAAATCTGGGGACAGAAAACTATATACGATGGAAGAAATATTCAGTAGTGACAAACAATTAAGCGATATGTTTAGTGAAGTAGACATGGACATCATTAACCCTACAAACGTTCATGAAAGCGTGGCACATGCTATCTCTAAAATTCCAGAGTCTATTCAACGCGAACCGCCAGTAAAAGTGCTGTTGGCCGTTCTGATTGATTATATAACGCCTGATGATACTAACATGCCAAGTTGGGTTTCAACAAGGCAGAAAGAAGTATCAGCTATCACGACTTTAACCCCTGAGGGGCCCGGGATTACATGCTTACACATTTTAAACCACGCAAGTGAGGGGCAAAGTTAAGGGGTTCTGGCTGGTCTGAAGGGACAGCCCTTGAAATAAGATTAAGACAAAAAGTTCTATCCTATAGTTGGCAATTCTCACCTTCCTCCCCCAAAGAGTTAAGTTAAAACGGGCAGTCTTAAAACATACATAATTCTGACAACTTTGTGTTTTATGTGGTGTGTTTTAGCGAAATTTAATCCTGTTAAAAATCATGCAAACAGAGTTTCCAATATGAAGATACAAACAAGAGCGGGAACTTTGATAACATAACCTTTCCGTGAGTTAGAAAGTATATCTCGTTTGAAGAGCAAACAAACCAATCACTGTAAACGTATACACATGGTCTGTAGAAGCTAATATAGTGCCTCTAAGGGTTTCTCCCAACCCCCCTACTTTAGGCGAACGCTTGAAAAATGTAGACTTGATACTGTTTACAGCGGCCCTAAGAGTCATTATGTATTAATTAGAAAAAATAAGTAGACTTATGGGTTTTACATCAAAGAATGTGCTAAGAAAGAGCTTTGTAGAAGATGTTTGGTTAGAACCCCCACTATAGAAGCAGCTGCCAGTCATAGAACTCATTGTAAAAGTTTGTAGACTGTGAAAACCAAATCCTCAACCTAAACCGGGGTCTAAAGTTAGTTTAAAAATATACACAAAATGCAAATGAGCCGTATGTGGTTTTATGTGACTTTGAATCAATCTTGCCACAGTATTTATGGCCCACAACACCCAAGAACAAAAAACAACCTTATTAACCCACCATCAGATCTGTTCTTATGCGTTTATTGTTGTTAGGGCAGAGGGGGCACACACACGCCAGAGATTTACAGAGATACTAACGCAGCTAGTAGATTTCTAGAGCAGATGAAACAACTTCGCAATCAGTTATCCAACCAAGTAAATCTTTCGGCATTTTATGACTCCTGAAGCCCAAGAGCGCTATGACTCATCTACACATTGTTGGATATGTAACAGAAAATTATTAGGCGATACAGTAAGAGACCACGATCACATTACTGGAAAGTTCAGAGGGCAGCACACAGCAATTGTAATCTTCAACTTGAGGTTGACCCCAAGACATGGAAACTGCCTATCTTCTTTCATAACTTACGAGGCTCGATTCTCATTTTATCATGCAAGCAGTGACTTTGAATATAAGAGGGTTACCTGCATTGCGCAATCTTCAGAAAAGTACATGATTTTTACTCTTGATGTTTATCCTTCTTGACTCTGCCCAACATTGATGGGGAGTTTAGATAAGTTAGGAGGATCGCTACAGGACTTTCCAATCACTAAACAATACTTTGCCCAAATCTTTAGTGCGTAAAGGCGTTTACCTTTGAATACATGACTCGGGGGATAGGTTTGATGAAGACTCACTTCCTCCAAAAAGGCGCTTTCTTTTCTATTTCTTAGGGGCCCAAAGACATAACTGATGCTGACTATGAATACGCACAGAAAGCTGGACAAAATTTTACACTGCCAACAATGGGCGATTATCACGATCAATATTTATTGGCTGACGTGTGTTTTATTGGCAGACGTCTTAGAATTACAGAACTACATGCATGAAACATTACAGCTTAGACTCACACATTCCCTCTCTGCCCCAGGCCTTTCTTGGGATGCATTCTTAAAGTCTACAAACTCAAGATTGACTTAATTTCTGATCTCCCTACACTTCAGATGATTGAAGACGGTCTAAGGGGCGGTATTAATCATGGCCTCACACCCTTACTGCAAAGCTAACAACAAATATTTAGTGGATTATGATCTACTAAACCGTCCAATATCTAATGTACTTAGACGCCACAATCTGTATGGATGGGCCAGAGCCAGCCGCTCCACTTAGAAACTTTCCCAATGATAAAAGGGCCTATAATGTTAATACTGTGTTAAGTATGTTGTCACAGCTTCCACCTGATAATCCAATGGGGTAATCTTAGAAGTAGACTTAGAATATCCTTATGAACTACCGTTTCGTCACAACGATTACCCTAGCCACGAAAGATTAAAGAGAGCCTATCGAACCCCCTAAAACTTGTTCCCAATCTTCGCAACAAAACAAAGTATGTTTGGTCATTACAGACTCTACAGTTTTCCCTAAGACACGGACTGAAACTAAGAGCTGTTCACAGAATAATCACCTGTGATCAAGAGCCTTTTATGAGGCCATACATTAAGAAGAACACTGATCTTAGAACTGAACCCACCGATGCTTCAGAAAAGACTTCTTTAAGTTAAGAACAACAGCTGCTTTGGCAAAATATGGAAAATCCACACAAGCGTAAAAAAGTGAAATTAGTTACAAAAGAAAACCAAGCAATTAAGTTTCCCTCTAGCCCAACTATCAAGACTTTAGAAGATTTAACGACAGCTTGGTTGGCATTATGATAGAAAAAGGATGTTAAGTTGGAAAAGCTGTGTTTACGGTTTTAAACTGTATTAGAGTTGTCAAAGTTATTGATTTAGATTTCTGTACGCTATTTTAAAACCGGGGTTTACCAGAAGCAAGAGTACTTTACACAGACACCGACTTTTTTATTCTAGACGTCCCAACAAAAGACTTTTACAAAGACTTAGAAACAGAAGTGCTAAAGGAACTGATGGGTGTACGACACATGCGACTACCCAAAAGACAGTCCTTTACATTCAACGGGTGAAAAAGAAGGTGATTGGAAGATGAAGGGTATGAACTTAATGGACAGTTATCAAAGAAATTTTGGGTTTTGGGCGGTCGAAGATGTATAGCGTTGCTAGCCGGGACTTCTGTAATAAAGAAGGCAAAGGGGCATAAGTAAAGAAGTTGTAAAAAAAAATATATTCACGATAACTACAAGCAAGCTCTCTTTGAAAACAAAGTATTTTATCACACAAAATGTTAATCTGCGCTCTACTCTTATCAAGTAAACACAACTGCCGTTAATAAGAAATCTTTTAGTCTCTAACAATAACAAGAGAACTTAGTCAATCCCGAGTTTTCCTATGCTGTAGGACATTGGAGAACTTTAAAATATTAACTTGACTGATTACAAGTACTTAACTTAAAAACCTAACAAAAAACTTAAAAAGAACTTAACTTAAAACCTAACAAGAACTTAATTAAGAACCTAACAAGAACTTAACTTAAGAACTTTTTTTTTTTTTGCATTAACTTGTAATTTACTTGCACTTAATTAAAAAGTACTTTCTATAACTAACTTAACTTGTACTTTATTTAGTTCTTAACTTGTACTTTATTTAGTTCCCTTAAAAACTATTCCATAGAAAATGGATCTACAGCAGGAGGTTGAAACTTTTTTTTTTGCAGAAGGGGTTCTTCTTCTTTTACTGGCTTTGTGGTGGTTTTGTGACTTTGCTGCTAAGTATGGCGTTAGACATTTGTATGCTAAAACCCCCCACCAACAACAACAGCAGCCAATACATAATAATACATCTTATCATTTGATTGTGATTGTGTTGTTGTTGGCGGTGTTGGGGGTGGGTGGCGGGCGATGTTGTATTATATCTAACAATTTTTGTTTTGCTGATTGGTTTGCTTTTTGCAGTCTGTTCCATTCAGCTAGTTTACGCCCAGCCTCAATACGTCCAGGATTTTTAGTTTTAGTAAAAATTACTCACTTGTGGTTCATTCACTTGTGGTACATTCACTTGTGGAACATTCACTTGCTCCTGTGGATTGTCCTGGGGGTTTCTTCTCCTGATCGTCATTTTTTTTTTTTTAAGCATTAAATTATTGAATTTTAAAATTTAATATGTTAAAGTAATTAATCCCATGATGAACGGGGATAGCATAGTTCCAAATCTGTAATACATGTCACATGCAAGAGTTTCTAGGGACTGTTTAAAACCGGGTCTTGTGATAAGTCGTATTTTAAATCTTCTTCTGAATCAACCGGCGCCATCTTACTTACTAACTTGGCATATAAAAATAATCATTGTCTGCCCCACTGATTAACCATTTTTGACCCTAGCTGTTTTTCGTACCCAGAGTAGTACTTCTCAACGTCTGAAGTAGACGTTGTTGAATCTGCTCAATACTTAGTTCAGTGCCTAAATACTGTTTATGTTTTTTCCACACGCGGCCAGAGAGTTTTAATCTTTTTTTATGGCAGTTGGTCTGCGGAGTAGTCTGCTTGCTCCTCACACTTTAATAGTTCGTCACAATCCATTTTAAAAAGCAATAAAAATAATATGATACTTTTAAAACCATGAGTTTAACGTTGGTTAATTATGCAGTGCCCGTTGTTAGTGTTATAGTCTATTCAACCCTTGCAAATGTTTTTTAGGGAAAAAAACCGCCAACATGGGGAAGATAGAAGATTCGCCAAAGCTAGTTGCAAAACCCTTTTTTTTAGCTCTTTAACAACAAAAGATTATTTGATTAAAAAGCACATAGACAGCCTTTCGTATTATGATTATTTTAATTATTTTTTTAGTTAATAAAAAGATGAGTGAAAAAAAGATTATCAATACGATTTACCACTCCGCTGTGATTAGCGGCCTTAGTATTTGGGTATAGCATGCTAGCAAAAAACATGTTTAAAATGAAGCCGGCGGTCTAGGAAGGTTAAAACATGAGACTTGTTAAAGGTTTAGTTGTAATCACTGCAGGGGTTGCGTCAAAAGACTTTCTTGTTACACAGGGGATTATCCCAGAAAATATTAGTTCATAGAAAGATTAATCTAGAAAATATTAATTTATAAAAAGATGGCAGGAGTAGTTATGATGGTAGGAGGAGCTATGTTAATGCCTTGGCCCTTCTCTGGAGCAAATTATATGTTTAGTAAATTGCGGTCCGACGAAGAAGAGAACGTCATAACAAAGCAATAGAAGATTTAGCTAAAGCAAGAGACGCTTATGAGAAAAGGCGAATTGCCACTTAGACTTTATTAATAAAAAATTAAGAGAACAGGGGCATGCAGAGCAACATTTACAGACGTTGATGAAGCAAATGAAAGAGTATTACTTAGGCAGGAAAGAAGTTTCTAACATCACCCGCCAGAACTGTCTGACTTTTATGGAAACCCTCAGAAGAACAGAAAATAGCAGAAATTGGTTTTATTGTGGGTGCTATGGGAGCAATTATATTCTTGCACAAACAATTTAAAATACAATTAAAAAACAGTCCTTCTTATGGATAAGTACAAAATATATTATTCTCCCAAGGGTATTGGAAAGGAAAGACTGCTATTGAAAAACTAAGTAAAAACTGCTAGAGGTGTCTGAATCAGATGCGAAAGACGGTTTCAAAACAAGCAATTTGGCAAATATATCTACCTGCCCAAAGAATAATAAGACCTAGATTTGTTAATCAGTTCCTAATGACACCCCCAGATGGACTTGCGTATCTTCCACATGATAAAATAAGAAGAAAAAAGTTTAAGTATGCTTTACAGTTGTTGACATGGCTTCAAGATACCCAAAAAACGCTGAACTTTAACGGATAAAAGCTCAACTGCTGTGGCTGTAGCTTTACAACAAATATACATGCGAGGCCATTAAAGTATCCCCGCAGATTCAAGTTGATGATGGAAAGAGTTTAAAGGCTCTGCCAACCAGTGTTTTTTTAAAACAACATTTTTACAGTTAGGAGAGGGATCCCAGGCAACCATCGATCACAAGCCCTAGTAGGGAAAAATTTAATAAGAATCTAGCTGAACGTTTGTTTACCTATCAATATCACAGAGAAATTATGGACAAACACGTAACACGAATGGGTTAGAAGATTGCCGGCAGTCTTACCCCCATGAAAATGAAGAATTTAAAGCAACAGGGTTTGAAAAACCCGGTAAACGCAATCAAATTAAAAAAAAATAGCATTACTGAAGATGCGCAGGGGATCAAAAAATCTTACCGTTTGGACTAAAAGTGAGATACTTGTATCTCCTGAGAGGCAGAAGGCGATGTTTTGAATTAGAGCCACAGATCCTATATGGAGCATAGATGTATATGAAGTTGAGCGATCATGAAAACAGCCCCTCCCGTGTATTATTTAAGAGAAACTCTCTCGCTAGCGGTGCTACTACGTCTAAAAAGCCTGCCCCTAAAAGATCGTTTGTTCGTGAAGAGCTGCAAGTTGTCCCGCCAAACACAGTGAGTTAAAAAATAGTATTTATTTTTTGCTAAACCCTTAATTTTTTTTATGTCCTTGGAGAGAATGTAAATATGTTTGTTTACGATCACCAAATCTTATCTAGCACGTAAGCCCCCGTTTTTAAAACAACGATTGCGTCGATTTTTAGAGGTTTTGCGTGTTAATTTTTTTGTAAAACAGTTTTTAAAATTGGCTAAAAAATTGACATGAGATGGGGCGTTAGTTGGATGTGAAAAGGGGGGTTTTCGTGCAAAATAACATGGGTGGTCGTGAACTCACTATTTTTCATTCTCTTCACGCAATGCGTATACGCATTTCACGCACGCATATACGCACGCATGCGCGCGCCCCACACACACACAACACTAATCAATTTTCTTCGACTATCAAGTCATGTAAAGAACAGTAAGTGCTGAAATGAATGTGGATTCATGTATTGTCACCAAATTTTAATCGACAGATTTTTTTGTGAAATTTTTTTCCTCGAAAATCACTGGCTTCTGATACATATTTTGCAAATGATATGGTAATTTGTTTCGTTGCAATGGAAAGAATTGCGATGAGATTTTTTTCTCTGTGCAGCTGGCTCACTGAAAATTTTGCATCTCCTTCGAATATGTGCCCTAATCAGGCAATCAAAAAAAAATATACTTCGTCTTCGTTTTTGTTTCTTTCTACACACATGGGGCATGCTTTATTATATGATGGTTCGAACTATTTTTTTGTTTGCATTTAGGCCCAGTGTCGGAAATTTTTTTCACACACCACACATATATATATATATATATAACCAAATAATAAATTCCAAGGATAAGTACCGAGCACCGTTCCAGCAATTACAGAGCAGCTTGTGTTGCAATGACTGCAAGAAAATTGAATTATAAACAAAGCTTGCTCTTAGTCTTAGATTGAAGAAATAGGGGGAGATAAGCATTCATATCTGCAGTAGGGAGAAAGATTCTGCTAGCTACAGTATGTGCTTGAGTGGGTGAAAGGGGAAAAATACATAAATGCTTCTCAAAATGGCCTTCAGCAAGCTTATAGTCTCCAAGGGGGGGGGACATCCTCCAATAGGGGAGGGAAACTCGTAATTTATAACTCCTGGTCACATACCCATGTTTCGAAAAATTGTTGTTTCTCCTCAGTGACCGCGGAAAGTGGTAATTTGACTCCTCTGCCTTTTCAGTCTTAAGAAGAATGCAATCCCAGAAAAGGTTGGTGTGCAATACCGTAGTATGTTTGTTGAGTTTTCAAAAAACCAACCAAAGGTGCCACCTAAGAAGCAAAAGAAAATCATGAAAGAGCAAAACGAGCTACATTTTCTTGTGAAAAGTAGAAAATATAAAAAGATATAGGGTGGAGAAAGCGAGCTTTTTACTGTCAGTCTGCACCCCCTGAAGAAGGCAAATAAAGCCGAAAATTTGTGAAATTTGAATCTTGTTTGTTTGGATTTCTCTCTCTCTCTCTCTCTCTCTCCTCTCTCTCTCCTCTCTGTATGTATGTATGTATGTATGTGTGTGTGTGTGTGTGTGTGTGCCATTTATGTGTAACAGTTATAAAATACTTTTCCATTTTTAAGATAGCAGATAACTTAATTCTTTTGTAGTATGACACTCATATCATCGAAGACAATGTTTCCTCTCTTTCGGTCCTAGCGGCGGGTGCGGGGTTCTCTTCAAGGGAAGCAACTTCAGGAGCGTGGCAGTGCCCCGGATCAGCGTCACAGACAGGTCATCCGGGAACAAAGCTTACAGCGTGAGTTTCACGTGTTATGGTCTCTTGTTGGTGTCAAAATGAAAGGTTAGGTAGTTTCATATGTTATGGTCTCTTGTTGGTGTCAGAATGAAAGGTTAGGTAGTTTCACGTGTTATGGTCTCTTGTTGGTGTCAGAATGAAGTTTAGGCAGTTTCACATGTTGTGGTCTCTTGTTGGTGTCAGAATGAAAGGTTAGGTAGTTTCACATGTTATGGTCTCTTGTTGGTGTCAAAATGAAAGGTCAGGTTACATCCTCAAAGATTATAAATGTAAAGTACGGGGTTGATGGAACATGTGTTCATTAATTGAAAAACAACAACAAAATCTTAACCTGTCACCGGTGACTTGGTCAACCGTCGGTTACCAGGTTGATGATGAACAGAACGGTTGTTGGTGATCTTAGTCTGAGGCATTGCGTGTGTTGTGAAATGTACTGGACCTGGCACAGAACCCTGGGGAATTCAAAGTCTGATGACATTTTAGAGGACTCTGTCTTACTGATGAGCCCGAAGTGCTGTCTGTTTGAGTGATATGATCTAAACCAACTTAGTGCAGTGTCAAATAGGCCAAAGTTTGAACGTTGACGTGAATGGGGAGAATTTCATGGTCAACAGTGTCGAAAGCTGCAGACAGATTTAACAGAAGAAGAGATGCTTTGTTGTCAAGAGACACCAGGTTGTCGTTTAACATTCGGGTGAGAGCAGTTTCTGTGCCATTTCCAACACGGTGAGCTGACTGGTGGAAACTGAGAAGGTAGTTCATAACAAGATGTTAGGATAGTTAATGGAGAACCACTTTTTTCTGACAATTTTGACAAAGGGAGATCGGAGATTGGTCAGAACTTTGTCAGGTCATTCGGTCAAGCGTTGGTTTCTTTTTTTCTAAAGAAGTTTAAACAGTTGCTGTTTTGAAATCACCACGGCTGAATCACGTAAGAGAAAACTGTTGAAAATGTTTATGATGACAGGTAGTAGGATGTCAACTAGTCAATCGAGCAATAAAGAAGAACTCATCTGTTGAAAATATTTATGATGACAGGTAGAAGGGTGTCAACTTATCTAATCCGTATGAAGCAGCCAGTTAGGTATTTACTTATCTGTTATTTAACCAGTTTGTTCACATATTCGTTCATTTTTTAAATCTGTATTAATATTAATCATGGGAATCGATTAAACGATGACTAATAAATCAGTTATCAATCATTCGGTTCTCTAATTAATCAGTAAGTAAACCAGCCACATAACTGTCGATCAAATAATGTGTTTTCCAAAGATGAACGTGTCGGCCAACCAGACGTTCGAACAAGCATATACATTGGCTAGATGACCTTTGATCGATTGAAATGATCGCTGGACTTTTGATCGATTGAAGTGACCGCTTAACTAGTCGACTAATTGATTAACAGATTGGATAGATTGATTGTCTTATCGATCTCTTCATAAGCCTCACAGAGTGACAAATTAATTCAACAGATGGTTGGATGGAATGATTTGCTTCATGGTTAGGCGTTAGCCTATCAATCGACTGAGTGATCAGTTTGTAGATTAAAGAACCAATCGATAAAATGTTTAAACTATCAATCGATTGACTGATCAGTGTGTACAGATCAAAGAACTAATCGATAAAATCTTTAAACTATCAATCGACTAACTGATCAGTGTGTAGATTTAAAGAACTAATCGATAAAATGTTTAAACTATCAATCGACTGACTGACCAGTGTGTAGATTTAAAGAACTAATCGATAAAATGTTTAAACTATCAATCGACTGACTGACCAGTGTGTAGATTAAAGAACTAATCGATAAAATGTTTAAACTATCAATCGACTGACTAATCGGTGTTAGATTAAAGAACTAATCGATAAAATGTTTAAATATTAATCGACTGACTGATCAGTGTGTACAGATTAAAGAACTAATCGATAAAATGTTTAAATATCAATCGACTGACTGATCAGTGTGTACAGATTAAAGAACTAATTGATAAAATGTTGAAACTATCAATCGACTGACTGATCAGTGTGTACAGATTAAAGAACTAATCGATAAAATGTTGAAACTATCAATCGACTGACTGATCAGTGTGTAGATTAAAGAACTAATCGATAAAATGTTTGAACTATCAATCGACTGACTGATCAGTGTGTGCAGATTAAAGAACTAATCGATAAAATGTTTGAACAATCAATCGACTGACTGATCAGTGTGCAGATTAACGAACTAATCGATAACATCTTTAAACTATCAATCGACTGACTGATCAATCAGTAGATTTAAAGAACTAATCGATAAAATGTGTAAACTATCGATCGACTGACTGATCATGTGTTAGATGAAAGGACTAATCGATGAATGGGGTCGACGGGGGGTGGCAGAGGTGTCGTCACGTGCAGCAGGACCTGCAGTGCATCACCCCGGACCTGAGCGGCCTGCCCGTGTGGGCGGGCCGACCTCACCTTCGGCCTGCACCTGGACGGGATGGAGCACCCTGACCTGGGCTCCGTGCAGGTGTTTCCCGGACCCCCAGCTGGACAACCTGGGCAGCCACGACTTCCAGTACCCTTTGAGACCACCATCACCATCTCCGTGAGTGGGCTGCTGGAAACGTGGGGTGGGGTGATGGAGGAGAGAGAGAGAGAGAGAGAGAGGGGGCTGAGAGAGAGAGAGAGAGAGAGAGAAAAGAGAGAGAGAGAGAGAGAGAGAGGCTGAGAGAGAGACTGACAGAAAGAGACTGAGTCAGAGAGGGAGAGAGAGAAGCTGAGAGAGACGAGAAAGAGAGGGAGGCTGAGAGAGAGGGAGGCTGAGAGAGAGGGGGAGAGAGAGAAGGGGGAGAGAGAGAGAGGGAGAGAGAGAGAGAGAGAGAGAGAGAGGGGAGTAGTATGGAGATAAGGGTGATGCGACGGGGGGGGGGGGGGGGGGTTGTGGTTTGAGGACGAAAGAGCTCATGTATACGATTTTTTTTTTCATTTTGACCAGATTCAACTTGGGGGAGTAGACTTATGTGGTGAAAATATTTGACAGACTACACATATGATGTTTATAGTGTTTGCAAAAAAGTGAATGTATTAGATATTCACATGAAAAGGGAGGGGAGGGGCGGGGGGAGGATGGAAAGGGGAGGACGGAAAGGGAAGGGATGAAGATGGGGTGGGGGGGGATTGTTGGTCATGATCTAGATAACGTTTACTTCGCTTGATCAACTCGAAAAACTACACACTTCTTTTTGCTTGTAAATGATAAAAGATCACGCGCACGCACACACGCGCGCACACACACACGTGGTTGTAGTGGTGGTGGAGGACGACGGAAAATAGGGAGGTAAGACATCGAGGAAATGTCTGGAAATGTGGAAATATTTTGACTTTACTCCCCCCCCCCCCCCCCCCCTTTCCCCCTGTCATCTCCTTCTGTGGCGCCTTTCTTCGAAGAAAGTGCCTTGTTCTTTGCCACTTTTTCCCTGTTATATTGCTTGTTTAGAAAAATGTGTGTGTGTGTCCGTCTATGTGTGTCCGTCTATGTGTGTCTATGTGTATGTGTGTGTGTGTGTGCGCGCGTGCGTGCGTGTGGTTTTGCATGTGTGGATTCCTGACTGACCCTGTGTCCATCACTCCAGGGGTCAGGGCTGACCGAGGCTGCAGTCAGGGTGAGGTCAGTGTGCTGGTCGCGTGGTCAACTGTGACATTGTCGTTTCTCTGCGACACACGATCGATGCGAACCTCCAAAGTCCTCAGAGGATCCACCGACAAAACCGATATGGTACGTCACCATGTCTCTCTCTTTACATCTCTCTCCATCTGTCCTCTCTCTCTCTCTCTCTCTCATCTCTCTCTCTCTCCTCTCTCTTCCCTAGGGCTGGGTGGAAAGAAAGCATTCATAGTTGCTTATCTCATTACCGTGGCAAAATGAAATTTTGTTTCGTTTCGTTTTCTTGTGTGTGTGTTTGATGCAAGAGGAAAGAAGACGGACCATGGGCTGAATCGACATCCTAGCCGACTTGATAGGACTGAAGTATGAATGAATTAGTGGAGAACTCGTAAACCGTTTTGATTTTATTGAATCAGCCTGAAAGAACTTCAACTGAAATGTCATGGTTAATTAAATTAAATCGACTCCAAAGCATTAAGTTGATTTGAGCAGCCATGGACTGACTTGAGAGTGCTTGACTTGCATTTACTTGAAAATTCCTGGAATAAATTGACTTGAAAAGACTGGATCGAATCCGAATGAATGGGCTCGAATCCGAATGAATGGCTCGATTCGCTTGATTCTGGCGGAGGTGCTGCGATCTCCCCATCATGTGCACGTGTCTCTCCAGTGTGCGCGTGCACTTCCTCCCTTCTGCGCATGCGCTTTAGTATTTTCCTTTCTCTGCGTATGCCCTTTCAATGTTTTTCCTTTCCAATGTACGCGCCCTTCGTTGTTTTCCCTTTCCTCGCGCGCGCCCCTCAATTGTTTCCCTTTCCCTGCGCGCATGCCCTTTCAATTGTTTCCCTTTCCGTGTGCGCGATCTTCAGTTGTTTCCCTTTCCGTGTGCGCGGCCTTCAGTTGTTTCCCTTTCCCTGCGCGCGTTGCCCTTCAATTGTTTCCCTTTCCGTGTGCCGATCTCAGTTGTTTCCCTTTCCGTGTGCGCGCCTTCAGTTATTCCCTTTCCCTGCGCGCTACCCTTCCCTTTCCCTGCCCGTACCCTTCAGTTATTTCCCTTTCCCTGCCCGCACCCTTCAGTTGTTTCCCTTTCCCTGCCCGCACCCTTCACTTGTTTCCCTTTCCCTGCCCGTACCCTTCAGTTGTTTCCCTTTCCCTGCCCGCACCCTTCAGTTTTTTTTTCCCTTTCCCCGTGCGCGGCCTTCAGTTGTTTCCCTTTCCTGCCCGCACCCTTCAGTTGTTTCCCTTTCCCTGCCCGTACCCTTCAGTTGTTTCCCTTTCCCTGCCCGCACCCTTCAGTTTTTCCCTTTCCCGTGCGCGGCCTTCAGTTGTTTCCCTTTCCCTGCCCGCACCCTTCAGTTGTTTCCCTTTCCCGTGCGCGGCCTTCAGTTTTCCCTTTCCCTGGCGCGCACCCTTCAGTTTTTCCCTTTCCCTGCCCGCACCTTCAGTTGTTTCCGTTTCCCGTGCGCGGCCTTCAGTTGTTTTCCCTTTCCCTGCGCGCACCCTTCATTGTTTCCTTTTCCCTGCGCTCACCCTTCAGTTGTTTCCCTTTCCCTGCGCGCACCTTCAATTGTTTCGCTTTCCCTGCGCGCGCCTTTCAGTATTTTCCCTTTCCCTGCCCGCTCCCTCAGTTGTTTCCCTTTCCCTGCCCGCACCCTCAGTTGTTTCCTTTCCCCTGCGCGCACCCTTCAGTTGTTTCCTTTCCCTGCGCGCACCCTTCAGTTGTTTCCCTTTCCCTGCGCGCACCCTTCAGTTGTTTCCCTTTCCCTGCCCGCACCCTTCAGTTGTTTCCCTTTCCCTGCGCGCACCCTTCAGTTGTTTCCTTTTCCCTGCGCGCACCCTTCAGTTGTTTCCTTATTCCCTGCGCGCACCCTTCAGTTGTTTCCCTTTCCCTGCCCGCACCCTTCAGTTGTTTCCTTTTCCCTGCCCGCACCCTTCAGTTGTTTCCCTTTCCTGCGCGCACCTTCAGTTGTTTCCTTTTCCCTGCCCGCAACCCTTCAGTTTGTTTCCCTTTCCCTGTCCGCACCCTTCAGTTTTTTCCCCTTTTCCCTGCGCGCACCCTTCGTTGTTTCCCTTTCCCTGCCCGCACCCTTCAGTTGTTTCCTTTTCCCTGCCCACACCCTTCAGTTCCCTGCGCGCACCCTTCAATTGTGTTTCGCTGTTCCCTGCGCGCGCCTTTCAGTTGTTTCCCTTTCCCTGCCCGCACCCTCCAGTTGTTTCCTTTCCCTGTGCACGGCCTTGAATTGTTTCCCTTTCCCTTTGCCCCTATGCGAGCCCTTCAATCGTTTCCCTTTCCCTGTGCGCGTGCCCTCAACGAACGTTTCCCTTCGTCGGCGCGACCTTCAAAAATTTTCCTATGCGTGCCTTTCCTGTGTTCCCCTTTCCCAGCACGCGCCCTTCGGTTGTTCCCCTTTCCCAGCACGTGCCCTCGTGTTCCCCTTTCCCAGCACGCGCCCTTCGGTTGTTTCCCTTTCCCTGCATGCGCCCTTCAGTTGTTTCCCTTTCCTTGCTCGCGCGCGTCCTTCAGTTGTTTCCCTTTCCTGCTCGCGCGCGTCCTTCAGTTGTTCCCTTTCCTTGCTCGCGCGCGTCCTTCAGTTGTTTCCCTTCCCAAGCACGCGCCCCCCTCAGTTGTTTCCCTTTCACTGCTCGCGCGCGCGAACCTTCAGTTGTTTCCCTTTCCTTTTGCTCGCGCGCGCCCTTCGAGTGTCGCTGAGACGAACCATTTCCCCCCTCTCCCCGTCGCCAGGTGAAGATGGGCAGTACACCTGAGCCAGCAGGTGGGCACGCTCAACTACTGGAGTTCTACCAGACCACCTACTTCATCGGCATCATGTGCGGGGTGGGGCCCTCCTGCTGCTCGTCCTGGTCGTAGTGGCCGTCTGCTGCTACCGCCGCCGCCGGCGTCGGGCCAGAGGGCGGTCAAGCGGGACTCGCAGCACCTGCAGCTGACGGACAAGACCTTGAACGGTGGTGGTGCCACGGCGCAGCCCAATCAGTACTCCGAGTGTGAGTGAAGTTGAAGGGGGGGGGGGGGGGGGGGGGAGGGGGAAAGGGGTGGGTGGAGGGTGAGGGGTGGAAGGGGAGGGAGGTATACAGGAGAGATGGGGTGATGTTTGTGTTGTCGGGTATGTTGGTGTATGAATTGAGTGGATGTGGTGGTGGTGGTATGTGTGTGTGGTGCGCGTGTGTGTGTGTGTGTGTGTGTGCGTGCGTGTGTGTGTGAAAATCGTGTGTGTGCGCGTGTGTGTTGGTGTTGCGCGCGAGTCGTGTGTGTGTGTGTGGCGTGTGGTGCGCGTGTCCCTGAAGAGGAATCGATGGATGTATATGTGCATGTGTAACTTTGTTTATGCTTATACCTCCTCCTCTCCCCCCCCCCCCTCTTTCTCTCGCCCCCCCCTTCTCTGTCGTCTGCCTGCTCCTCCACCTCCTTTCTCGCTTTCTCTCCTCCACCTCCACCTCTCTTTTCTTCTCCCAGCCTCCTTATCTGCCCCCTCCCATCTCCACAGCCTCTTTCGCCCTCCATCCCATCTGTCCCACCATCTCATAATGTCCATCTCTCTCTCTCCTCCGTCTTGTTTCAGTCAACGTCCGTCTCGGTCTGCTCTGTCTGTCTGTCCCTCCCTCACCATTCCTTCCCCCCTCTCTCTCCCCCCCTCTGCATCTCTTCCCCCCCCCCCCCCCCCCCCCTCCGTAATTCTCTCTTCCTCCTCTCCACCCCTCTCTCCACGGTAGCAGTACTAACAGCGCCATGTGTTCATTCTTGACGCAGTGCCGCAGGCAGCCCTGGGTTCACCAACAACGGCTTCCAGGCCCCATGCAGCAAGAGACGGTCATCAGGGAGCGGCCCAAGGACGCCCCGTCCCCTCGGCCGCCGACGTGGACCTGATGTCGGAGTTCCTGAATCGCGTGGAACCAAGTCTGTGGGACTCCATCAGGTCAGCCACTGTCAGCGTCAGCGACCTCACGCGGGAAACATCTGCACTAACAGCGGTGAGTGGATTAGTGGCGAGGACTGTTTGGCCGTTTTGTCGCTGGAGGATGAGATGGAGGAGACCTTGGCTGTTTTGTAGCTGGATGGAGACTTTGGCTGTTTTGTAGTTGGGAAATAAGATGGAGACACTGCTGTTTTGTAGTTGGGAAATAAGATGGACATTGGCTGTTTTGTAGTTTGGGAAATAAGATGGAGACACTGGCCGTTTTGTAGTTGGAAATTAGATGGAGACATTGGCTGTTTTGTAGTTGGAAAATTAGATGGAGACACTGGCTTTTAGTTGTTAGAGGTTGAATGGAGGATCTGGCCGTTCTGTTGTTGGAGGGTTAGCCAGAGAAACAGGCTGCATTGTTGTCAGATGGAGAAATGGTCTATTTTGTTGTCAGAGGATTAGATGGAGAAATTGTCTGTTTTTGTTATCAGAAGATTACATGGTGAAATTGCCTGTTTTGTCGTCAGAGGGTTACATGGAGAAATTGTTTTTCATTGTCAGAGGACTAGATGGCGAAATCGTCTGTTTTTGTGAGAGCATTAGATAGTGAAATAGTCTATTTTGTTGTCAGAGGGTTAGATGGTGACAGTCTATTTGGTATCAGGGGATTTAATGGAGAAACTGTCTGTATATGTTGTCTGAGGATTAATTAAGAAACTGGCTTTACTGTTTTAGTAGGATAATATAAGAAAAATGAGCAGTATTGATGTCAGAGGATTTGAGAAATTTGCTGCATTGTTTTCAGAGGATTAGCCGGAGAAATCATCACTGTAGTGTTCTTAGAGGATTTCCTGAAGAAATTCATGTGGTGTTCTTAGTTGGCTGTTTTGTTAGAGATTTTCTGGAGAACTTGGAGGCAGAGGAATCAGATGGGGAAAAAAGCTTCATTAATGTTTACATTATTTGACTGAAGAAATTGTGTTATATGGAAAATCTAGCCAAAAATTGGCTGTTTTTGTGTCAGAGGATCACCTGGAGAAAGTAGTTGTATTGTTGTTGAAAATTAACCAAAAACCTGCCTGTATTGTCGTTAGATTTATCTAGCTGAAGAGTTGGCTGTATTGGTGTTGCAGGATTCGCTGGAGAAAATGCCTGTACTGTTGATGTTTGTTATATGAAAAAAAAGGCTGTATATTAAGGTTAGCTGAAAGAATTGCCTGTATTGTTATGGGAAGAAATCGCCAACACTCTTTTAAGGTTGCTAACTGAAAATAATATTGTTGGTACAGGGTTAGTTGGCGAAATTTACTAAAAAAAAAAAAAAGATCTGTTGGAGGATTAAACCCAGAAATGGGCTAAATCGTAAGATGATTAGCTGGAGAAACTAATGGTACTGCAGCCAGAGGATCAGTTGATAACACTGACTGTAGTTTGTGTGTGTGTGTGTGTGTGTGTGTGTGTGTGTGTGTGTGCACGCGCATTTGTGTGTGTGTGCGTGGCGCATATAGGTACCACATGTCGGGATGCAAACGAATGCGAATGCAACACGCATGCACGTACCTACAATCCATACTTGTCCTGTGGCGGACCGTGCTGCCGTGTGACGTGAACACTGCGTGCTGTGTCTTGACAGGTAAATTCGCACGCATCATCGACGGCCACTTCAACACCGTGACAGGCGGGCAGAGACAGCAGATCAAAGTGACCATCAAGACTGTCAAAGAGAAACTGCCAGGTGAGCCTCTCCCTTGGTCTGGAACTGTCTGTTTGTCAGGCTGCGGGTCTTTGGCTCTAGCATTACCGTCCTTGTCGTGGTTGTCTGGATCTCACGCCTCCCGACCTTGATGTCTGCTTGGACAGTCTGGAGATCTTCGCAGTCCCCTGTCCTCGACTCTCATGCAGCCAGGTTATTTAGTGTGTCTGACTGTCTGTAGATCGCTATGGTTTAGCGACAGACATGTCAACAACGAGGTGGTTTAGTTCGTCTAATTTGTCTGTAGGTCGTAGAGGTTAAGCGACAGACACGTCAACAACGAGGTGATTTAGTGTGTCTAATTGTCTGTAGATCGCAGGGTTTTGGCGACAGACAACGTCAACAACGAGGTGATTTTGTGTGTCTAATTGTCTGTAGGTCGTAGGGACTTAGTGACAGACACGTCAACGAGGTGATTTAGTGCACTCTAATTGTCTGTAGGTC
Organism: Conus ventricosus; assembly: GCA_018398815.1. NCBI lineage: Eukaryota > Metazoa > Mollusca > Gastropoda > Neogastropoda > Conidae > Conus > Conus ventricosus. Next base: position 33,950,575 of record CM031617.1, on the reverse strand, counting down.
GTAGGGTCGTAGGGGTCTGGCGTCAGACAAAGTCAACCACGACGTTGCTGCTACCAGAGTGTCATTCATGGGTCATTGGGATGACTCTTGGGAGGCCATCTCTTCTCAAAGTACCTTGGCATCCCCTCTACAAGCACCTTGGTGCCGACTGTATATTTCCGTATTTCATTGTGCTTTTATGGTGTTTAGCTCCTACAGAACTCTACGTCCTTTCGCCGACTGCTTTGGGAAGCCGGTGGATAAGGATCGTCTCCCGTGGCGATGACAATATTGACTGAATGCCATGGCGGACAGTGCCTGGCCTACTGATAACATTCATGGAGGGTCGAAACTCTGTGGCATCCCCCAAGCGCAGCCAGTGGTTCTGTCCGCTACACCATATCCAGAGACCCTCTGTGCTGTCAGTGTGAACAGGGAGGTGGCTCTGTGGATAAAGCCTCGTCTACAATGCGGGAGAATCCGGGGTTCCTGGTTTCGAGCCTCGAATTGTTCTTAAAAAGAATTTCTTTTCCTACCTAACCTTAAGTGGTGGTCTGTGTGACAGTCTTTCGGCTGAGTCAATAGACTATGGTCCAGCATTCACTATGACACATAAACGACTGCCACAAACCCCCGGGAACAAGGAAACTGTTCTCGACCAAATTCTGCAGGAAATACCTACTCCTTTGATAGGTAAAAGTGTGCGGAGACAGGGAAAAAAAAAAACGGAGAGAAAAGTGATGCTATATCCCCATTGATAGGTAAAAAGTATACGGAGACAGGAAGAAAAGGAGAGAAAAGTGATGCTTATACCTTTTGACGGGTAAAAGTATACGAAGACTGCAAAAAGAAAAAAAAAAAGTGGCGCTGTACTATGGTGCCATTCTCTTCCGGGGAGACTATCC
>CM031617.1:33942469-33949591 GCA_018398815.1 Conus ventricosus | reverse complement strand
CCAACAGGGCCAGTAACGCCTCAACACCTCACTGGTAAAAGTTGGATTAGAAAACAATTACACCATCTAGCTAACTTATTAAAGAAGTTAGCTGCTAAAGCGCTTGATGCTCTGCCTGGAATAATTGGCAGTGTTGTTAGTTGGGTTTTGTCTACTATAGGTAAGGTGGCTGGTTATATGGCTGACCATCTGTGGACGTTAGGAGTGCTAGCTGCTGGATTAATTTTTAGTGAAATAAAGTATGGCTAATCCAGTAAAAGTTAAAAAACACAACAAGGGCCGTTTTTCGCTAGTATGGCTGTCAGTGCGAGGCAGATCAACAGGTGGGCTGCTTTCTGGCTGTGGGACGCTTATAACTAGATCACTTTCTTCAGGGCTAGGTACTTTTTTTAAAATGGATGGGGCGGGCCTTGTGTTTAAGCTTTGATTGTGCCCTAAGTCTTGGTCGTCTCCAGCTATGAGGATTTCATTGTTATAATTCTGTATCATGCCAATCTGTAGTCTAAGGTCAGATGGTAGCATGTATAATCCATAACCTACAACAAAGTCAACCTTTGACCTAGCATGTGCAAGAACGTCTTGATACCTTTGTATGCTGGCAGGCAAATCAACAGCAGAGTTAATAACATCTTCTAAATTAACTAGAAATTGTTTTCTGGCATCAAAGCCTGTAGATTGATCTACTATGCTAGACTTGGTCTGTGCTTGTGCTCCTAATAGACACCAAACGTATGTCCGTATGGAGTCATTGAGTCTTTGCACGCCTGGCATTGTTAAACCTTTACTTTTATCTAAGATAAATGTTGTCCAGGCATTAGGGTGTTTTTGTTCAATTGACCCTAATCGAACTTGTGCGTTTGGTTGGAAAGAGGTGTGGCCAGGCCAGTAATCATAATTATATTCTCTATGTTCACCCCACAAATACAATGTGCCCAACCCATGGCTGTGGTCTAACTTTTGTCTAAAGTCAGTTAAAGGGTTAATTTTAAATTCGTTGCAGATTCTTTCATATGCATTATTGTTCATTGGGCTGTTAAATGGATTAAACGCGTTGTCGTTAGGGAGGGGCACTTGTAGTTCAGTTAGTATTCGTCTGTACTGGTAATAAACATGAAAGTTATATACTGACCTTACTAAAAGATTGGGGTGGTTTAAATGGTTTGCATATGAAACGCCACAGCCAGTGGTTGCGCAGTAAATGGCAAAATTTAACTGATTCTGGAAAAAGACCATAGGGTGGGACGACCATGCTGATGGCACTCTGTCACTCTTTATTGGCGGATTTAAATATTTAGTTAGTGGGTTTACAAGTCTGACTTTGAAGCCATAGATTCATCTACTGCAATGGTTAAATTGCTGAAGTCCAAAGATTTGGGGTTATAAAACTCTCCTACATTGTAAGTAGCACTTTCATTATATTTAAAAGGCTCCATTTTTTAAATTAATTTTTTAAATAGTTATAAAAAAAGATGCACACTATATAACCAAGCAAAACGAGCGTGTGTTCTTAACGTACCCAATTGAAAATAGACGCGGCGATTGTAGGGTCGCCCTTAAAGAAATTGGGTTTAAAGTAAAATGATTAACATATCTGAAAAGCTAAGAATAACTGGGTGGATATTAAGGATGGGCAAGGCAATCTATTAAAACATTTAAAAATACCCGATGGTTACTACAACTTTGTTCTTTAAGAGAAGTATTTAGCAATTTTAACAATTGAGTTAAAAATTAATGAAGCAAATCTTATAATTACTATAAATTTTCCAAAACTTAAAGAAAGGGAGTACGTTTTCCCTAAGAAGCCTTGCTCGAATTTTAGGCTTTTATGATAGTGGTGAAACGTATCATATTAAAACGCACATGTACTTAGAAAGCGGACTTTATGAGTATGTAGGTAGTAGACCATCCGATTTTTCTCGTAAACTCAGTTTTGTATGTCCATTTACAACAGTTAAAAACAAATACTAATTTGTTTAATGGTTATCCATCTACAATTCTACGAGCACTGCATCCAGTTAAGGCAGGGTTTTGCGATTATCAGCTATACAGGTTTGGTGGGGACGGTGAATTTAAAGACTTAATTGAGGGCTCTTTGAATTCATTGGATGTAAAAATAACTAACCAAAATGGAGAGCCAGTTTTTGTTCTAATTTATTGATAGTGCTTGAGGTGGAGGAGCATATTGGAAGAGTAAGAAGGACTCGATCCCGCGGGCGTTAATTTTTATGTCCTTGGAGAGAATGTAAATATGTTTGTTCACGATCATGTTCACGTAAGCCCCCGTTTTAAAACAACGATTGCGTCGACTTTTAGAGGTTTTGCGTGTTAATTTTTTTGTAAAACAGGTGTTAAAATTGGCTAAAATTGACATGAGATGGACGTGAGTTGGATGTGAAAAGGGGGGTTTTCGTGCAAAATAACATGGGTGGTCGTGAACTCACATATTTACATTCTCTCGTGATCGTGTGTGTGTTTGGGAAAGGGATGTTGCTCACTGTTGTGTGCGTGTGTACATTTGAAATATTTGTGAAATTCGTATGAGTTCTCTTTCTTTCAACTGCATGTCTTTATCGTTGTCTATTAACGCAATAAATGTAACTCCCTTGCCAACAGGGCTTATTTCCTAATGGCAATGAAAAATGTGTCGGTATAAGTCTCTCTCTCTCTCTCTCTCTCTCTCTCTCTCTCTCTCTCTCTCTCTCTCTCTCTCTGTCCTAAACCCGTCCAGATTCTACGCAATTTATCACACCTGCCTCAGGAAACCGTACAGAGGAAACAGAGTTCAGCAGGTTAGGTTACATTCAGATCACACCTGACACAGTGCTACCTTTAGAAAAGGTAAAGAATCCATCCTCCTGGTGCATGCTGTGTGATACACCATTCAACATGTCAACTGAGGTGGAATGTATACGACCCTGGGTGCACCGCATTTCACAGCGGATTCCATTCAGACCCTGACCTCGCACGGTGTAGCTGACCTGAACTGTCAGGGACAGCAGCGTTTTCCGTTTGGTCCTAATTAAACATGGCTAGGTAACGAACTTTGTTGTTTCAGATCCAGTCTTTTTGCTTCAGGACTTGACCGAGTTTCAGGGTTGTTTTTTTTTTTTTTGGGGGGTGGGGTGGGGGGAGGGGGGGGGGGGGTATCTTAAATTTGCCTGCTGTCCTGATACGGACTTCGTGGTCAGCCGGGCTGTAAACGAAAGTGACTTGATGTGAATGGCTTGGCTGGTTTGTCTCATCGACCTTTGTCCTACACCGATTCCATGAGGTTTTTTAGAGGAAGGTAAAAACTGACAGAAACAGTTCATATGGTTACATAATATTCGTGGTCAAAATTCCCCCCCGTCCAACGGCCGTAATGAGCGTGCACGTTCACAACCGTGAACCGTTGCTTCAGCAACCTCCGGCTGAGTGGGACTTCCCCTGCTGCCGCTTTGCTAAAGTAACATCACCGTAAATAACGAACAACTAGGGTACCTCTTCCTCTCAAGATGAAGTAATGACATCATCCTAACTCCAGACGAATGCGGATCACCCCACCAGAACCGCCTGGCGGAAATGCCAACGCTGAGCACACAGAACACACAAGGAGACATCTTGTCTGTTCTGTGTGCTCTGTATTGTGATTTCTACCGCGCGTGTGTGTAGTGGTGGTTAGGGGAGGGTGGAAGAGGAGGGGATAAGGAAGACAGTGAGTGAGAGGGAGGAGGAGGGTGGGGGGTAGGAACACTGTGCACTGAAAAAAAGTTTAGGATCTATTCGCATCTGGGGGGGGGAAAAAAAACTCGAGAAAATTCCAGTACTCTGAATATTACTAGTCACAGGTGTCAGCAGATTTCCAAGACATCGAAGTGAAATATTTGGTGGAAGACGCCTCATTTAGGGTAGATAACAGTAAGAAGGATGGAGACAAGTGTGGTGGTGGTGAGGGGAACAAGAGGGTGAGCACGGGGAAAGGGAGAATAGAAGCCAATCGAAATCCATCTCCTCCCCCCCCCCCCCCCCCCCCCCCCCGCAAGTCCTCCTCACCTGACGAACATGTCGACGTCCGGCACGGAGGCGGTGTCCAGACGAGGGTCCTCCAGGTAGGTGAAGGTCCTGCTGGTCAGGTCGGAGGGCTCGCTCTGCCAGCTGACCGTCAGGGACACGTCCCCAAGGTCCATGGAACTGACCGTCTCCACCACCACTGTGTCAGATTGCTGGAGTGGGGAGGTGGGGGGGGGGGCAGGACGGGGAGGGTTGGATGAAAGGGGGGGGGTAGGGAGGGGGGGGGGGGGGACGTGGACAGGAGAAGGGGAGAAATGGATTGTAGGATCAAACCGATTTACAGAGGTTCAAGGGGATAAGCAGTTTATTCACACACACGCACGCACGCGCGCGCGCGCACACACGCACGCACACATACATACACGCACGCACGCACGCACACACGCACGCACGCACATACACGCACGCACGCATGCACACACACGCACGCGCGCGCGCACGCACACACACCATTAATTCACTCCACACACGCACGCGCGCGCGCGCACACACACACACACACACACACACGTGATATCACTATACGTCATAGCCCCGTAAATCCACTCCAAACTGATGAAGTACACGCTCTGGCACTGTACTTACCCATCCCCGTAACCCTGTTAACTGTTGTGATTCACAGGCACACGCAACAAATAGCAAACGAAAAGAGACGACGAGACTAAACACAGAAATCAGATCAAATGTCGCAATGTCGCACAAAACCAACAGACAGGCTGCACACCAAAAATAAATGCGCCAGGGCCTTGCTTAAGGAGTCGTGCACTTACAGACTGGCACAAATTAGATTGTTTTGAGAATTCTTATTGTGTCTGAAAGTTGGTTCTCCTCATTTTCTTTCATATGGCCATCAAGGTACAAGCCAGGTGGTTCCAAGCAGACAGATTAAAATCAAAGGAAAGGAACTATTTGGGCGCTTAGAGCTGGCGTGATTATTGGGTCACGGGTGAGTGCAAAGGCCTAAAATGTGACGTCAACTAACGGGAAGGTCATGTATTTGAAAATTGATTGTGATTTCATCTGGTGATGAAAAGACGTTAAATAAACCACTGAACTGAACTGAACTGTGATTTCATCCGTGAAAATCCCCCCAAAACAAAGAAAATAATTGGATGGGGAGTTGTTCTTTAGATCAATTATCAGTTTCATTGATATCAAATGCTGGATCAAATTTATTGTAGGCCTCAAAACGCCTTCAAAGACTATGTAGCGTGTCGGTGCAGAATCCTAATTGTGGAGTGTGGCCACAGAACAAACAGCAGACGAAACAAGACAGCGAGACTAAACACAGGAACCAGACCAAATGTCGGACAAAGCCACCAAACAGTCACTGAAACAGACAAACACAAACCCGTCCATCACTCACTTGGACTGGACGTTCTGTCGACTGCTGCCCAGAAAGACGGAGGGAGGCTGGCTGCTGTTGCCTAGCAACTGGCCACGAATGGTCACCATGGTGCCGCCGATTTTTGGCCCGAAGCGTGGCTCTACTGAGGTGATGTTGGGGACTGGACGGCACACACACACACACACACACACACGTGTATGTGTATTGACATCAAAGGTTCGGTTGGAAACGAGTAAGGGAAGAAAGAAAGAAAATAGGAAACAAACAGAAAGAAAGAAAGAAAGGAAGGACGGAAAAAAGACAGAAAGAAACGTTGGAAACAAACACAGAGAGAAAGAAAGTAAGGAAGAAAGAAAGAGAAAGAAAGCATAAGGACAGAAAAATAAATTGGAAAGAAAGAAAATAAAAGAAAAGAAAAGAACGAGACCAGAAGGGAAGAGAGAAAAAGATGAAAGATAGAAGAGAGGGAAAAGGGAAGAAATGACGGATGAAGGAAGAAAGAGAGAAGGAAAGAAATGAAAAAAAGGATAGAAAGAAAGAAAGAGACGGAAACAATGAAGACAAATATGACAAAGGACTAAAAAAAAAATACAAAGTACACACACACACACTCAAGCACACACACACAACACACACACCCACACACACCACACACACACACACACACACACCACGCACGCACGCACGCACACATACACACACACAGAGGGGGAGGGAGGAAGGGAGAGAGAGAGAGAAGATATGAAACTAGTTTCCCATATACGAAACGCATTAACTTATCTAGCATTAAACAAATCATTCTAATAAAGAAAGCAAATCAACATATTCTGACAATACTGATCAATGTCAAGACGGGGAGGGGGGGGGGGGGGGGGATGAGAGGGGGAAAGGAAGAAGAAGATTAAGTAGAAGAATCCTGGCAACAGCAACAACAACAACCAAACATAATAGTTGTAGTATTTGTGGAGGACAAGGAAAAGATAAGATAATGTTGCTTATAGCCCAGCCGACCGCAAAGGGCCACATCAGGGCTGGGAGGACAAGGAAGAAGAGTAACAATATTAATAGAGAAACATCTCTGACAAAATCTCCATTAACATCAAGAAGAATGCAAACAACAACTACAAGACCAACAACAGACCTTATTTACCACACGAGAAACTTACACATATTCTATCGCCGGTGGTAAGACCTCCCTGACACGGGCACTGACCCGTGACCTTGTGACACACGTCACTTCCGCTGCCCACGTTGTTGCAGTCACAGGGCAGACAGCCCTTAGACTGCGTCAACTGCAGGTTGTAGAACCCGTCTTTGCACTGGTCGCACGTGAGACCTGGACATGTGGGGAAATGGGTGGGTAGACTCAGGTGGGCTTTTTTAATTGGCTGGGGTTTTGTCTGTTTGTTTTGTTGTTGTTTTTTGTTTTTTTGTTCTTTTGGGGGGGGGGGGGGGGTTGCTGGTCCCTTAACTTCCAATTTTTTTCCCATTTTTCACCCCTTATCTTATTTTACTTTCCTAATTTTTGTTTGTTTTTTTTAAGAGATGGAGGCCTCCATCCTATTTCCCCCCCCCCCCCCTCCCCCATATTAAAGACTATCTCATGCTTACTAATGCAATGTCTGTGTGTTGTTTACAGACGGGCACTCGCATGCTGACTTTAATGTTTAAACATTTAATCCAATACAAAGCGTCTTGGGTTTATTCATGTACTAATGTATGGT
>CM031617.1:33932469-33937469 GCA_018398815.1 Conus ventricosus | reverse complement strand
CACACACACTCCCCATATAATCCATCCCTGACGTGCCTGAATCACTTCATGCGATTTCAACTCAACTCATTACTGAATTGAATAAATCTTACAAGAGTGTTTGAAATAACGCCGCCAGTCACCAAAGACAAACGAATTACAAGACAAAACACGACGCGTTTCGACCTGCCAGCACTTCTTCATGCCAGATAAACAACACTCCGGACAACGAAAACGAAGAACGAGCAATCACTTATCTTCTAAATATTCAGCGCAAGACCGGCGTCTTTACTGAATGACCACTGCCTAACGTGAATACTCTCCTCCCCCCCCCCCCCCCCCCCCCCCCCCCCCCCCCCGCCCCCTCCAACCACCACAACACCACTGACCTGGTACGCTTCCAAAAGCTCCACGGTCAGAACAAACTGACCGCTGTCCGGCCCCGCCCAGGCCGAGCTCTCCTCGCCGTCCGTCAACGTGTCGGGCGGGTGAAAGGTCATGGTCACCCGAGCGACCCTGCTTCCGGTCTCGTTCTGACAGGCGTGAGGGTCATCGGGGGTCAAGGTCAAGTGGGACGAGGGGCAGCGACAGTCGCTGAGGTCCCCGGCGTCGCCGAAAGTGCCGTTGGTGTAGAGCTGCTGGATCTCTCTGGAATGGATGTCAGAAATGGGTCTGTTTAGACACTGTGCGGCTGCCTTCCGAGTTTTATTCATTGATTCCCGTGAGCAAAACGGACATTTAGACAATTACGATGCGACATTCGTTCCAAAGGGGCCTTTCCTCGTCAGTTTGAATAAAATAAAAAATTTTAAAGCAAAATGGACGTTTAGAAATGATGTAACATTCGTTCCGAAGGGACCTTTCCTCATTAGTTTAAACAAGATGCAAAGCATATAAACTTCTCCCAGTTTATCTTGAATACGCGTGAGATATTCAAAAAAGAGGAAAAACCGTTTTGGGCCGTTATAGCCGTTAGTGACGGCTATTCTGGTAAATCGGCCATCATATGTGACCCATAATGAACATACCTACACATTTTCAGACAGATCGACCAAGTTCTTTCTGAGATTTTCCATAAGAAGAAAACCGTTATGAGCCGTTATAGCCGTTAGTAACGTCTGGACCACAGACAGACAGACACACACAGCATTTTTTCGTTCCCATTGTAAAGTACTCCCTGTTCTACAAGAACTGGTAGTACAAAAATGAAAAACGAAAATGATGATGCCAAGACCAGGACTGGTAAGGAACACAAGCATATGTCATTTAGAACTGTGTGACTAATGCTGTTCTCAGATTTCCATCGGAGACTTTTCTTTCTTTCTTTCTTTCTGCGTACGCAGGCTGATACTCCTGCGGACACTGCCTGTATAGCCAGGCAGTGGGGTTTTGGGTGTATGACCGTTTTTTATCCCGCCATTAAGGCAGCCATACTCCATCTTCGGGGAAGGCGCACGCTATGTGTAACGTGTCATCCATACCAACGGCCAAACTGGCCTTCTCTTCCGAAAGTTGGTGATAGGATTTTACGTGTGTGCAAGATGTTGTGCGTGCGTTCACACACGGAACCTCGGTTTATAGTCTCATTCGAAGGACTGTGTGGGGAATGGAGTCACAACCAATGTTAACTCCGAGGGAAAAATCCCCCTGTACCGAAATTCGAACCCGCAACCCCAGGATCACGAGTCCGGCGCTCTACAAACCGAGCTATTCCGGCCCCCATCGGAGACTAATCTCAAGAGTGTTTTAATTCCATAAGGAGGAAAGAAAGGGACACAAGCATATCTCATTTAGAACTGTGTGGCTAATGCTGTTTTCACATTGCCATCGGGGACTAATCTCAGGAGTGTTTCGATTCCAAACGGAGGAAAGAAGATGGTTCCAGATTGTCTGTGGGTACCATCTGCATGGTTGGGTATGTTTATCCTTTATCGTTATCATCCCGTGTAACGGGAGGTCCTAAAAGGTGGGTAGGCGGAGACTTGGGCAGTCGAGTGTTTCCACAGAACTGTATCAAAGTCAAGTCCATGTCAAAATCACTTTATTATCTCAAAAAACGAGAAATTAAGACCGGGTGCAACAGTTACAACACACCCAACAGGGGCCAGTACCTGAAATAACCAATAAATAAAGACCAGGTGCAACAGTTACAACACACCCAACAGGGGACAGTACCTGAAATAACCAACGAATAAAGAGCAGGTGCAACAGTTACAACACACCCAATGAAAAGTTCTCCAAGACAAAAATGACCTTGCGCTGCACCCCCATCACTCAACCTACATGCGTGTATCCCAGGATCTTTGACAACATTATGACGTTAGCTTTGTATATATCATTATCATGTCACAGTGTTCAAAATAATTGGTCAAAACAAGCAAGAAATGATTGAATTGGTGTGCTCGTCACTTTAACTAACAGTTCGGTGTCTTAATCAATCAGCAAATCTATCAATCAACCAGTTCATTTCCGTCACTTTAATTAACAGGTCGATGTCTTAATCAGCAGATCTAGCAGTCAAATCGGTTCATGTCTAAATCGGTCCCTGAATGTTTTTCGCCCGCGAATGCATGCACCCACTTCATCACTCAGACCATACATAATCGCCCACTTCAACACAGGCCATGGGTTTTTTTTTTCCAGTTAATCACCCACTTCAACACAGACCACGGAGTTTTTCATTTAATCACCCACTTCAACACAGACCACGGAGTTTTTCATTTAATCACCCACTTCAACACAGACCACGGAGTTTTTTTAATTTAATCACCCACTGCAACACAGACCACGGAGTTGCCTTTTTTTTTTTTTTTTTAATCACCCACTGCAACACAGACCACGGAGTTTTTCATTTAATCACCCACTGCAACACAGACCACGGAGTTTTTTATTTAATCACCCACTGCAACACAGACCACGGAGTTTTTCATTTAATCACCCAGACCACGGAGTTTTTCATTTAATCACCCACTTCAACACAGACCACGGAGTTTTTCATTTAATCACCCACTGCAACACAGACCACGGAGTTGTTTTTTTTATTTAATCACCCACTGCAACACAGACCATGGGGTGTTCAGATAATCTGCTAGTCTGTCAGTCCAGCAGTTGGTCAGTCGTGCGGTCAACAATCGGCCAGTGATAGTCACCTGAGGGTCAGGACGTCGCTATAGTAACGCACGTCATACAGCTGATAGCTGTCTCCATCCTGCAACTCGTCACCTGCAACACACGCGCGCGCGCACACACACACACACACACACACACACGCGCGCGAATGCACGTACGCACGCACGCACGCACATACATTCGCGCGCGTGCACATGCACGCACGCACACACACATACACACCCACTCGCACGCGCACACACACACACACATGCACGCACGCACGCACGGACGCGCGCGCACACACACACACACACACACACACACACACACACACACACACACACACAACAAGATTAGATAATAACACAAATGCATGCGTGGATATACCGATAAACGTATATTTGCTCATAAACACACACACGCACGTGCATGCACGGCCGCATTCATTCAAACACTTGTGCAACACGCACAGACGCACGCGCGTGTGTATTATGGATTTTTATATATATATATATATATATATATATATATATATATATATATATATATATATATATATATATCAGTATATCAGTAAAGCGAAATATACCCAAAGGAATCAACAAACGACTCTCTACACTGTCCGCTACAAAGACAGAATTCAATGAAACAGCAAACGAATACCAACAAGCCCTAAAACATAGCGGACACAACCACAAACTATCCTATGAAGAACAAAAAACACAACAGGAAACAAGAAAAACCCCAAAAAACAAAACCAGACGAAGGAAAATAGACATATGGTACAACCCACCATTCGAAGGAACCGTCAAAACCAATGTTGGTAAAGAATTCTTCAAGATAGTAGAAGAATCATTCCCCAAAACCACAAACTACACAAAATCTTCAACCGCAACACCGTGAAGTTGTCCTATTCATGCATGCCAAACATCAAGCAGATCATAGAAAGCAACAACAAGAAAAAACTCCACCAGGAAAAAAGGAACAGCACAAATCAAGAAAGCAACTGCAACTGCCGGAAAAGAGATGAATGTCCACTTCAAAATAACTGCCAAAGCCAGAACATTGTACACCAAGCAACTGTCACGGAGAAAAACACGCAGAAAACAGACACCTACATTGGAATGACAGAAACAACATTCAAAACCAGATACGCAAACCATAAACAATCATTCAAACAAGAAAGTACACTAAAAGAAAAAAATATTGACTACGACATTTCCTGGAAGATAGTCCGAAGAGCCAGGTCGTACTCCTTCTCCAGCAAAAGATGCAACTTGTGCACAACAGAGAAGTACTACATACTCTGCAAACCAGACATGGCAACTTTGAACTCAAGAGTGGAGATGATCAGCGCGTGCCGACATAGACGAAAGTTCCTCCAAGAAAACGTAACATAAATGACACACAGAAAGACCCTATCAGAACGTCACATATATAAAACGTAGCCAATATATCACGTCATCTGATAAAATATGTAATCTGATAAATTACGCCATAATAACTTCTAGAACCTGATGAGAGCGAAAGCTTGAAATAATATTGTAGTTCCGAGACTCAAGAAATCATATATACATACATATATATATATATATATATATATATATATATATTGAATTATAAACAAAGCTTGCTCTTATGTCTTAGATTGAAGAAATAGGGGAGAGATAAGCATTCATATCTGCAGTGGTAGATGATTCTGCCTAACTAACAGTATGTGCTTGAGTGGGTGAATGGGAGAAAAAATCAAATAAATGCTTCTCACAATGAACCTTCAGCAAGCTTATAGTCTCCAAGGGGGAGACACCCTCCAATAGGGAGGGAAACTCACCAACATATAACTCCTGGTCATATACCGATATTTCGAAACTTGGTGGTTTCTCCTCAGTGACCGCGGAAAGTGGTAATTT
>CM031617.1:33914969-33927469 GCA_018398815.1 Conus ventricosus | reverse complement strand
AGACAGACGGACAGGCAGAGAGAGACAGAGAGAGAGAGACAGACAGACAGACAGAGACAGAGAAAAAGTCAGAGAGACAGACTGATGTATGGATAGATACAGAGACATATAGGAAAGCGATGAAAGCAAATCAAAACGAAACAAATTAAATACATGACAAAAAAAGAAAAAAAAGTACATCAAAACAATATACACAGTAACATCGTTCAGAAAAGGAAAAGAAAAAAAAATAACCACTGCACAGAATTTCCAAACACCAACACAACATCACCACCAACAACAAAACGTTGCAACAACGCCACAACACAGCACGGCACACAACAAAACAAAAACAACACTCCCACGAACACACCACACCACACCACACCACAGCACCAACTCAACAGAACACATCACCGATACAATACGATACACACCACCACAGAACGCACAACAACAGTAACAGAGGACCAGACAGCAGCCGACGCAACAACAGTCTGGCATAATCCACGCGGCTACTGAACCTGCAGAACTAGGTGGGTCCAGCTGGTCAGCTCCTCAGTGCCACAGACAGAGTTGAAACACAGTTTCCCGCCATTCACAAACACTTCGACGTCACTTCCGCCAAAACGAGCCACGGTGCTGAAATAAATGAACAAATAAACAACGTTGACAAAATGACAAGCTGCGAAAACATGAATAATTATGATAACCTGGCAAGAAATTTTTTTCTTCTTCTCACCCACGCCTAGTTAGTTTTGTTTATCTGTTTGCTTGACTTGTGTACGGAGTTGATTTTGACTAAAGAATGACAATTTCTAAAAACAATTTTAGTGAATCCGCGAAGCAACAGTGACAAATTACAAGACAAGTTTTTCTTTTTTCTTTTTTTTTGTTTCCGTTTCCGCCTGCATTCACCTCCCTTTGAAACTAAAGAATGACGGCCGTGATATGGCTCCTGACAGTCGGCTGGGCAATAAACAACATGCATTAAACCTGAGTTTGCGTGACTGTTTAGCACGATCATGCAAAATCTGCATGGCCTACTTCATCAAATCTCAAAATGCAGAACGTGACCAACAAACAAACCCCATATAAGTTGGTGCGGAGCTGGTGTGATGATCTGTGGTGATTTTCTCTGGTGGTGGTGATCTGTGGTGATAATGATCTGTGGTGATAATGATCTGTGGGGATGATCTGTAGTGATGATCTGTAGTGATAATCTGTGGTGATGATGATCTGTGGGGATGATCTGTAGTGATGACCTGTAGTGATGATCTGTAGTGATGATCTGTAGTGATAATCTGTGGTGATGATGATCTGTGGGGATGATCTGTAGTGATGATCTGTGGGGATAATCTGTGGTGATGATGATCTGTGGGGATGATCTGTGGGGATGATCTGTAGTGATAATCTGTGGTGATGATCTGTGGGGATGATCTGTGGGGATGATCTGTAGTGATGACTGTAGTGATGATCTGTAGTGATGATCTGTAGTGATGATCTGTGGTGATGATCTGTGGTGATGATCTGTGGGGATGATCTGTAGTGATAATCTGTGGCGATGATGATCTGTGGGGATGATGATCTGTGGGGATGATCTGTAGTGATGACCTGTAGTGATGATGATCTGTGGGGATGATCTGTAGTGATAATCTGTGGTGATGATGATCTGTGGGGATGATCTGTGGGGATGATCTGTGGGGATGATCTGTAGTGATGATCTGTGGTGATAATCTGTGGTGATGACGATCTGTGGTAATGATGACCTGTGGTGATGATCTGTGGTGATGATGATCTGTGGTAATGATCTGTGATGATGATCTATGGCGATGATCTGTGGGAATGATCTGTGGGATGATGATCTGTGGTAATGATCTGTGGTGATGATCTGTGGTGATGATCTGTGGTGATGATCTGTGGTGATGATGATCTGTGGGGATGATGATCCGTGGTGATGATCTGTGGTGATGATGATCTGTGGTGATAATAATCTGTGGTGATGATCTGTGGTGATTATCTCTGGTGATTATCTCTGGTGGTGATGATCTGTGGTGATGATCTGTGGTGATGATCTGTAGTGATGATCTGTGGTGATGATCTGTGGAGATCATCGGTGGTGATGATCTGTGGTGATGATCTGTGGTGATGATCTGTGGTGATGATCTCTGGTGGTGATCTGTGGTGATGATCTCTGGTGGTGATGATCTGTGGTGATGATCTGTGGTGATGATGATCTGTGGTGATGATGATCTGTAGTGATAATCTGTGGGGATGATGATCTGTAGTGATGATCTGTGGTGATAATCTGTGGTGATGATGATCTGTGGGGACGATGATCTGTAGTGATGATCTGTGGTGATAATCTGTGGGGATGATCAGCATCCTGTAGGAGAACCTAGCCCACCATTTCCTCTAAGAGAGCTGAACCACAATCTCCACAGAGAAACTTAACTAGCCTCCTCGCGCTGTTCCTTGAAGAATGGTTTCACCAAGTCATGCTGATCTTAATACATGACCAGACCCTCTCATTTTCCTTCTTTTCACTGTGGACAACAGGTCTTCGTATGGTCCAATGGCTTGCCTTACTCTGGTCTGGACCTCCATGTGGTAATGCAGTCTTTGTAGGAGATGCCAAGGATCTTGTGGAAGCATCTCATCTCTAATACTTAACGGCTACGAGTCCACAACCAGGGCGAGCTTCCTAGTTGGAGGTCATCAGCTGTGGTCCAACTTAGGGATGGACTTCGCCAGGTGTCAGCTGCCCAACACACACCACATGAAGATGAAAACCATCACTCAGAATCTAACCTACCATCTAATAACGAAATCTAACCCGCCGTCTTCACAGACAACATAGCCTACCAACATCAAGGAAAATCTAACCTACCATCTAACAATGGAACCTCAGCGAAGCACAGCAGAAAGCTGATACTGACAGAAGAGTGATGCTCCAGTGGATTCCAGCCTATTGCGGGATACCAGGCGACGAGTTGGCTGATCACCTGGCGAGGAAGGGTGCTCAAGGGGAGCAGTATAACAACAGCATCTCTTACAGCGAGATGCCAAGCATCATCCGAACTATCACAACGTCCACGACACCCAAGGATGATTATCACCTGTTGTCCAGAGAGCAACAAAGTGTCCTGGCGGGGCTCTACACCAGGCACAACAGAGATGACAGTCACTTGTGCCGGAAACTCAAGGTGGTGCCTTCTCCAGTCTGTCCTTGTGGGCAGGAAGAACAGTCAGCGGAGCATGTGCTCCAAAAATGCCCATTACATGAACAGCCAAGGAGAGAGGTGTGGCTAACAGAGACAGCTCTGATGACAAAGCTCTACGGCAGTCTACAAGAGCTGGAGAAAACGGCACTATTCATCTCAAGGGCCGGACTGACCGTGTAGACCAAGGCGTTCGCAAAGAAGAAGAACGGAATCTAATCCGCCATCTTCAAACACAACACAGCCCATCGTCTTCAAGGAAAATGTAACTCACCATATTCCGTGCAGAATCTTCCCCACCATTTATCAGCCCTGCTGGAGGGCAACAGATTGGGGGGCGGGGGAGGGGGGGGCATTCCAGACTCACCAGTTGCCGGTGCAGTTGTTCCAGAGCCACAGGGCCAAGGCCAGGCGACCTGAGGAGGCTGCAGCGCTGCTGGTGCTGACGGCACAGTCCGTGCTGCTGCTGTTGACGTCCAGCAGGCCGTTGCTGCTGTCGGCGGCGCTGGGTGCTCCCTGGAGGGGGGCCTCGGGGCTGAGGGAACAGCCGCTGCTGTTGCTGGCTGGGCGGGTCCACGTGGTGGTGGAGGAGGACAGGGGAATCTGAGGAAAGGTATCGGGGCGTTATGGAGGTGGGGTAGTTTGGTCAGTGTCTTCATGTGAGGTTGAGGTCATGGGATGGGTTATGTGCGAGTGGTTTTCATTAAATAGGGTGGGAGAAAGAAGGCCGAGAACGTTGTGTGCATGCGCGTGCGCGCGCGCGCGCACACACACACACACACACACACACACACACACACACGCGCGCACGCACGCACGCACGCACACACACACACACACACACACACACACACACACACACACCGTGCTCGCTCACACGTACGCACGTACACATAAATACACGCATGCGCGCGCACACAAACACACACACACGCATGCACGCACGCACGCACGAACACGAACACACGCACACACACACACACACACAGACACACACACACACCAAAATCCTTCAGACGGAGTTCCAACGCACACGCCTCCAAGCCTCAACCCATAAACTACCACTGCTTCGTGTTAATTGCAGTTCAGATTTAGTCGTGGCCCATTCTGTCACTGCCAGGGGACATACATAGGGGACACAACACACCCCATATCACGGTCAATGATTCACTCCCTTTAGTGCCGACTCATTATCGTGTGATTAGCACAGAGGCCTGGACCAATCAGAGCAAAGCAACCAACGTGGTTGCGTCAGGAGACGCGGCTAGCGGGAAGCAGGTTTGAACCCCGACTGAGGAATTCATCAACCCCCCCCCCCCCCCCCCCCCCCCCCCACCCCATGTGCTCCCATCCTGTCCTATGCTGAGTGTGCTGGGGGTTGAAATGGAGAGACTGCAGCCACACAGTGTTGCTCATATTTTCTGACTAACACTGCATGTGTGTGTATCTCTCAGGCCTGGTCGGGCGATTGGATGTGTTTTGACTGGAAGCTCAGAGGACAGCGTTGTCGCGTAGTTTAATTTAAAAACCAAACTGCATAACTCCCTGATTTTATCGTCCGTATCCCCGCTGACCTTGCCAAGAAAGTGTATCAGAATCGGTGGCCCTTCATGCCCAGTTCTCGAGGTGATCACATTCGCATCGCTCCCGTCACAGCCACGTCTGTGGCGAGTACGTGTGCGTTGGAGTCAAAGTTTAATTATGTGGCTGCACACCGAAAATTAATGCACCAAGGCTTGACTTAAGGAGCCGAATATTTATAGACAGGCACGATCAGATTGTTCTGAGAATGTTTATTGTGTCTGAAAATGGATTTACCTTCTTTTCTTTCATACGCCCATGAAGGTACAAGCCAGGTGGTTCCAAGCAGACAGATTGAAATGAAAGGAAGGGGACGGTTTGTGGGGAAACCCCCTGGCACCAAGATAGGGTCACGGGTGAGTGAGACATCCTGAAATGTGACGGCAGCTTACGGGCGAGGTCATGTGTATGAAGACTGCGAATGACGCCATCGGTGGAAATAGAAAAAAAGTGAAATAATTGGTAGGTGGGGATGTCTTTTGATCAATTATCAGTTGAATATCAAACGCTGGTTCAAACTTAATGCTAGGCCTCAAAACTCTTACATGGATGATACAGTGATATAGAGCAAAAATCCTAATTGTGGCGTGTGGCCTGTCAGCATGTTGATGGGAGACCACTGTGATAAGGTGGATGTGGTGATGGTCTCCACTGGCTGTAGAACGCTCATTCCGTGACTCGAGATCTTTGTCGTCAACATGGGCGGACCCAAGTGAAGATTTCTTGCAAAAGCTGAATCAGAACAGGCACCTATGCATACTATTAAAGTGACTCGGCGCAGCGCAGCGTCTTCACAAATGGGTAGCCCCACGGGTACCTAGTATTAACAGCTCTCCGTGTGTCGCTGGCGCTGGACATGTAACAGAATGAGCCTGGGTGGGGCCGCGTATGGGGGAGCCGAACATTAGCGGCCACTAAGGAGACAAAGAAGATGGGACAATAAAAAGAAAGAATCATGCGAACACACACACACACACACACACACACACACACACCATCCCCTCGAAGGAGAGTAACTAAATCCCTTTGACTGTAACTTTTGTTCTAAAACCCGATTAACTTTGCTACAGTGTCCATCTGGTATGTTCCTGCACAAGCGTACACCTTTTCATCGAGTACTTGAGGCAAATGTTCTCTTACACAGACAAAACGCAGTACAAACAATGTCCATATAAGGACAACGTCCCACATAAGTTCATACAAACTCATCTCGCCTCCATTTTTTTTTTTTTTTTTTTTTTTTTTTTTTGCGGGAAAACCCGTTGGTGTTGGCAGAATAAAGCCGAGCTAGGACGTAACAACACTCTCACGCGCATCTCACCTCCATTGCGGGAAAGCCCGTTCGCGTGGGACAGCTCAAGGTGCAGACGTTCAACGTGGTGCAGGTGGTCACGTTCATGGCCGGGGTACACCCACCCCCACCCCTCCTCCACCGCCACCCCCGTCACACGTCACTGTCACCGCCTGAACCAGGGAGGAGGAGGGGGGTTCGGGCAAGACGAAAGCGGCACCACAAGACGGCGGCAACAACAGCAGCAGCGCCACTGCCACCAGCGACGCTATCTCCCACATCGTTGTTGTTGTTGTTGATGTCGTTGTTGCTGTTGTTGTTCCTGTTGCTGTTGTTGTTGTTGTTGTTCTGTGTCTCTGTGAAGACAATGCTGACTCTGCGTGGCAGACGTTGGTGTACTTGATTCGGTGGGGTTATTTCTATTCACCTCTTGTTTTCCACTTGTTTCTAGTCTTTCTTACTTGGTCTGCAATACAGAAAAAAACATTTCGTTTAATACTTGTTCTAAGAACGTGCGCATGCATAAATATAGACACACACACACACACACACACACACACACACACACACACACACTCGTATACATACACATAGAGACATCCGCATACAGACACGTAAGTATACGCACACACACACACACACACACACACACACATATTATACTCTCTCTCACACACGCGCGCGCGCGTGCACACACACACACACACACACACACACACACACACACACACACACACAACTTAACTAACTAATTAACTAATTGTGTGTGCCGGCAAGTAGTATACCATGTGCAAATCGACCCCTATGCGGATGCGGATGGAATGTATGGAATGTATGACGTCACCGGAAATGACGGGAAGGGACATCATCCCGGAAGTGGAAGTGACATCAGTGGGAAATGACCTCATGATCACGTGTCGTGACCTTAAAGCGGAAACGAAACGGCCCTGACTACGTGTCGGAGCATGGTAAAGGGGCCGTCACCCCGATTAGTCGAGAAAAGAGGGCGGGTGACCAAAAGAAACAAAAGAGGGTTTGAAAACAAGCGGAGCGTAAAGGGGGGCGTCACCCCCCGAGGACAGGTCATTCGGTGCTGAGGTCTCGTTTTGCGCGTTTGTTTTCTCGATGGATGTTGGCTGGACACACCCTTTTACTTGCGTCATAGCGGGTCCTACTGGCTCAGGGAAAACTCATTTTGTAAAACGTTTTTTAAAAAGTGTATCAGAAATGATGGTGCCGATACCCGGAGAAATAATATGGTGTTTTGGAGAATGGCAAACTTCGTATAACGAGTTGAGCAGGGTGACCTTTACGGAAGGGTTACCGGATATAGACGCGTGGAAGGGAGACCATAGACGTTTGGTGATCATTGACGATTTAATGAGCGAAACGAACGATCGCGTTACGAAGTTGTTTACCAAAGGTAGTCATCATCGTAACGCGAGCGTAATGTACATTATCCAAAATGTATTTTCGAAACAGAAGGAACAAAGAACGATCAGTTTGAACGCCCACTACATGGTCGTATTTTAAAATCCTAGAGACGCGTCGCAGATAACGCATCTGGCGAAACAAATGTTTCCTGGGAATATCAGATTTAAAATCGCTCCCCCCAAATTAAACAATGTTTTGTTATTATAGTCTTGTTTGTTTGTTTGTTTTAACTATTCTTTGTTTTGTCTTACCTCATGCTTATTTTTCTTGTATACATTTGGTCTTTGTTATGTTGAACTGGAGAAAATCCTTTGTTGAATGAGATGCCGTTTTCCCTCTGTGAGAGAGATGGTGAGATTTTGTTGTCATTAAAGGATTGGCGATTTTGTCTGTATTTATCTGCCTGTATTTCGGTTAGATATTGTGTCCATTGCAAGATTATGGGCGTTTCTGCCTATATTTGTGTGTTTCTGCCTCCACTTATAAAGATATAACATGAGTAAATATGTAAGGTTTTGTTCCATGAACTGCTGAGGCCTAGCGGATCAAAAAAAAAAAAGAAAGGAAAAGAGGAGGGATGTGTTTGACTATTTAAGAAAAGCGTTTTTGATGTATCTTTACAGGGTACCTATTTTAACCCCAAGCTTGAAATGTGTATCAGAGCAGAATGGGGTTATAAAACATATTTTGTATCATATATGTCAAATTCAAGAGGTGTTACCATTCTCTTTAACAATGATTTTGAGTTTTGTGTACAAAAGGTTTACAAAGATATAGGTGGAAACTACATTTTTGCTGTTGTATCCATTTTGGCTAAGATGATATTGATCATTAACCTGTATAGACCAAATTATGATAATCTTGATTTCTTTCTGTTTTTATTTTTGTTTTTTGTTGAGTTAGAAGATAATATTAAGGATGTAGGGTGTTGAAAATGTTGTAATTGGAGTGGACTGGAACCTCGCACAATATGTTTTCAATGGATTATTTTAATCATAAGCAGTATAGCAATGTTAAAGCACAACAGCAAGTTGAAGACATGATGCTTAATATAGACCTTACAGATATATGGAGAATGTTGAACCCTGAATTGAAAAGATACGCATGGAACAGATCCTCCCTCTGCAGCAAAGTAGTGTTGATTTTTTTTCTAGTTTCAGATTATGTGTCCACTATTGTCACGGATGCAGATATTAAGGCAGGGTACAGGACAGGCCATTCAACATTCTCCATATATCTGTAAGGTCTATATTAAGCATCATGTCTTCAACTTGCTGTTGTGCTTTAACATTGCTATACTGCTTATGATTAAAATAATCCATTGAAAACATATTGTGCGAGGTTCCAGTCCACTCCAATTACAACATTTTCAACACCCTACATCCTTAATATTATCTTCTAACTCAACAAAAAACAAAAATAAAAACAGAAAAAAATCAAGATTATCATAATTTGGTCTATACAGGTTAATGATCAATATCATCTTAGCCAAAATGGATACAACAGCAAAAATGTAGTTTCCACCTATATCTTTGTAAACCTTTTGTACACAAAACTCAAAATCATTGTTAAAGAGAATGGTAAACCTCTTGAATTTGACATATATGATACAAAATATGTTTTATAACCCCATTCTGCTCTGATACACATTTCAAGCTTGGGGTTAAAATAGGTACCCTGTAAAAGATACATCAAAAACGCTTTTCTTAAATAGTCAAACACATCCCTCCTCTTTTCCTTTCTTTTTTTTTTTTTTGATCCGCTAGGCCTCAGCAGTTCATGGAACAAAACCTTACATATTTACTCATGTTATATCTTTATAAGTGGAGGCAGAAACACACAAATATAGGCAGAAACGCCCATAATCTTGCAATGGACACAATATCTAACCGAAATACAGGCAGATAAATACAGACAAAATCGCCAATCCTTTAATGACAACAAAATCTCACCATCTCTCTCACAGAGGGAAAACGGCATCTCATTCAACAAAGGATTTTCTCCAGTTCAACATAACAAAGACCAAATGTATACAAGAAAAATAAGCATGAGGTAAGACAAAACAAAGAATAGTTAAAACAAACAAACAAACAAGACTATAATAACAAAACATTGTTTAATTTGGGGGGAGCGATTTTAAATCCTGCTTGGATATATCTGATATTCCCAGGAAACATTTGTTTCACCAGATGCGTTATCTGCGACGCGTCTCTAGGATTTTTAAATACGACCATGTAGTGGGCGTTCAAACTGATCGTTCTTTGTTCCTTCTGTTTCGAAAATACATTTTGGATAATGTACATTACGCTCGCGTTACGATGATGACTACCTTGGTAAACAACTCGTAACGCGATCGTCCGTTTCGCTCATTAAATCGTCAATGATCACCAAACGTCTATGGTCTCCCTTCCACGCGTCTATATCCGGTAACCCTTCCGTAAAGGTCACCCTGCTCAACTCGTTATACGAAGTTTGCCATTCTCCAAAACACCATATTATTTCTTCGGGTATCGGCACCATCATTTCTGATACACTTTTTAAAAAACGTTTTACAAAATGAGTTTTCCCTGAGCCAGTAGGACCCGCTATGACGCAAGTAAAAGGGTGTGTCCAGCCAACATCCATCGAGAAAACAAACGCGCAAAACGAGACCTCAGCACCGAATGACCTGTCCTCGGGGGGTGACGCCCCCCTTTACGCTCCGCTTGTTTTCAAACCCTCTTTTGTTTCTTTTGGTCACCCGCCCTCTTTTCTCGACTAATCGGGGTGACGGCCCCTTTACCATGCTCCGACACGTAGTCAGGGCCGTTTCGTTTCCGCTTTAAGGTCACGACACGTGATCATGAGGTCATTTCCCACTGATGTCACTTCCACTTCCGGGATGATGTCCCCTCCCGTCATTTCCGGTGACGTCATACATTCCATACATTTCATCCGCATCCGGGTCGATTTGCACATGGTATACTACTCCGGCATATACGCGCACGCGCTCACACACAAATATACACACACTAACTTACTAACCAACTATGTAACTAATTGACTAAATAACTATCTAGCTAACTAAAGAACGAACGAACGAACGAACGAATAAACTATTAAATACACACACGCACACACACACACACACACACACACACACACACACACACACACACACACACACACACAGGGAGAGAGGGGGGAGGAAGGATAGGAGGTAGACTTAAACAGACAGACAGACAGACAGACAGGGAGGGTGAACATGTGATCTCATGCTCAGCTCTAAAGGTATTAAAGCAACAGGCACACCCATACAACAGAAACAAGGACCGCCTTTCAATGTGTCCGGTCAACACTGCACACAAAGCATTCCACACACACATCAACAGCGGCCACTGCAGCCAAGCGCAGAACAATTCGCCTCCTCCTCAACTTGAAGTTTACAGTCGTGTACGTTAAAAAACAAAACAAAACACACAAAAAGGGGGGGGGGGGGGGCATATTTCCGAGTTAAAAGCCATCATCTGATAGAAGAGATGGGGATGTGAAGGGGGGTTAGAATGGGGATGGGGTAGGGGAAGAGAGGAGGATTGTGGAGATAGAACTCTGTGTGTGTGTGTGTGTGTGTGTGTGTGTGTGTGTGTGTGTGTGTGTGTGTGTTTGTGTGTGTCACCTTTTTGACCTATGGGTTTCCACTCTCCCTTTCTTTCATTTTTTTCTGTGTATCCCTTTTTTTGTATACCTTCCACCTTCTTCCCTTACCACTCGACCTGTCCCCCTGCCTATCATCATCATCATCATCATCATCATTAATTTTATCTCCATGATTTTAATTCTTGCCCTTTGTATTCTACATAAGTAGCACTAGAAACTACAACACAGGCATCCATTCATGAGCACATATTTGTGAGATCACGCGCGCGCACACACACACACACATATATATATATATACACACACACACACACACACATATATATATATATATATATCAGTATATTTAAATGCCTAAAACAATTTTTTAAGTGCTCAACCCCTTGGGGAGCAACATTAGTTAAAACAAGTTAAAAGAGGAATCTTAAAACTATATATATATATATATATATATATATAATATATATATGCGCGCGCGTGAGCAAGAACACCACACACACACACCGCGCGCGCGCGCGCGAGCACGCAGACAGATAGATAGACCGACAGACGGACCGACAGACAGACAGACAGAGACAGACACTGATAGAAACAGAGACAGACAGAGATAAAGACAGAGAGAATATAATCCTCAGTGAGCATCAAAGTTCATGGGTGGAGTGGGGGTGGG
Source organism: Conus ventricosus (assembly GCA_018398815.1). Lineage (NCBI taxonomy): Eukaryota > Metazoa > Mollusca > Gastropoda > Neogastropoda > Conidae > Conus > Conus ventricosus. Next base: position 33,915,657 of record CM031617.1, on the reverse strand, counting down.
GGAGGAAAGAACTGAAAAAGCAACAAATGATAACAGGTTATACCTATTAAGATCCGGCAGAGAGGATTGTGGGAGGAAAGGGAGCTAAAAAAAAAAAAGGGGGGGGGTGGGGGGGGGGGGTGGGGGTGATCAGGCTATTCGTAAGCATACACCTATACCTCTTCTATCTCCTTCTGCCTCATTCAGACAAGTGGCATTGAGACAGCATTTGTAGAATGTCGACCTAAAACATGTAATCAAATGTGAATTTCTTCAGCGACGGAAAATGTCCGCCACTCATACAGAACTTGTGACAATATTCGTAAACACTAATGTCATACTAGAATCCTTGCTAGTGTTCTTAATAAAAATATTATTGTTAACACCCTTTCAAATAACAAGACTCTAATTAAATCTGTGGATAAATTCATAGCTCACGCGATGAAGTTAAGAAAAACCTCAACTAGAATTAATTATCCAACGATCACCTTTAAAGAAATGGTTTTGCAGACGATTCTGCGTAAGCGAACGTGCGTGCGTGCGTGCGTGCGTGCGTGCGCGTGTGTGTGTGCTCTTCAAAATATAGAAATGTCTGTTAATACATGACTAGATTTCATCAAAACGCGCAAGCGCGCGGTGTGTGTGTGTGTGTGTGTGTGTGTGTGTGTGTGTGTGTGTGTGTGTGTGTGTGTGTGTGTGTGCGTGCCTG
>CM031617.1:33909969-33912469 GCA_018398815.1 Conus ventricosus | reverse complement strand
CCCCACCAGCACACGATGGTCACGTGCCACGAGTCTGGCATGCACGTACCCACCACACATGGCAACCTCTGCTCCGTCAAGTCTTATCCCAGGGATTGGAAGAAGAACGGAGTCTTCCCTGGCGGAGATTCCCAAGAGAATTTTTTTTTTCTTTTTTTTTTTTTAACCCAGCCTGCTTGTGTGTGTGTGTGTGTGTGTGTGTGTGTGTGTGTGTGTGTGTGTGTGTGTGTGTGTGTGGTGGAGAGGGAATCGAACCATGGAACAAAGAGTCTAAGGCCTTACCCACTTCGGGCCAAGCAGGCTTGGACACTGACCTGATCACATCAGATCATGTGGCTTTGTAGCCCGGCTGACTGCGAAGGGCCCATATCAGGGCTGTGACTTCGTTAAAGTTGATTCTCTACACGGCTGGTAAAAAGCAAGCAAGCAAGCAAGCGCGCGCACACACACACACACACCACACACACACAACACGCACGCACGTGCACACACACACACACAAACACAAACACACACACACGCACGCAAAAACCGCACGCACACGCACACACACACACACACGCAAAAACTCGCACGCATACACACACGCAGACACACATGCGCGCCGCGCCACTCACAACACACACACACACACGCGCGCGCGCAAACACACAAAGATAACAATAATGATGACGATGAAGATAGTTACAATATAACAACAACAACAGCAACAACAACAACGACAACAACAACTTAGACACACCTACTTTAAGATAGAGAGCTTAAACAAAGACGAACAAAGAAGGAGAGAGGAATTGCGCATGTCCAGCGAGGAGGCTGCCTGGCTTTTGGAGCTCCCGTTTTTAATTCATTTTTACACTTTTACGTCTTTACATTTTTACATCTTTTACTCATACGAGTAACTGTGAATTTTAATGATCAGCACTATGTAGTTTAATGCTAAATTTTATTTTATCTTAACGAAATTGTGTTTTAAACCCCCTTAAAGTGATCTTTCTTATTTGGCTTTTCAAGATGGCTACCGGCGTGTTGTTCCCTCGGCTTCGTTAAAAGTTTTCTATTTTTTCTTGTTCTTTCCACATGTGACAGGAACAACAATATTCCTAGCACTCAGTTTAATTTTGAAATTTTAGATGTTGATGTAGACGCTTTAGTTCCATTTTTGCAGGTTTTAAAACTTTGTGCAACCTGAACCATGTTAGTCTCCTGTGTGCACCTGTGCCGAGTACTGTTCTTACGTCTATTACTAGGCCCAGATTTGAACCTCTGATTTCAATTAACATCAGAAATAGTACAGTGATAAGGAACTGTTTGATTAAAAGAGTTAGACACAGAGTTAAATTAGGTTTTTTAAGCCTTATCCTACAGAGACATTGAACTCAACCTGGTCCGTCCACCAAAGTAAAATATCCATGCGGAGTTTGCAATTTGAGAGTCACATGGAAACATAAAGCAGTTGCCTGTGACGTCTGCAATTCATGGTATCACACTAAATGTATGTTAATGAATTCAGCAGTTTATGAAGCATTATGCAATAGTGATATATCATGGTTTTACCTGCGGGCTTCCAAACTTTAGTTCAAGACTTTTTGAAGATTCTATTAAAAACTGCAGCTCAGAAAGCAACCGTTTTGACCCTATCTCACCAGACCGATCCCCAAAAGAAAACTTGAAAGTTGTCCTAAGTTTGCATCAACCCCTGATTCTAAAACTGATAAAATCCCAATCAAAAGTGCAACTGAACCCTAATCATTAAGAGAAAAAGATAAACTTAAATGCATAGTCGAAATTTTCAATCTCTTATAAAAAAAGGAAGAACTCAGTAATTTAGTCACTGAAAAAACATTGATGTTGTAATTGGAACAGAAACTTGCTAGAAACTGGAACATCCAGCAGTGAACTCTAATGGAGGATTTTGATATTTTATAGAAAGGACAGACTTGGAAAAAGAGGGGGGAGTCTTGATTGCCATTAGAAAGAACTTAGCCAGTGAGTTTTTATATCAAGGCAAAAATAGTGAAAGTTTATTATTGTAGGATTAATTCAAGAATAAGAGACCTGTCATTGTTGGATCAGTTACAGACCTCCAGACTCAGATGAAAATGTATGTTTGTCTATTTGCAGAGACATTTCTAATATTGTTTTGGCCAATAGGAAGCAATATTATGGATTGGTGGAGACTTTAATTTACCAGATATTGATTGGGGTGAAGATGCCATACTTGGTAATCAATACAGTAAAAATATTAATACTCAGTTTTTTGATGCCACCAAAGACCTTGGATTAGTACAGTCAGTTGAATCACCAACTCGTGGTAAGGCATTCCTGGATTATTTTTTACCAATTGTCCAGGCGCTTTAGGCAATCAGGAATTAATTGCAGGCCTGGGTGATCATGACATAGTTCTCTTAGAGAGTAATTTTCAACCCTTTCGAAGAAAACCCCCTAAACGTACCATCAGACTCTGGAACCAAGCAGATTTACCAAAATTGCGCAGGGA
>CM031617.1:33902469-33904969 GCA_018398815.1 Conus ventricosus | reverse complement strand
TATGGCCCTATTTGTGTTTCGTCCCACGCGGAATAAGAAAGTCCAAGGTCAAGTTTTTTTTTTTTTTCTTTCTTCTTTTTCTTCAGCTTTGCTTCAAAGAGATTATTTTCTCTGCGAACAACATGTCTTCCGGGCCTACTTTCAAATGATCAGGGCGTATAACTCTCACCATCTGGCCACACGCCACAATTAGGAGTTTGCGCTGTAACACCGTATAATCCATGCAAAGGCTTTGAGGCCGACAATGAATTTTAAGACAGCGTTCAATGTTAAACTAATAATCGATTAAAAGAACAACTCACCAACAATTATTTCTGCCTTGTTTGGGGTGGGGATTTTCACCGATGAAATCGCAAACAATCTTCAAATACATGACCTTCCCCTTAGTCGACACATTTGAGTGCATTTTACATTTAATGACATTATGCCCTCTCTCTCTCTCTCTCCTCTCTCTCTCTCTCTCCTTCTCTCTCTCTCTCTCTTTCTCTCTCTCTCTCTCTCTCTCTCTCCTTCTCTCTCTCTCTCTCTCTCTCTCTCTCCTCTCTCTCCCTCTTTCTCTCTCTCCCCTCTCTTTTTGAATTTCTCTCTCTCTCCCTCTCTCTCACTATCTCTCCCCTACTCCATCCTCTCTTACTCTTTCTCTATCCTCCTCTCTCTCCCTTTCTCTCACTCTCTCCCCTCTCTCTCCCTACCCTCCATCCTTCTCTCTCTCTCACACACTTTTTTTCTCCCCCCCCCCTCTCTCTCTCACCCTCCATCCTTTCCTCTCTTTCTCTCTAACTCCTCCCCCCTCTCTCTCTCACCGTCCCTCTCTCTCCCTTTCTCCCTCCCCCCCCCCCTCTCTCTCTCCCTCTATTTCTCCTCTCTCTCCTCTCCCTCTCCTCTCCCTCCCCCCCCCCCCCCCCCGCGCTCTATCTCTCCCGCCCTCTCTACCTCTCTCTCCCTCCCCCTCTCTCCCTCCCCCTCTCTCCCTCCCCCCTTCTCTCTCTCTCTCCCTCTCTATGTCTCCCTACTCCCCCCCCCCCCCCCCACCCGCTCTTGGTCAGGTGGTTTGACACGAAGTGACAGGGCGCCATTTGTCTAAGCTGCAAAAAGTATTTTCGATTATTCTTGAAAATGCCAGGTACTGGACTTCCAGCGACTGTGGAGACAGCCCTGAACGCCCTGCTGACCGACAACGCAGTGTCCAGCTGGAACATTGCAGGTGAAGGCAGCAACACCGTCGTCGTCCTGCTACTAAAGCCAGCCGTCCCGCTCACAACAACAATGGCGGATCCTGTCTTGAACCGGGAAACGCGAGTTCAATATCATAGGAAAAAAAAAACGCCCAGCCAGGTTCGACGTGATCAAAAAAGAGCACAGCAGCATAAAAGACGACTTGAACAGGTCGGTGCAGATAATGAAAACACTTGTGAAGCGAATGAACTGTTTTTCTTCGACACGGAATTGGAAGACCGCAGTACTCAATGCACTACACTGGAAGCCACTGAACAACACATCAAGCCTGCACGTATCGACAGCGAATCTGACACGTCTGATGTTCAAGACGATCTTCAACCTCTGTGCCCTTGTCAGTCTGAGTATGACATCATTAATCAAGAAATCCAGCACTCCGTCATCGACACAGGCCTTGAGCATGCAATGGACCGAACAGTGGCAGGCTTTGATACGGGAGGGTGAAGACTATGTTGCCACTCTGACTGACAGAGGGGTACAGAGACGGTTGAGAGATAAGAACAGAAAGCGTTCAGAAAGATCGTGCTTCATCAGGCAGAGGGTGTGGGTGTGTTGATGTGCGAGTCGGATGACATTGTTGTAGAGTGCTCCTGTGCTCCGTGTTCAGAAGACGACTGTGTGTTTTGGTTCGTGAAGCAGGAACACAGAAACATGTCAGCGGATGAGCGTGTCCAATTATCCCACCAGCGGAAAGGAAGGCGTGCCAGCAACACCCAACACGCAGGGACTCAAGCACGTGCTCTGCGGCGGTTGCACGTGCTCCTCGGCCTGGTCCAATTCTACCTGGGATGACTGCCCTCCGCTGACCGGATTATGCACACATGTCAGAGACGCTTTGTCGTTCACGACTTTGTCATGTAATGTGAAAAACAAAAAGCATTGCTGTGGTGGCCATGTCAATGAGACTGTCGCGTTTTGTCAATGTACATCGCGTCGGATTTGCTAAATGGGCTGTACAGCTTAATAGCAAAGTGTTTACCCTACACTTTAGGAGGGTGGCTTAGTGTGATATGTCTAACCAGTGCCCTAACAATTCCTAGTATTGGGGTGTTTTCTCATACACACGCACACAGTGCACCTCACCCTGCAGTACTGGAATGGCGAGTGGGTGGTCAGTCTGTGACGCACTCTGTCCAAGCCGAGCTTGCCTCAGAGGGTCAAACAGCCGATGGTGCGACCAGGGAAGGTGGAATGCCACGTCTGGTCTGTCCGATACTGGTGGTTGTCTCAGCTGGTTGTGGCCACACCGGACGCCTCACGTCGC
>CM031617.1:33894969-33897469 GCA_018398815.1 Conus ventricosus | reverse complement strand
GCGCCCCGCTATTTTGGTGGCCTCAGTGCGTGCATACGTGCGCGATGCGTGCGGTTGGTGCTTGTGTGGGGTGTTGGGGTGGGGCCGCGCGCGCGCGTGTGTGTGTGGTGGTGTGTGTGTGTGGGGTGTGTGAGAGAGAGAAGAGAAGAGAAAAAAGTGTGGTGTGTTGTGGGGTTGTGTTGTGGGGGTTTTGGGGGTGTGTGGTGGGGTGTGTGTGAGAGAGAGAGAGAGAGTGGGTGTGTGTGTGGTTGTTTTGTTTTGTGTGTGTTTTGTGTTGTGTGTGAATGTGCGGGGTTTGCGTATGTCCCGTGTGTGTGGGGATGTGGGGGGGGGGGGGGGCGTGTGGTTGGCGTCGTGTGTTTTTCTTTCTGTATGGGGTTTGTCCCATATTTGAGCCCCCGGCGTGCGAGCGTGTTTTGCGTGCGGGGCGTGCATGTGTGGGGTTGGTGGATCTAACCCCGTCACCCAAACCCAACCCAAGCCCGCCGAACCAAAACCGATTAATAATTTTGGCGTCCATGTTGTGAGAAACTTTTTCCCTTTTTCCCTCCCTTCACTTCACAAGTCAAGCAGAAAGGGCGACACAAAAAACACCCCCAAACCCCAAAAGGGGCTGGGAATAAAAAGCGAGAGAGAGAGAGAAGAGAAAAGAGAGAGAGAGAGAGAGAGAGAGAGAGAGAAAAAGGAGAGAGAGAGAGAAAGTTGAAGAGAGAGAAAGTTGGAGCGGGGAAGAAAGAGAGACAGAGAAAGTTGTGGGGGGGGGAGAGAGAGAGATAAGAGAGAGAGAAAGTTGGAGCAGAGAAAAAAAAAGAGAACAAAAAATTTTGGAGAAAGAAAGAGAGAAAAGAGAGAGAGGGGAGAGAGAGAGAAAAGAGAAAAGAAGAGAGGGGGGCGGGGAGGGAAAAGAGTACACCCACTCACCTTTGCGCCCCCCCCTATTTTAATGCACAATTCCTTCTCTCTCTCCTCTCTCTCTCCTCTCTCCTCTCACACACACACACACAACAAAACACACACACACACCCCCAAAACCCCACACCCCCAAACACACACACACAAACGAGCAAAAAACACACACACACACACACACACAAAACCCACACCACAAACACCCACACACACAGCGCGCAAAATGCACACACAGAAAGAGTGACTGCATGTTTTTAAAAACACATAACTTTTATAATAACCCCTTGTGCCTTTTCGGGCCAAAGAAGTAAAAAAAATTTATGATTCAAAGAAGATTGTTTCAACCCCGGGCGGCACTTAAAAAAACAAAGAGCAAAAAAACGAATGATAACATTAAAAATTCTCGAGATATTTGCCGGTTACCCAAAGCGCACGTGCGCGTGCGCGAAAGCACACACAAAAAACCCATACAAACACTTTGCGCATGGACACACGCTTTGGAAACACACACAACGGGAACACATGCGTATACGCTCATATAAAACAGGCCCACATACACTCCCCAAAAAAATTACATGTGCAAAACACGTGTAAAGTGCCCGTCCCGAAACATCCCTCACACAAGCCCACTGATCAACACACGCATACATATGAAACACTGCACAAAACAGCCGCGTGCGCGCGCGCGCGCAAACAAAACACACACACACACAACAAACACCACAACACACACACACACACACACACACATACCCCACACATAACACCACCCACACCCCCAAACACACACACAAACACAAAACAACACACCCCAACACAAAACACACACACACACACACACACACACACCACCCCACACACACAAAAAACAAAACAAACACAACCAACACAACACAACCAACAAAAACCAAACACAACAAAAACACAACAACACACACACACACAACAACACCACCACCCCAAAACAAACACCCCAACACAAAACACACACACACACACACACACACACACACACACACCACACCACAAACACCACACACCAGCAGAGTCTTTTTACCGTCAACGAACCTGTTTGAAAAAGGGTACCCACCCACCCCCCCCTTTCCGTCCCCCTGCACATTTCTCAAGTGCCCTAAACCAACAGTGCAGTGTCTCCCCCCTTGGGAGGGGGGGTACCCTTTCACCCCCTGAACACTGATTGTTCTCCAGGGACTGCAGGTGTTTGCAGCGACAGGATCGATTTGGGGGTGGCGTGTAATGTTCCACAAAGAGCACGTGGATGGGGGTGGTGGGCGGGGGGGTGGGGGTGGGGGGGGGACGAAAATCAACATTCAATTTGGGAAGAAGAATGTAGAAAGGTGGGAAGCTGGTTTGGGGGGGGGGGAGAAGGAAAAAGGGGTGCCGGGGGGGGGGGGGGGGGGGAGTTAGGAACATGATCCCCGAAGCTTGTCTTTTAAAAAAAACAACACACAACACCCCACACACACACACACACACACAACACACACACACAAGAGAAAGAAGAGAGAGAGAAGAGAGAGAGAGAAGAGAGAGAGAGAGAAAGAGGGGAGAGAGAAGAAGAAGAAGAGAG
>CM031617.1:33872469-33884969 GCA_018398815.1 Conus ventricosus | reverse complement strand
CTCTTCTTCTCCTTATGGCCTTCCTCCGACACTCCCACGCTCCTCTCTCTCCTCCCCACCCCACCCCCCACCCCCTCCACCCCCACCCTTCCACCTCCATCCCTATCCCCTTCCTCTCTCACACCGCCTTTGACTCTGTTAGTCCCATAGGGTTGGACCTTTCTCCCCCACCCCCACCCCCACCCCCACCCCTCTCTCTCTCTTCTCTCTCTCTCACTCTCACTCTCTCTCTGTCTGTCTGTCTGTCTGTCTGTCTGTCTGTCTGTCTCTCTCTCTCTCTCTCTCTCTCTCTCTCTCTCTCTCTCTCTCTCTCTCCTCTCTCTCTCTCTCTCTCTCTCTCTTTCTCCTGTCGACTGTCAGTTCCTTGCAAACCATTGGTGCGTTGAGAATGGTCGTACCTGTGTCATTTCCCCCCCTAATTGTGTTCTACTCTGTGCAGTTTTCTCCTGTTATTTTCCTACCCTTTCCACTTTTGTCGTTTGTTTGTTTTCGTGTTTTTTTTTTTCTCTTCACCTCTTCTTCTTCTTTCCAACTATCTTCTTCTCCATCCGATCTTCTACAAGTTTGGTTTTTCTTTCTTTCTTTCTTTCTTTCTTTCTGTTCTTTTCTTTCTTTTCATCTTTTTTGCGTTTTCTTACTCCTCTACAACTTTTCCAACTTCGACTATCTTTTTATTTTTTCCCTCAAACGTACTTTGATTAACAAGAGGGGAGTGGGGAAAAAAAACACCCGTCTCACCTTCAATCTTGATCAACTGAAAGATTCTGTCATCGCTGTACAAATTCCAAGCAGCTATACAAGGTAAATTCACCCCCCCCCCCCCACCCCCCACCCCACCCCCACCCCCCCCCCCACCCCACCCACCACACACACACACACACACACACACCACCGCTTTTCTTAGGAGAAGACCTTGAGGCCCTCACAAACAATGTCAACCAAGTGATGACAGAAACAGCAATGGAGGTCTAGGTATGCCTAGATGCACACCAAACTCACGGATCTCAACCAACATCTTGGAGATGTGTATGACGCCAGAAAGACCTTAAAACCACTACAGAAGACGGAAGGGAGAAATAAAGTGCTTGTTTGTAACAAGAGAATCAGCTTTTTTTTTTTAAACACATTTTTTTAAATTGGAGAACGCACCGGAAAGCTGGTCAAATAATGATGTGAGGACATCGAGGAAAAAAAAGCCCGGACAACTATAAAAACACAAAGAAAGTAGGACATCAGAAAAAGGCCGGACAATGAACCTGGACAACTATAAAACACAAAGAAAGCAGGACATCGGAAAATGAACCTGGACAACTATAAAACACAAAGAAAGCAGGACATCGGAAAATGAACCTGGACAACTATAAAACACAAAGAAAGCAGGACATCGGAAAATGAACCTGGACAACTATAAAACACAAAGAAAGCAGGACATCGGAAATAACCTGGACAACTATAAAACACAAAGAAACAGACATCGAAAAAACCTGGACAACTATAAAACCACAAAGAAAGCAGGACATCAAAAACCCCGGACAACTAAAAACACAAAGAAACAGGACATCGAAAAAAAGCCTGGACAATATAAAAAACAAAGAAAGTAGGACATTGAAAAAAGCCTGGACAACATAAAAACACAAAGAAAGTAGGACATCGAAAAAAGCTGGACAACATATAAAAACAAAAGAAGTAGGACATCAGAAAAAAAAAGAGTTGAACAACAATTAAAAACACAAAGAAAGCTTTTAAACGGTCAAGCACCTGACAAACAACGCAAAGCAAAAGTAAGGACAAAGATGCCACTCCTCTCCACAGGAAGACCTACTATATAAACGTGGAATGCCTATGTTCTCAAATCTGCAGCAAACACAAAGCACGGGATGATTCAAAGGGCCAACAGCACTAGATTTTCAAATGAGGATGACTTATCCCATGCTCCGTGAACAAGTCACAGTTTCAGGAATCGATGAAATGTGGGAAAGCTGCAGTCATCGAAAACACCCATGCAACCCCTTAAAATGGCGGGGATGCAATAACTGATTATCCTTACTGCCATCTGCACATGGCGGGGATGCAATAACAGATATCCTACTGCCATCTGCAACATGGCGGGAATGCAATAACTCATATCCTAACTGCCATCTGCAGCATGCCGCGATGCAATAACTGATATCCTATTTGCCATCTGCAATATGGCGGGGATCCAATAACTGATATCCATACTGCCATCTGCAACATGGCGGGGATGCAATAACTGATATCCCAACTGCCATCTGCAACATGGCGGGGATGCAATAACTGATATCCTAACTGCCATCTGCAGCATGGGGGGGATGCAATAACTGATATCCCTACTGCCATCTGCAACATGGCGGGGATGCAATAACTGATATCCTAACTGCCATCTGCAACATGGCGGGGATGCAATAACTGATATCCCACTGCCATCTGCAACATGGCGGGGATGCAATAACTGATATCCTTACTGCCATCTGCAACATGGCGGGATGCAATAACTCATATCCTAACTGCCATCTGCAGCATGGCGGGATGCAATAACTGATATCCTTACTGCCATCTGCAACATGGCGGGGATGCAATAACTCATATCCTTACTGCCATCTGCAACTAGGCGGGATGCAATAACTGATATCCTTACTGCCATCTGCAACATGGCGGGGATGCAATAACTGATATCCTTACTGCCACCTGCAACATGGCGGGGATGCAATAACTGATATCCTTACTGCCATCTGCAACATGGCAAGGATACAATAACTGATATCCTTACTACCATCTGCAACATGGCAAGGATGCATAACTGATATCCTTACTGCCATCTGAAACATGGCGGGGATGCAAATAACTGATATCCATACTGCCATCTGCAACATGGCGGGGATGCAATAACTGATATCCCAAACTGCCATCTGCAACATGGCGGGGATGCAATAACTGATATCCCAACTGCCATCTGCAAAAATGGCGGGGATGCAATAACTCATTCCCAACTGCCATCTGCAACATGGCGGGGATGCAATAACTGTTTATCCCAACTGCCATCTGCAACATGGCGGGGATGCAATAACTGATATCCCAACTGCCATCTTGCAGCATGCCGGGGATGCAATAACTGATATCCCATCTGCCACTGCAAAATGGCGGGGATACAATAACTGATTTTCCCAACTGCCATCTGCAACATGGCGGGGTGAATGCAATAACTGATATCCCAACTGCCAGTCTGCAAAATGGCGGGGATGCAATAACTGATATCCCAACTGCCATCTGCAACATGGCGGGGATGCAATAACTGATATCCCAACTGCCATCATGCAGCATGCCGGGGATGCAATAACTGATATCCCAACTGCCATCTGCAAAATGGGCGGGGATGCAATAACTGATATCCCAACTGCCATCTGCAACATGGCGGGGATGCAATAACTGATATCCCAACTGCCATCTGCAAAATGGCGGGATGCAATAACTGATATCCCAACTGCCATCTGCAGCAGCGGGATGCAATAACTGATATCCCAACTGCCATCTGAAAAATGGCGGGGATGCAATAACTGATATCCCAACTGCCATCTGCAACATAGCGGGGATGCAATAACTGATATCCCAACTGCCATCTGCAAAATGGCGGGGATGCAATAACTGATATCCCAACTGCCATCTGCAACATGGCGGGATGCAATAACTGATATCCACTTCCATCTGCAGCATGCCGGGGATGCAATAATGATATCCCAACTGCCATCTGCAAATGGCGGGGATGCACTAACTGATATCCCAACTGCCTTTCTGCAACATGGCGGGGATGAAATAACTGATATCCCAACTGCCATCTGCAGCAATGCCGGGGATGCAATAACTGATATCCTTACTGCCATCTGCAACATGGCGGGGTTGCAATAACTGATATCTCCAACTACCATCTGAAACATGGGGGATGCAATAACTGATATCCCAACTGCCATCTGCAACATGGCGGGGATGCAATAACTGATATCCCAACTGCCATCTGCAAAATGGCGGGATGCAATAACTGATATCCCAACTGCCATCTGCAATATGCGGGGATGCAATAACTGATGTCCTTACTGCATCTGCAACATGGTGGGGATGCAATAACTTATATCCTTTCTGCCATCTGCAACATGGCGGGATGCAATAACTGATATCCTTACTGCCATCTGCAACATGGCGGGGATGCAATAACTGATATCCCAACTGCCATCTGCAACATGGCGGGGATGAAATAACTGATATCCCAACTGCCATCTGCAACATGACGGGGATGCAATAACTGATATCCTTACTGCCATCTGCAACATGGCGGGGATGCAATAACTGATATCCTTACTGCCATCTGCAACATGGCGGGGATGCAATAACTGATATCCCAACTGCCATCTGCAACATGGCGGGATGCAATACTGACATCCTAAACTGCCATCTGCAACATCGCGGGGATGCAATAACTGATATCCTTACTGCCATCTGAAACATGGCGGGGATGCAATAAACTGATATCCTTACTGCCATCTGCAACATGGCGGGATGCAATAACTGATATCCCAACTGCCATCTGCAACATGGCGGGATGCAATAACTGATATCCCAACTGCCATTTGCAACATGGCGGGATGCAATAACTGATATCCTTACTGCCATCTGCAAATTGGCGGGGATGCAATAACTGATATACCTTACTGCCATCTGCAGCATGCCGGGGATGCAATAACTCATATCCTTACTGCCATCTGCAGATGCCGGGGATGCAATAACTGATATCCCAACTGCCATCTGCAGCAGCCGGATGCAATAACTGATATCCCTACTGCCATCTGCACATGCGGGGATGCAATAACTGATATCTTAACTGCCATCTGCAGCATGCCGGGGATGCAATAACTGATATCCTTACTGCCATCTGCAATATGGCGGGGATGCAATAACTGATATCCTTACTGCCATCTGCAACATGGCGGGATGCAATAACTGATATCCTTACTGCCATCTGCAGCATGCCTGGGGATGTAATAACTGATATCCTTACTGCCATCTGCACAACATGGCGGGGATGCAATAACTGATATCCTTACTCCCATCTGCAACATGCGGGGATGCAATAACTGATATCCTTACTGCCATCTGCAGCATGCCGGGGATGCAATTTAACTATGTCCTTACTGCCATCTGCAGCATGCCGGGATGCAATAACTACATCCTAACTGCCATCGCAACATGGCGGGGATGCAATACTGATATCCTACTGCCATCTGCAGCATGCCGGGGATGCAATAACTGATATCCTAACTGCCATCTGCAGCATGCGGGGATGCAATAACTAATATCCTAACTGCCATCTTGCAGCATCCCGGGAATGCAATAACTGATATCCTAACTGCCACTGCAACTTTCCGGGGATGCAATAACTGATATCCTAACTGCCATCTGCAGCATGCCGGGGATGCAATAACTGATATCTAACTGCCATCTGCAACATGCGGGGATGCAATACTATACCAAACTGCCATCTGAAACAGTTCTGCAAAAAGGGGAGTGACCACATTTTATCCCCCCATAATCTTTCTCCCTACCCTCTATCTCAAACTACCCTCTATCTCCACTACCCTCTATCTCCCCATCTCTCCACTACCCTCTTCTCCACTACCACTATCTCATCCCTCTACTCCACTACCCTCCATCACCACAAACCCTCTATCTCCACTACCCTCTATCTCCACTACCCTCTATCTACTCCACTACTCTCTATCTCCTCCACTACCCTCTATCTCCACTACCCTCTATCTACTCCACTACCCTCTATCTCCACTACCCTCTATCTCCTCCATTACCCTCTATCTCCACTACCCTCTATCTCCCACTACCCTCTATCTCTCCACTACCCTCTATCTCCACTACCCTCTATCACTCCATACCTCTAACTCCACTACCTCTAATCTACTTACCCTCTATCTCCCTACCCTCTATCTCCACTACCTCTATCTCCACAAACCTCATATCTCCACTACTACTCCACTACCTCTACTAACTCCCTACCTCTATCTCCACAACACACCTACTACCCCTCTCCACTACCCTCTACTCTCCACTACCTCTATCTCCACTACCACACTACCCTACCCCTATCTTCACTACCCTCTATCTACTCCACTACCCTCTATCTCCATACCACTAACTACTCCACTACCTCTATCTCCACTACCTCTATCTCCTCCATTACCCTCTATCTCCACTACCCTCTATCACTCACTACCCTCTATCTCCACTACCCTCTATCTCCTCCATTACCCCTATCTCCACTACCCTCTATCTCCACTACCTCTATCTCCTCCATTACCCTCTATCTCCACTACGCTCTATTACCCAACCCTCTAATCTCACTACCCCTCTATCTCCACCATACCCTCTACTCCACTACCCTCATCTTCACTACCCTCTTCTCCACTACCCTCTATCTCCACTACCCTCTATCTCCACTACCCTCTATCTCCACTACTCTCTATCTCTCTATTCCCTCCTATCTCCACTACCCTCTATACTACTCCGCTACCCTCTATCTCCACTACCCTCTATCGCCACTACCTCTTCTCCACTACCCTCTGTCTCCAACTACCCTCTATCTCCACTACCCTCTATCTCCACTACCCTCTATCTACTCCACTACCCTCTATCTCCCATACCCTCTATCTACTCCACTACCCTCTATCTCCACCACCCTCTAATCTAAACTACCCTCTATCTACTCCGCACCCTCTATCTCCACATACCCTCTATCTACTCCACTACCCTCTATCTCCACTACCTCTATCTCCTCCATTACCCTCTATCTCCACTACCCTCTATCTACTTCCGCTACCCTCTACTCCACTGCCCTCTATCTCCACTACCCTCTATCTACTCCGCTACCCTCTATCTCCACTACCCTCTGTCTCCACTACCCTCTATCTCAACAACCCTCTATCTACTCTGCTACCCTCTATCTCCACTACCCTCTATACTCCACTACCCTCTATCTACTCCACTACCCTCTATTACTCCACTACCACTTCTACTCCGCTAACCTCTATCTCCTCCACTACCCTCTATTCCCACTACCTCTATCTCCTCCACTACCCTCTATCTCCACTACCCTCTATCTATCTCCTACCCTCTATCTTCACTACCCTCTATCTACTCCTCTACCCTCTACTCTCCAATACCCTCTATCTCCTCCACTACCTCCACTCCTACCCTCTATCTCTCACTACCCTCTATCTCCACTACCCTATCTCCCACTACCCTCTATCTCCACTACCCTCTATATCTCCCTACCCTCTATCTCCACTACCCTCTATCTACCTCCCTACCCTCTATCTCCTCCACTGCCCTCTATCTCCACTACCCCTCTATCTACTCCGCTACCCATACTCCACTACCCTCTATCTCACTACCCTCTATCTCCACTACCCTTTATCTACTCCACTACCTCTATCTACTACCCTCTATACCCCACTACCCTACTACTCCTATCCTATCTCCACTACCCTCTATACCCCTACCTCTATATCCACTACCTCTCTACTCAACTACCTCTATCTCCACTACCCATCCCACTACCCTCTATTTCCACTACCCTCTATACCATACCCTCTATCTCCACTCCCTCTATCTCTCCACTACCCTCATTCCACTCCTCTATCTCCAACTACCCTCTATCTCCTCCACTACCCTCATCTCCACTACCTCTATCTCCACTACCCTATCTCCTATCCCTCTATCTCCACTACCCTCTATCTACTCCACTACCTCATCTCTTTACCCTCTATCTCCACTTACCCTCTATCTACTCCACTATCCTTATCTCCACTACCCTCTATCTCCACTAAACCCTCTATATCTCCTCCACACCTCTATCTCCTCACTACCCTCTATCTCCACTACCCTCTATACTCCACTACCCTCTATCCCACTACCCTACTCCACTACCCTCTACTACTCCATACCCTCTACTCCTCTACCCTCTATCTCCACTACCCTCTATCTACTCCACTACCCCTATCTCCTCCACTACCCTCTATCTCCACTACCCTCTATCTACTCCACTACCCTCTATCTCCTCTACCCTCTATCTCCACTACCCTCTATCTAACTCCACTATCCTCTATCTCCACTACCCTCTATCTCCTCCACTACCCTCTATCTCCTCCACTACCCTCTATCTCCTCCACTACCCTCTATCTCCACTACCCTCTATCTACTCCACTACCCTCTATCTCACTACCTCTATCTCCACTACCCTCTACTCCTCACTACCCTCTATCTCCACTACCCTCTATCTATCCACTACCCTCTATCTCCACTACCCTCTATCTCCTCCACTACCCTCTATCTCCTCCACTACCCTCTAGTCTCCACTCCCTCTATCTCCACTACCCTCTATCTCCACTACCCTCTATCTCCACTACCTTCTATCTCCACTACCCTCTGTCTCCACTACCCTCTACTCCACTACCTCTATCTCCACTACCCTCTATCTCCTCCACTACCCTCTATCTCCTCCACTACCTCTACTCCACTACCCTCTATCTCCACTACCCTCTGTCTCCACTACCCTCTATCTCCACTACCCTCTACTCCTCCACTACCCTCTATCTCCTCCACTACCCTCTATCTCCACTACCCTCTGTCTCCACTACCCTCTATCTCCACTACCCTCTATCTCCACTACCCTCTATCTCCTCCACTACCCTCTATCTCCTCCACTACCCTCTATCTCCACTACCCTCTATCTACTCCACTACCCTCTATCTCCACTAGCTCTAATCTCTCCACTACCCTTATCCACTACCCTCTGTCTACTCCACTACCCTCTATCTACTCCACTACCCTCTATCTACTCCACTACCCTCTATCTCCACTACCCTCTATCTCCACTACCCTCTATACCCATTATCTACACTACCTTCTATCTCCACTACCCTCTACAACCCTTTATCTCCATTACCCTCTATCTCCACCACCCTCTATACCCTCTATCTCCACTACCCTCTATCTCCACCACCCTCTATACCCTCTATCTCCACTACCCTCTATACCCTCTATCTCCACTACCCTCTATCTCCACTGCCCCTATACCCTCTATCTCCCACTACCCTCTAAATCCTTCACTCCACTACCCCATACCCTCATCTCCACTACCCTCTATCTCCACTGCCTCTATACCCTCTATCTCCACTACCCTCTACATCCTTTATTCTCCACTACCCTCTATACCTCTATCCCACTACCCTCTACATCCTTATCTCCACTACCCTCTATACCCTCATCTCCACTACGCCTATACCCTCTACTCCACTACCCTCTATCTCCACTACCCTCATCTCCACTACCCTCTATCTCCACTGCCCTCTATACCTCTACCACTACCCTCTATCTCCTCCACTACCCTCTATCTCCTCCACTACCCTCTATCTCCTCCACTACCCTCTATCTCCACTACCCTCTATTACTACTCCACTACCCTCTATCTCCACTACCCTCTATCTCCACTACCCCTATCCCTCCACTACACCTCTATCTCCACTACCCTCTATCTACTCACTACCCTCTATCTCCACTACCCTCTAATCTCTCCACACCCTCTATCTCCTCCACTACCCACTGTCTCCACTCCCTCTATCTCCCACTACCCTCATCTCCACTACCCTCTATCCCACTACCCTCTGTCCACTACCCTCTATCCCACTACCCTCTATCTCACTACCCTCTTCTCCACTACCCTCTATCTCCACTACCCTCATCCCTCCACTACCCTCTAATCTACCTCCACTACCCTCTATCTCCACTACCCTCTATCTCCACTACCCTCTTCTCCACTACCCTCTATCTCCACATACCCTCAATCTCCTCCACTACCCACTATCTCCTCCACTACCCTCTATCCCACTACCCCTGTCTCCACTACCCTCTATCTCCACTACCCTCTATCCCACTACCCTCTATCTCCTCCACACTACCCTACTATCTCTCCACTACCCTCTATCTCCACTACCCTCTATCTACTCCACTACCCTCATACTCCACTAGGCTCATCTACCTCCACTACCCTTTAATCTCCACTACCCTCAGTCTACTCACTACCCTCTATCTACTCCACTACCTATATCTACTCCACTAACCCTCTATCTCCACTACCCACTATCTCCACTACCCCTATACCCATTATCACACTACCTTCTATCTCCACTACCCTACTACACCCTTTATCTCCATTACCCTCTATCTCCACACCCCCTATACAACCCTCAATCTCCACTACCTCATATCTCACCACCCACTATACCCTCTAATCTCCACCACAACCCTCTATAACCCTCTATCTCACACAACCTCTATCTCCACTGCCCACTATACCCTCTAATCTCCACTACCCTCTAAATCCTTTATCTCCACTACCCTCTATACCCTCTATCTCCACTACCCTCTATCCCACTGCCCTATATTACCCTCTATCTCCACACCCCACATCCTTTATCTCCACTCCCTCTAACCCTCTACTCCACTACCCTCTACAACCTTTATCTCCACTACCCTCTATAACCCTCTATCTCCACTACGCTCTATACCCTCTATCTCCACTACCCTCTATCTCCACTACCCTCTATACCCTCTATCTCCACTACCCTCTATCTCCATGCCCTCTATACCCTCTAATCTCCCACTACCCTCTACATCCTTTATCTCCACTACCCTCACACCCTCTATCTCCACTACCCTCTATCTCCACTGCCCTCTATACCCTCTATCTCCAGTACCCTCTACATCGTTTATCTCCACTACCCTCTATACCCTCTGTCCTCCACTACCCTCTCCACATCTTTATCTCCACTACCCTCTATACCCTCTATCTCCACTACCCTCTATACCCTCTATCTCCACACCTCTATCTCCACTACCCTCTATACCCTTTATCTCCATTACCCTCTATCTACCACTACCCTCTGTCTCCGCTACCCTCTATCTCCACTACCCTCTATCTCCACTACCCTCTATACCCTTTATCTCAACTACCTCTATCTCCACTACCCTCTATACACTTTATCTCAACTACCCTCTATACCCTTTATCTCCACTACCCTCTATCCCACTGCCCTCTTATACCCTCTATCTCCACTACCCTCTATCTCCACTGCCCTCTATACCCTCTATCTCCACTACCCTCTACATCCTTTATCTCCACTACCCTCTATCTCCACTGCCCTCTATACCCTCTATCTCCACTACCCTCTATACCCTCTATCTCCACTACCCTCTATACCCTCTATCTCTACTACCCTCTATACCCTCTATCTCCACTACCCTTTATACCCTCTATCTCCACTCTATCTCTACTACCCTCTATAACCGTCTATCTCCACTACCCTCTATACCCTCTATCTCCACTACCCTCTATCTCCACTTACCCTCTATACCCTCTATCTCCACTACCCTCTATCTCCACTGCCCTCTATACCCTCTATCTCCACTACCCTCTATACCCTCTATCTCCACTACCCTCTATAACCCTCTATCTCCACTACCCTCTATACCCTCTATCTCCACTACACTCTATCTCCACTACCCTCTATACCCTCTATCTCCACTACCCTCTATCTCCTCTACCCTCTATACCCTCTATCTCCACTACCCTCTATACCCTCTATCTCCACTACCCTCTATCTCCACTACCCTCTATCTCACTATACCCTCTATCTCCACTACCCTCTATACCCTCTATCTCCACTACCCTCTATACCCTCTATCTCCATCCCCTCTATACCCTCTATCTCTACTACCCTCTAACCCTCTATCTCCACTACCCTCTATACCCTCTATCTCCACTCTATCTCTACTACCCTCTATTACCGTCTATCTCCACTACCCCTTATACCCTCTATCTCCACTACCCTCTATCTCCACTACCCTCTATACCTCTATCTCCACTACCCACTATCTCCACTGCCCTCTATACCTCTATCTCCACTACCCTCTATACCTTCTATCTCCACTACCCTCTATACCTCTATCTCTATACCCTCTATACCCTCTATCTCCACTACCCTCTATACCCTCTATCTTCACTACCCCTCTATACCCTCTATCTCCACTACCCTCTTACCCTCTATCTTCACTGTCCTCTTTCTCCACCACCCTCCAGCTCCACTACCCTCCACCCCAACCCCTCCCCCCATCCCCCCTATGTTACCTCTTGCACTGTCTTCTATCCCTTCATTATTCTCTGCCCCCCTCCATTAGTCTCCCGGAGACCTGTTGAAACCTAACGCCCGTTCTGACGCGCGCGCGCGCGCGCGCGCGCGCGCGCGTGTGTGTGTGTTGTGTGTGTGTGTGTGTGTGTGTGTGTATGTGTGTGTGTTTTGTGTGTGTGTGTGTGTGTGTGTGTGTGTGTGTGTGTGTGTTCTTGTGCTTCTGTGTGTGTTTTTCTCTGT
>CM031617.1:33857469-33859969 GCA_018398815.1 Conus ventricosus | reverse complement strand
ATATATATTTAACAAAAACACTGTCAAAACTATCGTACTCATATATGCCCAACCTCAAAAACCTGATTGACGCATCCAACAAAATGAAAATCAACACAGCAAAGAAGGGTGAAGAAAGGAAATCTTGCAATTGCACGAGAAAGGAGCAGTGCCCACTAAACAATAAATGTCTCCACAACAACATTGTATACCAGGCTACTGTAACATCAGAAAATGAAAAAGAAACATACATAGGGATCACTGAAAACCACTTCAAAACCAGATATGCAAACCACAAACAGTCATTCAATAAAGAAAAATATAAAAACCAAACAGAACTGAGCAAATATATCTGGAAACTTAAAGACGCAAAAACAAGCTACAATATATCCTGGAAAATCATAAAAAGAGCATCACCATACAGCAATGTTTCAAAAAGGTGCAACCTATGTTTAACTGAAAAATGGTTAATACTATGCAAACCACACTTAGCAACTTTAAACACCAAAACAGAAATAGTAAACAACTGCAGGCATAAATGGAAATCGTTGTTAATGAACACATCCAAAACAAAAACCTGAAAGCCCAAAAAAAACACGTGCAGCCAACCCGCACGTGCAAACAACCGCAAACGTGAGCCCACACGCTATATAACATCGGCGGTGGGCAAACTAAAACCATCCTGATGACAGCGCAACGCCGCTAGAAAACAAATTTGTCGAGTTTTAAACCTTGAGTTTTAACCTTCCTTCTTAACATCATTGACAAATGTTGCTCCCCAAGGGGTCGAGCACTTTTAAAATCATTTTAGGCTCTTTGGTTATATTCATCTATATATATATAATATATATATATATATATATATATATATATATATATATATATATATTATATATAGTTAAAACAAGTTAAAAGAGGAATCTTAAAACTATCTACAAATTTGTTTCAAGCGTGTTGCGCTGTCATCAGGATGGTTTTTGGTTTTAACTTGTTTTAACTAATGTTGCTCCCCAAGGGGTTGAGCACTTAAAAAAATTGTTTTAGGCATTTTAAATATACTGATCTATATATAATATATATATATATGGACTGTGGTGTGTCTCTATTTGACACCAAGAGCACAGACACAATCAGCCGTGTCTCCCTGATGAGTCCGATCCAGCGGACGAAAGGCCTAGGAGCAGGCTATACAAATAAATGTGCCTTCAGGAGAGATTATGATGGTTCCCTCAGGCAGCTAGTGAAGGGCTTCTCATAGTTATAATATATTCCCCCATTTTCTTCATCTTCAATTTATTTTTTTTTTTTTAAGTTCAAATCTTTGCCAAGTCATTACTATAACGACTGAAGAATTGTTAACCTGCACTTGTTTTCCCCCCACTACTTAATTGTTTCAGCATTCTATATATATATATATATATATATAGGTGTGTGTGTGTGTGTGTGTGTGTGTGTGTGTGTGTGTGTGTGTGTGTGTGTGCTAAAAGACTGTATGTATGTGTACACATATGCATGCGTCTCTGTCTCTGTCCTCTCTCTCTCTCTCTCACTCTCCTCTCTCTCTCTCTCTCATCTCTCTCTCTCCTCCTCTCTCTCTCCTCAATCAATCAAATGATGACACAGTATCTTACTGATCTCATCCACATGCGATGAATGATGTTCATTCATATATCTCATATAATGTATTATCATAAACTTCACTATCCTTCATCTGTCTAATTTTCTATGCTTCCGCGATGTTGTAGACACCTCTAATAGCCATGTATAATTTACTATTAACACCACTTTTACGGAGTACATTCCACAGAGCATTCCGATTTACCGAGTCAAAGGCCTTCTTGAAATCTACAAATGCAGTGTAGAACTTCGACTTACAAAGTAGATGTTTTTTGATTCAAAGAATACAGTGTATTTATATATATGGTCTATGGTGCTGTAACTGGTTCTAAAACCTGCTTGTTCTTCCACTATTTTTTCTTCAGTTTCAGCCCATTCAGTTAATCTTGTATTTAGTATGTAAGCGTAGATTTTACTTGAAATGCTGGTAAGTGATACTCCACGATAGTTGTCGGGATTGTTCACGTCTCCTTTTTTTTTATAAATTGGTATAACAATAGATTTAGCCAACTATGATGGAAAGATACCATTATCAAAAAGTTGGACGAATAGATGAACAAGGAAATCGATTACAGTTGTGTTTGCATTCTTCAACATTTCTGCTATGATTCTAATTTCTAACTGGTCCTGCACTCTTTCCGAATTTCAAATGTTTAATACCAGCAACGACTTCTTCACTGGATATAGGTTGATTAAATAATGGCTCAATTTCATTCTCTTCTACCACACAGGCCTCTTCTTCCTTAATTTTCGTTATTAAAACTGTTAAAAACGCCCCCAAAATGGTCGTGCCACTGTTGAACTGAGATTTCGTTATGCACAAAATTCTTTTTATGTACAGATCTTATCACTGACCAGAAGATTTTAGAATCATTGACTGATTTTTTTAGTTTCTTTAAACTCC
>CM031617.1:33817345-33857369 GCA_018398815.1 Conus ventricosus | reverse complement strand
GCATTGTGTGTCTTTTTAGTCTTATCAAGAGCCAAACTGGTGATGTGATCTACATAATAGCAGGATAAAGCGAAAAACGTTGTGGCACAGAGCAGATTACTATATGTTGGAGAACAGCGGAACATAGAGCTTTAACCCACTGTGCCTATCCGAGGAGAGGAGTAGGAAAGGAAGGGAAGGCAGACCACTGCAGTTCACCGGCGGATACTCTTCCCTGCCCTAAAAGATGCTGGCAGCAGGAGAGCAGAAGTATCTGCCTTCCTCATTACACTGTCCACATGGCCCACTCTGACATGTGGGAGGGGAGAGACTAGGACAGCCGTTTCAGCTGAACACAGGGTCAGCTCTCCGTTACTCACTAAGTGCCCGAAAGGAAATGTAATCAAGTGACCCCCTTGTGTGTATTCAACAGCTTATCTCTAGTCCACTGGAGAAACCTGAACCTTTGGCAGAATTTGACACCCTGTCTTTTCTCTCAAGATAGCTGAGCAGTACACAACTTGTTGACTTCGAAGAATCTCCACTTCTTCATTAAACAAGGTGAGTTGTTTGACATGTTACCGATTTATTTACCATGTTCTACATCTTTGCGTGCGTGCATGCGTGCGTGCGTGTGTGTGTGCGGGCGCACGAGCACGCGTGTGTGCATGCGTGTGTGTATGCGCGCACACACGAGAGAGAGAGAGAGAGAGAGCGTGTGTTTACGTATGCACGCACACGCATGAGCGTGTGTGTGTGCGCGCACTTGCGTGCCTGCCTGCGTGCATATGTGTGTGCGTGCGTCTGTGTGTGGCGCGTGCGTTCGTATGTGTGTGTGTGTGTGCATGCCAGTGTGCGCGCGAGCGCAAGAACATGTGCACGCGCACGCGCGCGTGTGCGTGTGTGATTATGCATGCACACACACGCGAGCCTCTGTGTGTGTGTGCGTGTGCATGCGTGCGTGTGTGCATGGATGCGTGTGTGCGCGCGTGCACATGAGTGTGTGCGCGCGCATGTAGTGTGTGTGTATGCGTGCGTGCATGCATAGGTGTGTGTGTGTGTGATTATATATGTGCGGGCACGCACGAGTGTGCCTCTGTGTGTGTGCCTGTATGTGTGTGTTGTGTGTGTGTGCTGTGTGTGTGTGCTGTGTGTGTGTGCTGTGTGTGTGTTTGCGTGCGCGTGTCTGTGTGTGTGCCTGTGCGTGTTTGTGGTGTGTGTGTGTGTGTGTGTGTGTGTACACATGTGTGTCTGTGACAGAGACTGTGTGTGTGTGTGTGTGTGTGCGTGTGTGTTTGAGTGCCTTCAAAGGCATTTGCGTACAATAATTTCATCTACATTGAAAACAGTCTTTATCCTTTAATTAATAGATGTTTGCAACAGAGATTAATGCATGAACGTAGTAACTGCTTTTGTATTTGCTGTTAACAAGTTATGTTGTGACTCGCCCGTATTTCTCAATTTTGAGATAATAGTGTAGTCGTATTTGTATTTGATGTACTTCGCCCTATTTGATCACTTTCAAGGAAAAAAAATTGAGTAAATGTGTCAATGTCACTATTGGTATACCGATATGTGGTGGGGTTTTGTTTTTTTTTTGTTCTTGTACTTGCTCTCGAGTGTCCTTTTTGTTCCACTGTGAACAGTGTTTTACCCAAACCAAAATGTTTATGTTGTTTACTTTTTCTTGTTTGTTTGTTTCAGAAAAGCGAGTGAATGAGCTGTCAGATGTGATGAAGCCGAGTTGAGAGACAGAAAACTTGCACCAGCTTTCTGTCAAGATCAACAATAAGCGCCTTGATTGCAGGCTGAAGTCAACAGTATGGAGAGGGTGGAGGTACCTGCAGACGGGAATTGCTTTTGACCTCCGACCAAACCTCTGTGATTTCATGGCGCAGAATGCTGAAGATTATATCCAGTTTCACAACAATAATCCCGGCCTCAGTTCAGTCAAGAGGCAAAGAAGCATGACCTGCTGGACTTGTGTGACAAGGGCATCACTATTATCACAGTATCCCAAACAGCTGCTCTGTTTCAGACAGGCTGCCTGAACTGGACAAAACAGAGAGCACAGATACTGATGATGAGTGACTTGCTTTTTTTATACTTTGTGACACCAAGGGATTGTGATCTTTCATTTGCTTCTAAAACTTTTGTATTTCTCAAGGTCGGAGATGCCTCCTGTTTCATGTGCCAGTGTGAAATGAGTGTATTTAGAAAACTCTGATATGTGCTATTCCTTTGGTAATTCATACATCATCATGTTTACTTTTTTTCGAGTGACACTGTCAGTATAGCCTGAACATGAACAAATTTGGCCGGCTGATTCAGTAGTGTACACTGACAAAAGTATTCATTGTAAACATAGTCATATACCGTGGACTGCGTAAGCAACTCACAGTATCAAAAAGAAGACTAAGCTGCACTTTCATCTGAACTGTAAACAAGCCATTCTTGTGCATAAAGGTGAAGACTGGCCTGTGAAAGTTCTCATTTGTACACCAAGTATCATATGCTTTAAACAAATTCCCTGACTCAGACATGCAACCTTAATATTTGATGAAAAAAGTGTGAACTGGCTGTGCACAGTGCCAGCTGCAAGGAAAGGCTGTTTCCCTGATTTGTATAAACATTTATGGTCAGGCTGAATGGTGGTGCAAGTGTGATAACCGCCTGAGAACTTTCTCTAAATTCTTCTTTTTTTTCCAGTTTGTCTTACATCATATTTTCATCAAATGTGTGCAAAATACGACAAAATCATATGGGTAAATAGGTGTAGGCGAGCTTGCATGGGAGGCAAGACCCTGCTTCCTAGTTACCAAGCACCATGTCCTTTAATGTCAGACAAGACCCTGCTTCCTAGTTATCATGCACAGTAAGCTTGCAAAATATGATTAGTGTCCACCCGTGGTTCCCTGTACACCACCATACTGCAGCCTTTGTGAAATGTGAATACATACTGCAGCCTTTGTGAAATGTGGATATCCGAGATGTGCTGAAGAAAAAATGGACAAAGAACATAAAGGCCTAGCCCTGCCTTCCTGAGCATTCACACTGGCATAAGTACGACTAACAATAATGGGACAATTAAAACATAAGTACCGCACTTCAGAGCACTTACCTCATCAAAAACAAAGGCAAAACTGCCAGTTCCGTTCTTTATGTATGGCATTGCCGTTTCCATCATTTCCACAGAAACTTTCTCATCTTCCATTTACTGAAAAATTAAATACAGGTAAAATTACTCTCTAAAACACAACACCACACACACACACACACACACACACATGAAAACAACCGCACTCTCTAAATCTTAAAATACACTGAAAGTAATTAACAACTGACAAGGCAAATAATGAGCTTGGGGAGGCCTATGACTTCAGTTCAGAAAAATTTTAGACACTTTTTTGTACGAGTATTTCATTGAAGTACTGGTATCTTTCCTCAACACTTTTCCTGTGACTCCATGGTAACAATCATCCTTGGAGAAATGTAATTACTTCACTGCTTGAAGAAAAATAATTTGAGGAATGAAAAAAAAGCACAAATATTGAATGTCAAAAGCACAATTGTAGCTTATAATGACAAAACAACAAAAGAAACAGCTATAATCTAAAACCAAATTCAAATTCTAGGTAATGTCTGTTCCGGTTTTCTAATGGGAGATGACTGCAAATCGACTTGTCCATATTGCCTGCACTATGTCTGACAGGCCATGCAGCCACAAAGTACTTGGGTAAAAAAAAAACAACTAAATATAAAGGCCAGTCTTAATCAAACAAACTTCTGCATCATAAACCTAGTTTGTCTAGATCACAAGCTAAGCAATTTGTCTTTGACCACAATTGTACAATCTTGTGGTTCATCATCCAAGATCAGCGAGATTTGCAAACCTTGCCAAACCTAGAAGAAAGAATCACTCAACTTAATTATTCTTGAAACTGTTTTGCTTCCCTCTAAGTCTAAGGGAAGTAACAACATGAAAGCTCTCTTTTCATGGAAATCAACATAAAAAATTGGTTGCCCAGCAACAGACAAGTGGAAAGAGAACTTGCACTTGTCTACCAGGAGGTTCAATTGTCTTGAACAGTCGGATGGATAGGCACTTCATGCACTGCCCTTGCTCTTCTAGTTTCAACATCTACAAGCCATCTTCTAACATTTGATGACCAGTCAAGCCATTTGGAAGTCACTGTGTGCACAGGTCAGGTCAGAAGCACCAACCTCTCTACAGGAAAGGTCTTCACACTCTGTCACACACACACACGTACTAACACATAACCTCACCCCCTCACCCCCCACCTACAAAATGCATGCAGACCTGTTCCAACAATGACGTCAATCAATGTGTCTAATTCTGATGTATACTGATCATACAAACAACTTACGCTGGCAAGCCGCTTTGGAAAAACTGAACTTTGCTTTCTCCTGGTCTTGAAAAAAAATCTTGATTTCTTGTCCTGTCAATCAAACACAATGCCCAATCACACACACTTACAGTTACACCAAACACTAACATTCCACAATGACAACCTGTGATTCTCATCTTTATCCCCCAGTCTAATGGACCTGACAAGACTACATGAGTTTAAACTATAAGAGAAGCTTTCTTTCTTCATAGATAAGAAAAATTCATTGTCTTCCTCTTTCCTGCTTTCTGCTATATGTGCCTTAATATGAGAAAGGGCTTTAGACATACCTTGAAACTGTTTAACATTATCAATTTTGTAACTGAAAAATGAATACAACGGGTCTGAATGAAAAAAAACCCTAATACCATACTGATTTCTTCTTCCAGATCTGTTAAAAATGATCTACTGCTATGTTAATAGTAACAATACTAATACTATTACTAACTTTGCGACAATTTCGAAGACAGAATCTTGCCACAGTGAAAGACTCGAAATCAGCAAATAACAGCACTGAGGTAATTTTCAAAACAACTACATCATTCTGTAAAGTAACGTTATATGAGGAAACACTGAACAAACATGAACTGTTAAACATCCCTCCCTGAGACATAAACATTTTGCATCAGATTCAATGAAAAGCTTGTTCAGAGATGTTCCGACTTATGTGATCTTTGAATTTTTGAAAGAGATTACCATGTTTTTTTAAATTGGATCTGAGATTCTACAGTGGAAAGATTTTTAACAAAATTTCGGGTGTGTTTTTAGAGGATAATTATATTTTAAAGACTTGTGTGACTGAATGACTTGTGAGTTGACTTCCAACACGGCGACAGCCCCTGATATGCCCTTTGCGGTCGGCTGGACTATAATAAGCAACGTTTCATTACCTTACCTCCCTCTGACAAAGCAAGTTCACAGAGTGCTTTAAAATGATTGTGAGCTCTCGCTTGGGCCAGGTCCTTGACCATGAAATTCAAAAACAATGTGACACCACACATCTGTCAAAATCCCCAACCCCTTCCACACAGACGTCAAAAGTTGCTACCTTCAGAAAACCCCTGAGCTAACTGCTCCTGGCCGGAGACGGACATTTTGAGGTACTGCTGATCCCCCCCCATCAGCATCTCCTTGCTGTGGACTGGTTGTGTGCATGCTCCACTGCTTTGCTTCACTCATGGTCCTGAAACCACAGGGGCAAAACAATTTGCACTGTTAGAAAAAAGAAAAAAAAATCAGTGCAACTACAACTGCCTATGTGGTGTAGAACCTTGCTAATACGTAAAACTATTAGGTATGGGGTGGGAGAAGGTTGGGAGAGTTGTCAGAGTGGAAGGATGGGGTGGTAGAGGAGGGGAAAGGGGATATGGGTCTGGATATGGTCATTTCCTGACATATCCGACGTTTAATATGGACTAAAGAGAGTTGAATAAGTTTTCTAGCGTACGAATCAGCCATGTTCACCTGCGTCTTGAGAAATGAACGCCATGTTTGTAGCGTTTTGTGTTTTTTAAACATGGCTTTAGCTGCCTCAAGCCAGCGCCCAACAATCAACGCGTGATGGATTGTTTTGCTTTGGCCAACTTTCAACAACACAGCGCCATTTTTTAGATAAGGAACCATCTCATCAATAGCCAAACACGTATTGAAACCGGCTATATTTTGTTCAGCAATATTTCTTTCAGCGTTTTCATTTTCTTGAACTAACAAACCTTTAAGATAGTCGTGCATTTCCAAAGCAGTCGGTTCACTTTTTTTCTTTTTCTCCACCTTCTAGAAAAGCAATGCTTCTTTTCGGTTTCACTGGTAGAGAACATGCTTCGCCTAGTTTTTTTGCAAATACTTTAACATGCAGTTAAAGTACTTGTTATCTTGAATAGCGCGAGCCTAACTGTTAGCTATTGTTAAAATAACAACACAACC
Organism: Conus ventricosus; assembly: GCA_018398815.1. Taxonomy (NCBI): domain Eukaryota; kingdom Metazoa; phylum Mollusca; class Gastropoda; order Neogastropoda; family Conidae; genus Conus; species Conus ventricosus. Next base: position 33,851,058 of record CM031617.1, on the reverse strand, counting down.
AAACACAGTAGTCGACAGAGCACAGTAAAAAACAACCTTCTTGTTCGCAGTCAGTGGGAGAATGGTGAAATAAGTAGCAAAATAGTCTTGCTGACTGTTACTATAAACAGCTGATCACGTAAGCATTCCTAACCTAGTACATGCAGCAACTCGATAATTATCTTTCCCTCACATGTTCTTACTAGCAGCACTAGCAATTAGGGTTGTGAGCCCCGTCATTCACCCTTCTCATATTACCAGTGACAGGAGGCCCACAGTCGGTAAGTGACGCAGTGGAATAAGTGTGTGGATTTTATGTTAGAAATATAACTCGGTTTTAAAAGACTTTAGAGAACAGTTTCACATGAAAAACGATAAAATCTATGTTTTTATCTTAAATAGTAGATGCCTAATATAGTACACACACGCCTCAAAAAACACGTCATCGTCGAGGATGTCTTACTTAACGCCCTTGGCGCGAGATTGGTCAGCATAGATCTTAATGAAGTTCTTACATTGTAAGCAACCGCATTGATTACAATTCTGGTCTATGGAAATGTCTTTTATAGACTCCATGTCTTTATTTATTGACTCCATCATTTTAAACAAATAATAATCCGACATGATCTATTTTTATCAAAGAAACAAATTTATTTATAATAAATCAAAAACCAATCCAGTATGGTAGGATTGCAGTATCAATAAAGTATTATTGCATTAGAAATGGATCAAAATGATCTTTTGTTGTTGGCGGTTTTGGCATGCTTTTGTGTTCGGCTTCTATATTTAGTGGTGGAGATTGTTCGGACTGCTTTGGTTTTTGGAGTCTTTGTTTATATATTTTATAACCGTAATAACCACCCCCAGCAGCAGCAATGACGCCAAAAATGACAACTGTTTTAAGTTCAATATTCCATGAAGACTGGCGGCGTAGGCCTTGACTCAACTTGTTCTTGTTCTGACGTTTTTATAGCCGGCATTGAAACAACTGGCTGCGGCTCTAGCACTTTTTCATTATGAGTTATATTATGTGCTTGTAATTTTAATTTTGCTTGTTTGTTCCACTCTGCTAATCTTTTTCCTGCTTCAATACGTCCAGGATGATTTTTACTGGTCAGTTTCTCTACCTGATTCAATGTTTTCTGATTCAATGTTTCCTGATTCTGCTGTTTTTTTTGGCTCGTTCATTTTGAAGGGAAATAAAATCTATATGATTAAAAGTTATTAATCCCATGATTAGCGGCGATAACAATATTCCAAATCTATAATATAGATCGCATCCTAGAGACCCTAATGACTTTGTTAAAACTGGATCCTGCGTTAAATCATACATAAAATCTTGTTCAGAATCAATGGGAGCAAATCTACTGACTAGTTTAGTGTACAAACTAAGAACTGTTTGTCCAACGCTTTTTACCATTCTCGACCCCAGCTGCGCTTCATACCTGTTATGATACTTTATATGTCTTGTGGCGACATCTGTTGAATCTGTTCTATGCTGAATTCAGTTCCGAGGAACTGTTTTGTTTTTTCCACATGCTGCCAAAGAATACAACCTTTCCTTTTTGGGCATAATAGCTTGGTCATCAACTTCTTCATTTGTAAGTCCAAGACGGTTTAGGCTGCTCTGTAGCTCTAGTAGATCATCGGTGTTCATGTTTTTTATTAATTATAATTATTTTATTTCTTAAAATGAGCGCCGAAAAAACTGTTGCCAAACCCTTGTATACCATTCTGCTCTTATTGGAGGTCTAAGTGTAGGATACACGATGCTTGGTAAAAGCCTGTTAAAAATAAAACCGGCAGATCTTGGCAAACTAGACTTTGAAGACTCGGCAAAACTGATTGCTGTTATTACAGCTTCATTTGCTACGAAAGATTTTCTAGTTAAGCAAGGAATAATTCCAGACAGTATCAATATGTAAAAAAAAATACATTTATAAAAAATGGCTTCGCTCGTAATGATGATAGGCGGCGCTGTGGTGAATGCGCTTGCTTTTAGCGGAAGTAATTATGCATTTAGTAAACTACAGGATGACGGCGAGAGAAAAAGACATAACAAAGCTGTGGAGCAACTAGCTGCAGCACAAGATCACTATGAAAAGCAGAGAATTGAGCAGTTAGATTTTATTAACGATACCCTGAAAAAACAGGGACATGCAGCTTACACATTTAAAGATGTTGATCAAGCAATAAAAGAATATTATCTAGTAACGGGCAAACCAATTGAGACATTGCCCCCACCAAAATTCAGTGACTTTTATCAGCCATCTGAAAAACAAAAGATGCAAGAAATCGCGTTTATTGCCGTTGGTATGACTGTTGTGTATTTTGTTGCACATAATATTGGCTAAATAAAAAATGAACAAAATCTATTATTCGCCGAAAGGATATTGGAAGGGAAACACGGCAATTAAAAGCTAAGCGAAGCAGCAGGAGTCAGTGAACAAACAGAAAAGGGAATGGTTATCTAAACAAGCGATTTGGCAAATTTATTTACCTGCACCTAGACGAATACAGAGACCACACTTTGTGAATACAATACCGAACGACACCCATCAAATGGACCTTCTATATTTACCTCATGATACGATTAGGTGAAAAAGATTTAAGTACGCACTTACAGTCATTGACATGGCTTCAAGATACAAAGATGCGGAACCATTAACACAAAAGAGTGCTTCTGCTGTTGCTGTCGCTATACAACTGATATACCAACGAGGTCCTTTAACTTATCCTCGCATGATTCAAGTTGATGATGGAAAAGAATTTAAAGGTCAAGTGAATCAATTATTGTTGAAACATGAGTTACCATTAAAAGAGGCATTCCAGGAGTTCACAGATCACAGGCTTTAGTTGAAAACTTTAACAAACAGTTAGCCGAAAGACTTTTTTCTTACCAGTATCACAGAGAGCTTATTGACAATTCTCGCAACACAGAATGGGTTAGAAGACTGCCCTCAGTTTTGCGCGCAATGAATGAAGAATTTTAAAATTTAAAGGGGCTAAAACCAGTACAAGCAATCAAAAAACAGACAATAAATGTTGCTGAAGACTCCAGTTCATCCAGCAAACTATTACCGTTTGGTTTAAAAGTAAGGTACCTTTATTTACCGGGGGAAGCAGAAGGGGACACTCGCATCAGGGCAACCGATCCAGTTTGGAGTATTGATCCATATGAAATAAAAAGATTGTAAAAATGGATCCGCCCGTGTATTATTACGAGAAACTGACACAACAAAACAACCAGCTCCTCAAAGATCTTTTGTGAAGGAAGAACTGCAGATAATCCCACCAGACACAGTTCCGCTTTAATTAATTTACGTAAATATATTTGAGTTAAAATGGAAGCTCAGAAGGAAACGCAGAATGAAACAAGAATGATAAATGAAAAGACCTTAGAATTGATGCGGGAATCATTTGATTTGAATTCTGCTATTAGGGCAACATTTGCGAGGGTTCGCCAAGACATGGCAATGCATCCAGATCACCTACAACCCCAAATCCCAAATTTTGATTATCAAAAATGGGATAAAGAATATCTTTAAATAATAAAAAACAATTCGAGCACATCAAGCAAACATGAGAAAAATTTTGGATGAATTGGATATTGATGCGATTGATCTTATAGATAACTTCGGGAAAAATATAAACCCGAACCCGCAGACAAAGAAGATATATAATTATGCTGTTCTCCAATGTCCGATTGCATATGAAAACTCTGGAATAACAAACACACGTTTTGTGTTTGTTCTATCTAATGACTTCTTTGTTACACCCGTTGTGTTGATTTCATGTAGATTAGATCGTAGTTTTACGTTGTCATGATGAAAAGTCTTATTGTCAAACAATGCTTCTTTGTAGTTGTCATGCGATATGTTTGACTGCACAACACTGCGAGATATTCCCTTTGCTTTCTTAATGGTTTTCTCCTGGCTCGAAATACTGTACATTTTCGACCTTAAACCAATAAACTCCTTAATCACCCTTCCAGATAATTCATCCTTCATCTTTCCTAAAACCTTCTTATTAGTAATTGAATGCAAAGGCAAATCTTTAGGGTAATCGGATGTGTCATACCATCCCGCATGCCCTTTAGCTACTTCTATTTCCATGTCTTTATAGATGTCTTCAGTAGGGATATCTATAACAAAACTATCTGTATCTGTGTAAAGTACTCTGGACTCTGGATACAAGGGTTTAAAGTAGTCATAAAAATAAAAGAAATTCTAACATCAAAAGCTTTGATAATTCTAAAACAGTAAACCCAATAAATACAGGTTTGTCCAATTTGACTTTCTTTTTTTTCATTATTATACCAAAAAGCTGATCATGAAATCTTCTAAAGTCCTGATAATTAGGTTTTGAAGTCAGCTTAATTGCTTCGTTCTCTTTGGTGACCAATCTGACATCTTTGCGCTTGTGTGGATTCTCCATAGTCTTTCCAAAACAGCTGTTGTTCATCAACTTGAAAAAGTCTTTTTCTGAAGCATCTGTGGATTTAGTTCTGAGATTAGTGTTCTTCGTGATGTATGGTTTCATGAACTGTTCTTGATCAAAAGCAATTATACGATGAACTGCTGTCAACTTCAAACCATGTCTTAAATAAAATTGTAGAAGTCTGTAATGACAGACATAATTTTTTTTGCCTCGAAGATTAGGCACAAGTTTAGGCGGCTCTGTTTTCGCCATCTTTAGGCTTTCTGCTGCTAATGGATAGTCATTATGCAAGTCATGGAGTTCATGAGGATATTCTAAATCAACTTCTAGAATGAAACCATGCTGTTGATCTGGCGTCAAACTGCTCAACAACTTTAATGCCTTTTGAATATTATTTGTACCGCCGCTTGTGTACATTTTAAAGTTACGTAATGGAAGTGATTGCGCCATAGCCCAACCATACAAATTGTTTGCATCTAAATACATGAGATAGTTAGACCTTTTACTTGGATCATAGTCGTCCAAGTATTTGTTGTTTGCTTTACAGTAATGATGCGACGCCATACTAATTCCTCCGCGCAATCCGTTTTCAATCATCTGAATCATTGGCAGGTCAGATAATAAATCAATCTGTACTCCTGTAAACTTTAAGAAAGCATCCCAACTCATCCCGGGCGCAAGAAATGTAATGCGCGGGATCCAGGCTATAATGTTTCATGCAAGTCTTTCTATAATTTTCAAAGACGTCCGCCAACAAACATGTATCGGCCATCAAGTATGAATCATGATAGTCTCCCATCGTTTTACACTCTAACTTCTGCCATGCTTCTTGAGCATGCTGGTAATCAGAATCACTGATGTCCTTTCCTCTAAGACGAGAAAAGAACGCGCCTTTAGGTGGAAGCGTATCTTCATCAAACCTTTCCCAACTGTTCATGTACTCATAAGGGTAAACGCCCTTTCTAACAAGAGTTGGGTCAAAATATTCTTCTGTTATTGGGCAGGACTTTAAGGACATAGCCAGCGACTCTAATGATCCCATCATGTGTTGCATAGAGTCATAAAAAGACATGTTATTTAAAGTGAAACACATGTACTTTTCTGATGATTGTGCAATGCATGCTACCCCGAAGGCGCTGGTTACTGCTTGCATTATAAGGTGAGAGTCATAACCTCGCAAGTTATGAAAGAAGATGGGTAATTTCCATGTCTTTGGGTCAACCTTTAGTTGAAGATTGCATTTACTGTGTGCTGCTCCTCTAAACTTCCACTAATGTGGTCATGGTCTCTTACTGTTGGATTGGCTGCGTCTGATGAGAGGCCTAAACCACAAATCCAACAATGTGTGGCTGATTTATACTGTTGTTGGTCTTCAGGCGTCATCATGATTTCAGATAAATTCAGATTATTAGAACAATCATTACGCACTTGCTGCATGCGCTGTAAAAATCTTCTAGCCGCATTTGGTCCTCTGTATAATTCTGGCGTGAATGAACGCCATCCGACCTGACAATAACGAAAGCGAAATGAACAAATCTGATGATTACTCACTAAGGCTGTTTTTGGAAGTTTCTGCGGGGTTGGCCCCTCATAAGGAACAATGAGTGATTCAAAGTCTGCGTAAACAACATATGGCTCATTTGCATCCGTTTCCAGTTCTTAAAACTAACTTTACTGCCTTCTGGGGGCGTAATTAGTTCCGTATGCCTCAATAATCTACTCATTGTTCGTATCAATGTGTAATGCGGTTAGCCCTGCTGGCGAAAACATCAGAAGTAAGTCCACATGATTTTTGTCTGGTTCACCAATCGTTGGGCTGTTCTAGACACTTTAATCGGCTGTAGATTTGTTTCTTCATCCCATGTGTAGTCATTAACAGTTATTGGTTGGTTTTGTTCTTCAAACTGATCAATTTTGTCCACACTAACAGGAAAGGATATTCGCTAAAGTTAAGATCATTGATGTAAGGGTGATAGTTAGACACTCTCTCTGCGTTTTTGCCGACGTGATGCAGCCTTGCGAGAACACACCACATAAAACATTTGTTGTCTGTATTCTTTATGTTTAGAACTGCTTTTTTTGCAACTAATGCTGGAGGTAGTGGAATGTACGCCTTACCAACAATCGGCGCATACTTAGCCTGTTTTAATCTAATCTCTAAGACTTCGCCCTCTGACCAACCAGAGCCTCTCATTTTGGCTTCTTCGGCGGCCACATCAAACTGTGTAAGCAGCTGGTCTGCCCAACCAGGTGTTAAGTCATTATGAGAAAGAATAGTCTGTTGTTTAGTCGAGACCCAGACTTCTAGATTTTCTTCATTTATTGTTACATAGTCAATTAAAACAGCTAACATTACTTTAACCGGTGGGTCTATTGTTAGTTTACTTGGGAACTTGAGAAATAGCATAACTAACACTTGCCGTTCGCTTGCTGAATCAATAACATCTAGACTGATATCATTTAAAGCTTTTGATAAATCTTCTTCCTTACGCATTGCTTCAACAATTCGTCTGGACCTTCATATATCTATCCATGCTGAGTTTCTTTTCTAACTCAAAATATTTATTTAAATTTAAAAAAAAATACTTAATCAGAATCAATATCAACGGTCTTTTTGTGCTTGGACTCATAAACTAAAGTATAAAACCCTTTGACGTTGTTAATGTGAGCTGTTTAGAACAGAGTTTAATGTTTCGTTTTACTTTTTTTAAACATTCTTTTTTTATCTGCTCGTTGTCTGGCTGTTGAGAAAAACTTGTCCTTGCTTTTCTTTGAAGATCAAACTTTTGTCTTTTGTAGTCATCAAAATCAGCCTGTAAACGACTAAATTCTTCATCTGTGATGTTTGAGTCAGCTAGTGCTTTATTTATTATCAGCTTAAAGGAACTAAGTTTAGCTGTTATTAGTTGAACCATAGCTGTGTGCTTTTGGAGTTTAGTTTTTAATTTTTTGCTTGCAGCACTTACAGCTAATGAGCACAGGCTGAGAGTTAAAGACAAACCGCCTAGAGGTAAAGCTGCAGGTGCACCAACACCTGTTGCTAAGAGACCAACACTTGTCCCTGCCGATAGAGCACTTACAGTTGATGTTCCAGTATTAACATATGTAACAGCATTAAAGGCAGCAGAATACCTTCGTTTGGCTTTGCTGTATTTTGAAAGGTCTTGCTCTAGTTTTTGTTGCATTTGTGTAATGTTTGTTAATCTGAAGGTTTTTACTTCAGGGTGTTCTACAGCAGCAGAGACGGCCTTGGAGTTGATGTTGCCCTTTTATAGCAGCAGAGTTGCCTGCTATCTCTTCTTTAGGTACTTTTGGATAATGCTGAACAGACATGCTTTTTTTTTAAAATGAAAAAATAATTTAGTATTGTATATGTTCTAATCTGTTATCTTTAACATTCAGCTGTGCATCAATTAATAAAAACAAATGTACATTAAGTGGTTTATCGGCATCTTTTTCTTTCTCAATTTGAATGTTTATTACGTCTATAACATTTCTCCCATTCCATGCAACTGATTATCCTCTGTTGACCTTAGGTCAATCCATAAACCGTATTTTGTTGTTAAATAATCGTCAAGCCTAACACTGTGAAGGTGTAGATCTTTAGACACAAGGTCTGCTGTTGGACTTCTACCCCTCCCACCCCCAAACAATTTTCTTATTTCGTCAAAATGCTGATAAGGTCTAAGCCGCTAGCATAGATTTGGTTAGGACTACCATCAATCGAACATTGTACTTTCGTTATTTTTGGATTAAAAAACTTTTCACTTGCTCTTGCGAATGGTTCTTCATCTTCACACAGCAATAAAATACCTTTAAGCGATCTTACTGTGACACTAAGATTAAAATTCCATATAGCGTCTGCCCTGCTTTTGGGATATGTTGAATGATGACGCACTCCTTCGTAATATATTGCTAATTTTGACTCATATTGTTGCTCAATCAGCCTTGCTAAATTAGGTTGCTAACAACATCAAACTCTAACGAGATGTCAGAAATGCTGTACTTTGCTTCGGTGTCTTTAGATACAATAACACGTTTGTATTCATTAAAAGTTAGTTCGTATGACAATCTGTCTTGTAATGCTCCTTGAAAGTATGGGGCATGCGCTTTTAACAACTCAAAATCTAAGGGAATAGAAAAGCGATTTCCATACGCAAAATTTAGAGCTAGAGACTTTTTGCTGCTTTTAACATTTGCGTCGAGTTCGGCGTTTATTCTAAGTTTTAGTGCTTCTTCATTGTCAATTCCTTGAAACGCAAGATCATCCCTTTCATTCGCGGTTAGCCATAGATCAGAATAGGTTAAAAATATGTCTGCATTGTGTAAAGAAAATATTTCTTGCCCCTCAAGTTTTATAGAAATTTTCTTAACGATTGCCCGTCCCAGATTCTGGACAACTGTTCTGGTTGGGTCTGTTGTTGAAGCGAGTTCTATTTTGAAAGTAAGTCGTGCAGAGCCTGGCACAATCACTTCATCCGCTCCTAGGTCTGGAAATTTAACAGTAAGAATTTGATCTGCATCAATAGTAGATGGATTATTTGGAACAGTAATATTCCATTTATTTCCCTTCACGCCAAAGGGTTCTTTCAGTCTTCTATGCGGGTCAAGAATCGAGCCATATGCTTGTGTCATTTTTATAAAACAAAATAAAAAGTTAATTATTTAAAACATGGCAGGCATTGGAGGTGAAGAAGATTATATTGTTCCTGATCTTGGAGACGACATGGGTGAAATGACTCCTTTGGAACACCATCGCTCATTGCGACTTGAATTAACAGAAAGTGCGGTCGGAGCATTTTACAAAAGTTTAGACATAAAACCTCCCGATTTTATAGACCCTAATGATTTTGAACTAAAAGATGGCCATTTGTTTGTAAAAATCGGTCCGATCGAGAACAACTTTTTCAGCTTACACATAAACGAGACCAATCAAAGTTTAAAGGCATGACAACACTTATACAAAAACTTAAGGCGGAAGATCGAAATCGCCTTGGCATTGTTAAACCAAAATTAGATAGGGAAGCAGTTGCTAAACTTCAAAACACACTACAAGAACTCCCAACAGATAACCAAATACAAAACATAGAACTTGAAGATTTAAGTCAAACAGCAGACAGAATAATAAATACAATAGAAGCAGAAACCACTGAAGAAGAAGAAGCAGCATTAAGAACTATACACGATCCACCGCTGCCCGCGCAAGAAATACAGGCGCCTATAAGAAATTAAAAGCCCTTGATCGTGCTTTAAGAAGAATCAGAGGGGAATTATTAAACAATTCAGCAAAACTGACTGAAGTAATGAGCATATAAAAAAGAAGAAAAAAAAACTCGCTGAGGCTAACGAGGCCAACTTAGGGAGTGATATTAAAGAAAGAATAATCCAAAAAATAAAAGAGCTTAAAGAAAAAAGATTAGCAAGACTAGAAGTGTTGTCTACTAACCGAGAACAATTATGAACTCAAGTGAGCAGAATAAGAGAAACTATCCAAAGAATTTTATATGAAGACACGACGCTAGCAGAACGAATAAGAACATTGTTTAGAGAGCAGGGAGTCACATTAGCAAGCGTTATAACTGCCTTAGGATTTGCAATAAGTACACTGGTGTTGGCTATTACAGGCGGCGGTGGTCAAAGTCTAGTGCCTCCACCGCCATCGCCTCCTGATAAATCATGGGTAAAAAAAACAGCTTGATCATCTTGCGAGTTTATTAAAAAAATTAGCTGGTAAAGCTATAGACTCTTTACCTGGCATATTAGGGAGTATCGTTAGCTGGCTTTTGTCTACTGCAAGCAAAGTAGTTGGCTTTATGGCCGAGCACTTATGGGCATTAGTTCTCTTAATAGTTGGGTTACTATTTAGTAAGATAAAGACCAAGTAATCCTAGGCCAGTTAATCCAACAACTAGTGCTGTCTTTTCATATTCATGGTCATCGCGAACAAAGTCCACGTCTTCAACGGTCTTTGGGCTTTGGACCTCGGGGATTGGATGACTTAATCTTGGGGGGTCATAGTGTTTTTTTATTGTTTGTAATATTACTGGCTCAGAATTTATGTCGTTTTTCCCAACCTTCTGTTCATTGCCTGCTACAAGGATTTCATTATTGTAGTTTATTATTGTACCTATCTGGAGTCTGAGGTCAGAAGGCAGCATGTATAAACCAGTGCCAACAGCAAAATCTACTTTCGATCTTGCGAATTGTAAAACATTTTGGTACCTTTTTATACTTGAAGGTAAATCAACTGTAGAATTAATGGCGTCCTCTAAATTTGCTAAGTATTGTTTTTGCGCGTCAAAGCCAGTAAAAGGATCAGTTATGTTCGATCTCGCTTGTGCTTGCGAACCTAGCAAACACCAAACGTAAGTACGAATAGAGTCGTTTATTCGTTCTATTCCCGCTCTAGTTAGGCCCTTAGAAGTGTCTAAGATAAATGTTGTCCATGCTGTTTTATGCTCTTGCTCTATGGACCCGAGGTGAACACCTGTGCCTGAAGAGAAAGATGTGTAAGGAGGATTCCAGTCATAGTTATACTTTCTGTGCGCGCCCCAAAAATAAGGGGTGCCTAAGCCATGATTAAGATCCAACTTTTGTCTAAAGTCTGTCTTAACATTAATATTGAATTCGTTACAAATCCTTTCAAAAGCCTTCATGTCTATTCTGTTGCTGAATGGATTAAACAGTTTGTCATTTGGTAATGGCGCTTGCAGTTCAGTCAAATACGTCTGAAGGTGTAATAAAAATGAAATCTATACACTGACCACACCAAAGAATCAGGATGATTTAGATGATCAGCATACGACACTCCACACCCAGTTGATGCACAAAACACAGCAAAGTTTAACTGGTTCTGATAAAACTGCATCGGATGACTAAACCACACTTTTGCGATGTAGTCTTTTTAATAGAGGGTTAAGATATTTGTCCAATGGAGTACTAACCTTTACTTGAAAGGCGTCAGATTGAGTCACAGAAATGTCGAGGGCATCAGTTGTTATATTTTTAAGATTGTAGTGCGGCCCAACAGAATATTTTGCATTAGTATATTTGAACGCACTCATTTTTATTTCGTTTAAAAAATGTTTGTAACAATAACAACCCAAGACCGTCCTTCGTTTTTAGAACATGCTGTTAAGAACGATTGCGGAACCAAAATGGTCGCACTCCATGAAATTTTTTACAAAGTCGTATGGTTTAATATAAGTGAATCGAAGAATAATAATACAATTCTAAAAGTTAATAAAGCAGGAGACAAAGTTAGCCAGTTAACCATACCTGATGGTTATTACGGGTTTTGCTCACTAAAAGAAGCAATGAGTAACTTTGACATTACTCTCAAACTTAACAATGCAAATTTAACAACAATGTTAACATTCAAACCTGAAGAAGGAGTAGTACATTACCTTTTTGATGTAGAGCTAGCTAAAATGTTAGGCTTTGCAGCTGACAATCATAGATTTAGAGTTACACCAGACAAAACTACTTATGAGGGGAAAAGTCCGCTCGATCTTGCATTACATTCATTACTCTATGTTCATTTAGATGAGCTGAGCACTGATGAAAAACTTATATGATGGGAGGCCCTCAACTGTTTTATGAGCTCTTCCATCAGGGAAAGCTGCATATTGCGATTATGAAATTATACAATTCCCTAATTTACAGTTTAAAAATTAGCTTGTGGGGGTCAGATCATTTAATATAAAGATCACAGACAAAACAGGAAAAGTGTAAAATGTGATAACCTGCACATTGTTTTGGAAATAAAATAATAAACTGTACTAAAAAATAATGTCGCGTGGGCCAGAAGAATCGGGAGTTACAATAGCACCTGTAAGGTGTATAACTTTAGAATTAAAAGACCTTGCAGACGTTGCGGACTTTGAACAAAATGGTGAGATAGGCGCTTTATATGGTTTTGAGTACACTAAAGATGGTGATTATAAACGCAAAGAGGTTGGCGACAGCAAAGGTTTCCTAAACTAGAACAACTACGCAATGTAGAAGCAAATAATGCTGGCCAGTATGAATATAAAATAGTTCGAAAACTGACCTCAAATGGCACTTAGAACCATATTTAGAATGGGACATAAAATTTGAATTCATAAGTCCATTTACATTTTTTGACCGTCAAAAAAGTTTCAGAAAAGCTTTCAACTCTGGTCCTTTACATATAAGTCTTTTGCCAGAGGACAATAGTCGAAAAGAGATCGAAATAAAGCCGTATGGAAACAAACAGCACATCCTCCACAGAAGAGAAACGGTTTTAAAGGATGCTTCTACAAAATTACAGTTCATTCCGCGCATGAAATTAGGAGAAACGTTCACAATGATATTTGAAATTTCTGTCTTAAAAGATGAGGAGAGGAATGGAGCTGTGGGCGTCAGTGACGTCCTTTTAAAAGGAATTCTTATTAGCTGGCAAAACTTAGACGTTAAAAAACTTAAAGTTACCATCGTCGTTCTTCACAATGGTGAGGATATTAAGGTCATAACAACAAGCAGCAAAATCAATATTAGCTTAAATAGAAACAATCTTACAGAACTGAATTGGATTAATCTTACACATTTAGGCCTCATAGGGTTTTATTATACTGAACAAGTTTTGACAGAGAGTATGATAAACATAATAACTGGATTAGATTAAATTCTGTTATAAAACTATGGAGCAGTTAAACTTTATGACAAAAACCCCTCATTGCTCATTGATTTGTGGGCAGACTGGTTGTGGAAAAACAATATTTGTCCTAGACCTATTACAAACAGTTTATCGCTATAATTTTGATTATATTGTAATTTTCTGTCCAACGCTTGAATGGAACAAAGCATATCATGATAGAAGGTTTATATGGACAGATGACGACGTATATTTAGTTGATCCTAGCAATAAACTGAGTGAGTGTTTAGAACACTTTTATAAACTGTTTAAAGGAACGCAGACACTATTTATTATAGATGACTGTTTGGCAGAAAGAGACATAGTTAAAAAGAGAAACACTTTGTCAAAACTAGCTTTCAGTGGAAGACATGCCGGGATAAGTGTGTGGATTTTATGTCAAAAATATAATTCGGTTTTAAAAGACTATAGAGAACAGTTAAAAACTGTAGGTTTTATTTCACATGAAAGACAGAGACGCATTTGATGAATGTATGCGTGAAAATGATGTTATTGAGAATGATCAGAAAAACACAGGATTTAAACAAAAACTGAAATCTAAAAAGTTTTGTAAATTAGTATTGAAAACGGATATTCCAACACAGTATGTATGTTTGTAGATAATCGTTATTTTTTTGGTTATTGAAGTCTTACTTATCAGAGAACTAATAAATGCCGCTTCTAGGTCACTTTCGCCCGAAAACTGGTTGAGGGCGAAAGTGAGCTAGAAGCGGCATTTATTAGTTCTCTACTAACCACATCTGATTTTTTTCAATTCTGAATGGCTAATAACCTGGAAGTGGCAGTTTGACATGTCAAGTTTCAGTATTTGTAGAACACAAAATTAAATTCTGTTCTTCACTTGTTCTTGTTAGTAAACCCTTTTTGTGAGAAAATGTGACAGTCATGTCAGGCTTGTAACATGAAAACACCAAAATAGCATTGTGACAATGATGTTAGGGAAAGTTTCAAGTTGAATGGCAGTTGATAATCACACTTCTGCAAAACAATGAATGTCTTTCATTAATCATACTTTCTAAATGTGAGACGAAATCCTGAAACTGACAATTTTGGGGACCCCTTGTTGAAAAATCTGAGTGTCCTTTGGTGATATCTGACAGTCCCTATTATCAAGATAGAGATATGAATAAATTCTTCATTATTCAATGATCATTACGCTACGTCAACACACTCATCCATGGAACACAGCACAAACCAACAGGTGTTAACATAAACATTCACTGAGCTGCTTTCAAACCAAAAACAGCAGAAGCAAACACATATGGATTAAATCCTACTGAAGAATCTCCCTCCTCTCCGAATTTCTTTCCTTTGTGGACAAAATTCTCAATTTGATGACTGGAAACTCCTTCATGAAAAGAACAAACAATACGGGAAAAAAGAGCGGCTCTAAAAACTGGACTCTTTCCCCAGATCTTCACCAATCTCATATCTTCTTTCCGATATTTACAACACTCTTACACAGACCATGCCTCACACATGGAGGTACTCTTTTTTTAACTGTAGCCAACTAATGTCCATGTTTTGATGTTTGTGTCTGTCATTCATATCCACCAGCACACAATGACCTAGGAGGTAGTATAAGCACTGCTGTAATTTTTTGTTGATCTCTTTGACAAAATTTACTGCTAGTGCTAGATCAACAAACACAGGGCAGCGTCCATATTACCTGTATCACCTTTGTTGACCAGTTCATCAGAAACACTAAAGAACAGCTTTGAGCAAAATCTACAGCTGACTCTTGCATCCAGAAAGTTTTTAGCTGGCAAGAGCCACTGAATACAAACTGTGATTGCTTCTTTCCCACACCCGATGTGAAGACTTGGAAACTACGGGGTCGCACCCTTGAAGTTGAAGTTGAAGCATTTGACCATGTTCATCAACAAACCTCAGTCACTGCATCAAGCAACTTTGCAGAGCTTGCAACTTCGGACATATAAAAAAACAACAACAAAGCTGGAGAAGAATGATTGTACTCACGGCAAAAAAATGTGCGTCTCAGTGACCTTCAATGTCAAAATGTCTATGTTACATTGCTAAGTCTATGCGTAAAGCACCACCATTTCTGCAATATAAGGAACACAACCCACTCCCACCCACTCCTGCCTCCTTTTCCCCATCCCCACCTCTTAAAACATTTCTTCTTCTTCTTCCTAAGAGTGTCCACAATCAACAATTTGATTTTTATGACACTTTTCAGGTTGGGGCTCGCCCGGCGAAGAAGGAAAAAAAAAAAATCTTAACAGCAGTTGCACTCTTGACTGGAAGGTAAGGGGGGGGGGGGGGGGGGGCGGCCAGTCTCTGCTGGCAACTCATTCCAGTCTCTGATTGTTCTGGCGAAGAATGAGTTCTGCCAGTACTGAGTGCGGCACTGGATGGCAGAGACTGAGAGTACTGTTGGTCATGTCCTCTGCTTTGGCGGACCGGAGCAGGATGAAGTGTGTTGTGGCTGACTGCGACCATGTTATTGCGAATCTTGTACAGCATTGTCAGACGTGCTATCTGCCGGCGTCACTGAAGGGAGGGCCATCCCAGTGAAGAAAGCATGTTATAAATTTACACTTGAGGTGTTGTGGTAGCGGTTCAATACGAAGCGAGCCGCCCTTCTCTGTATTGCTTCCATTCTGTCCACCTTCCTCTGTGTATGGGGGTCCCACACAGAGCTGGCATATTCCAAAAGGGGCTAACAAATGTCAGGTAAGCCCTCTCTCTCAGCTTTGTTGGGGCAGCTTTCAGGTTCCGACAAAGGAATCCCAACATCGTGCTTGCTCTCAAAGTGATGGCATCAATGTGAGAATCCCAGCTGATGCTCTTCTCAATGGTGACGCCGAGATACTTGACTGATGACACAATTTGAAACTTGCATTCAAAGTGTCACAAACAGTATTTAAAAAAATCTGAGAATAAAATGCTGCATCAGCCACTTTTCTTCCAGATACGATCAGGGCCACATTTTTCTTTTTCCATGATCATGTGTGCTATGTATTGTCATACATTATGATGTGCACCACATATCGCATGTGACACTTTCCTCACAAAATCACATACTTCTGCTGAAGTGAGCACTTCAAAAGTATAACTAACACACATTCAAAAAAGTAGTTTTTAGGTCATTCTCATAACATTAGGATGAAAAATGTTTTCTCCTTCACTGTTTTCTAGGCAGATAATGAGATATATTGAACCAACACCATATCACATCTCACATTTTTTAACAGAAAGTGGTTGAGTTTGCCATAATTTCTATTAATGTAACATTCTCAGAACATACATAGGAACTCACTTCCCTGTTTGCTACTGTTTATTTGATAAAGATATTTGAACGGAACATAAAAAATCATAATGATCATGTGAATCAGAAGTCATTTAGATTAGTGTCCCCAAAAATGACATAAGTATCAAGAACTCGGCTGAGCATATCTCAGGAGAATGACCCAGTCAAGGCTTGGTTAGGACTCGTTCAGGGTTTGGGTTTAGTTGGGATAAGATTACCGCTAGACCAGGCTTTGGATTTTGGTAAAGACAGTTTCCAAGTGCATATTGAGTTGAGGGAGGTTGGCATAACAGACCATTTCCTGATGCACAAAAAGATAGCGACACATAACTGAATTGCTTACAAACCATTGCCCATGTTAACCTATAAATAGTAAGGAGAATCAACAATAAAAGAAGTAATGATCCTCAGCTGGCCTTGAGAAAGGTCTTAAGTCAGTCACTTTTTTCTCCCTTTCATTTCGATTTATTTACTACACACATACAGAATTTAGCAAGTTAACAGAAATTATTCCACTGCTTTTGTAAGGTCAGTTTTGATCATAAAGAAACTAATCACGTAACGTCCATAGCATGTTTCAGAAACTTCCTCAGAAGCCAATGCTTGAATCAAATCTTCTTCTGTGTCTGATCTGCCCAGAACATTTCGACAAATGTGAATAGAAACTGTTGTACAATTTCAATCTCAATCACGTCATATAGGGCCTATCATCCAAATGACGGTAATCTTGAAGAATAGTAATACGAAATTCTGTGATCAGCAACCAAAATGGCGCATTGGATGTGCATGCATATCCCTACTTGTGAAATGAAATAAATTATTTGCACCCACATGCGGGGCAGGACAGGTCAAAGTGACCAGGTGAGGGTGTCTTACGTCTCTTTGCATCGAGCAGAACAGAAATTTAACATCGAGCAGAACCGAAAACACCCGAAAAAGTGCCCCCAGAATTTCGTATACTATTCTTCAAGATTTTAGCCCCTAGAATTTCGTATACTATTCTTCAAGATTATCCCAAATGACACAATTCCACAGAAGCCTAATACCTAGGATTCTTCATCTTCCCTTTCCACTAAACAACAGACTGGTTGTAAGCCTACTGAAGGGCGGACCGCCAAAACCCGCGCCTGATCTACTCATAGTCTGGTGCAACACAACCCAACCCGGATGTTGAAAAACCTTTAGGTTTTTCTATTCGGTCTTGTTAGGGTCAAACCTAAAAATCAAGAGCCATCTATATGATATGCCAGATAGGCCTACTGATAAATGGATGAATATCATCAAACAGCACCAAAGACAAAACAATGCACGATTTTTGCCTACTTACAATGTAAATTCTAAGCGCTGCGGTCTGCCTTGCACGTCCGTCTGCGGTGTTTTCTCTTGTCTAAGCTTCACCCAGCGAGCATTTTTGTGTTCTTCAAATTACGAAAGAGCAAATTCCAAAACAGAAATGACCAAACCGGTATACCAATTTGAGTCATAATTAAGTGGGTTGTTTGGCATCGTGAGGATCGATTTACCTGTTGCTTTCAGAGACGGATATCGATGACATAAACCAATGCCATTTCTTCTTCTTCTTCCTTTTGACACCCCCTTTGAGTGTCCACAATCAACAATTTGATTTTTTGACACTTTCAGGGTGGGGCTCGCCCGGCGAAGAGGAGGGGAAGGGAATTTCAGAGCAGCAGTTGCACCCTTGACTGGAAGGTGTCAAGAGTGGGGGCGGTCACAGACTCTGCTGACAACTCATTCCAATCTCTAATTGTTCTAGGAAAGTATGAGTTCTGCCGATACTGTGTGCGGCACTGGATGACAGAGTACTGTTTGTCATGTACTCTTCTTTGGCGGACCGGAGCTGGATGTAATTTGCTGTGGCTGACTGCAACCATGTTATTTTAGATCTTATACAGCATCGTCAGGCGTGCCATCTGCCGGCGTCGCTGAAGGGAGGGCCATCCCAGTCGAGAAATCATGCTATTTACACTTGAGGTGTTGTGGTAGCGGTTCAATATGAAGCGAGCCGCCCTTCTCTGTATTGCTTCTATTCTGTCCACATTCCTCTGTGTATGGGGGTCCCACACAGAGCTGGCATATTCCAAAAGGGGCCTGACAAATGTCAGGTAAGCCCTCTCTCTCAGCTCTGTGGGGGCAGCTTTCAAGTTCCTACGAAGGAATCCCAGCATCCTGCTTGCTCTCAAAGTGATGGCATCAATGTGAGTATCCCAGCTGATGTTCTTCTCAATGGTGACACCGAGATACTTGACTGATGACACAGTGTCGAGTGTGTGTCCATGCAGCTTGTACTGGTAGTGAAGGGGTCGCTGACTTCTGGTCACAGGAAGAACAGTACACTTCCCTGGATGAAAAACCATGTCCCAGCTCTTCTCCCATTCTCCGAGGCGATGGAGGTCCTCTTGTAGCTGGTCTTGGTCTCGCTGGGATGTGACTACTCTATAAGCTGCAGTGTCATCAGCGAACAGCCTACAAGGTGAAGTCAGGCTCTCTGGGAGATCATTGATATATACAAGGAACAAGCAAGGTCCCAAAACTGATCCTTGTGGTACACCTGACCTCACCCTGACATATTCTGACTGGGCTCCCTCCACTACAACTGCTTGACGTCGGTTTGACAGAAATCCCTTGATCCAGCGGTTGACCTCACTCCCGATGCCGTAGTGGTGAAGCTTGTGTAAGAGGAGACTGTGATTTACCTTGTCAAATGCCTTAGCAAAATCCATGTCAAGGATGTCAGTCTGTCGTCCCTCTTCCATGCTGTCTACCAACTCATCAATGAACTCCAGGAGCTGGGTCTTGCAGGATCGCTGTCTCCTGAATCCGTGCTGCGCGGGCATGGAGGATGTCGTTCCGCTCAAGATGCTCCATCACAGAGCTCACGATGGTGTGCTCCAGCAGTTTGCAAGAGATGCAGGTCAAGGAGACAGGCCTGTAATTTGCTGGGTCGTAATGCTCCCCCTTCTTGTAGATTGGTACGACGAGTGCATCCCTCCAGTCAGATGGAACTTGACCAGTAGTGAGGGATGACTGAAAGATGGCAGTGAGGATGGGGGCTATTTCCTCCGCGAGTTCTCTTAAGACTCTTGAGCTGACTCCATCGGGACCACTGGCTTTATGAGGGTCTAGTTCTTTCAACAGTCGTTTGACTCCTTCCTCAGTGACCGTGATAGTGTTCAGCTGTGAGTAAGCCTTGTCTGCCATACTACACTTCTCCAAAAACTCGTCGTGGGAGTAATTTCTGCCATCACTGAACACTGATTGAAATTGTTGATTGAGCCAATGAGGGCATCTGCTTTTTCTTTTGGGTCAGATAACAGGGTTCCGTTCATCTTGAGAGAGGCAACTCCTGCATTTGTCGACCTCTGGTGCTTGATGTATGTCCAGAAGCGTTTGTACTTGCCAGCTTGCTCGGAGTCTTCTCCAATCAGGGTGCTGCTGAGGTATTCCCAGTATGCTCTACGTATTTTCCGCTGAGCTTCTCTTCTGAGTTCCCGTGCCTTCACCCTCAATTCTTCGGTACCCTGTTTCTTCCATTTTTTGTAAACTCTATTTAGAAGGACGCAGGAAGGATTAAAGCTTACAGGTTAGATCTAGTTGCAAAGTGAGACGACTACAGGCGGAAATCTAAACAAAAATCTTAAATAAATGTTAGCGAACCAAAAACAAAACAAAAAAAAAAACCGTGGACAAACGAATCACAAGACAAAACACGACGCGTTTCGACTTCTTAGGTCTTCTTCAGACAACATACAAAACAATTAGGACAAAGAAAATGAACACGCAATCACTTGCAAATCACAAGCAAACACCACCCGGGACTGGAACGACCTGCCAGAGACGGAGATGAAGACTGGAACCCTTGACACTCTCATGTCAAGAGTCCCACAAAACTAAAAACTAAGAAATAATTAGTTAGTGTAGGTAGGATTAGGTCGCCACCCCATCCCATTCTTTCCCTAATAAAATTGTGATTTTTAAAATTATTTTTGGGCCTGTTTCACAATTAGGGCGAACCAGGATCAGCTAGTCTGGAACTCGTTTCCAGATGAAGAGCGAAAATTACAGTAGTCTGCTGATAAAACCCACACAGAGTAGGACTCCCCCAGTTTTTATGTTTCTCCACTGTCGTAGGTCTTTATCTTCCTACATTGGCTTTCCATCTCAGCACAACCTCCATAGTACGGCATGGTAATCAACCAGTTGATTGGGGCCGTCCAAATGGATGATGATGATGATGATGATGATGATGATGATGATTGTCTTTGTCGAATTCGGCGCTAGATAGGCGCTGAATGAATCTTGCCTCCTTGTTTTTTTATGTGCTCTGTATTGGAATTTCTATCAAGATAAACAAGAAGAAGACCGAGCTGATGAAGATCAACACCACAGACAGCAGCCCAGTCACTGTCGGAGGCGAGCCCATCAGGGAAGTAGATTCCTTTGTCTACTTGGGAAGCGTAGTTGACAAACAGGGAGGCACCGACCAAGACATCATGGCCAGGATAGGCAAGGCGCGAGCGGCATTCATCATGCTAAAGAACATCTGGGCCTCAGGAGAGATCAGAAGGACAACAAAATTACGCATCTTCAACTCAAACGTGAAGTCGGTTCTACTCTATTATGGCTGCGAGACTTGGAGAATGACCAAGGCAATACAACAAAAACTTCAGACCTTCATACACCTGTCTGAGGCGCATCTTCAAAATCAGATGGCCAGAAAAAATCAGCAATGAAGATCTATGGAAGCAAGCAGGACAGGAACCAGTGACCAAGCAGATTCTGTGGAGGAAGTGGAGCTGGATTGGACACACTCTCAGGAAGCCAGCATCCAGCACCACACGACAAGCCCTGACTTGGAACCCGCAGGGGAAGAGGAAGAGAGGCCGACATCGCAGCAGCTGGAGGCGAGACACTGAGGCAGAGATTAAGAGGCAGGGGACCAACTGGACAGGCATTCAGCGAGCAGCCCAGAACCGAGTGCGATGGCGGAGTGTTGTCGATGGCCTATGCTCACCCTTGAGCTATGGGCCTAAGTAATAAGTAATTGGAATTTCTGCTAGGCAATTTGGTGTCGTAAGCAGCAATCGTTTGGAGTTTAGGCTTGTAGCCTAATTATCTTATCATGAGAGTAAGAGCTACCCTACTTACTCGTTATATACATTTGGTATTCTCTGCTTCATGTAAGGTTTTTTTTTCACACAAATCATACTGCGGTTACCTGTGTATGATTCGGTTTGTCTTTGTATTTGTTGGACTATACTCAAGACCGAATAGAATGTGCCAGTCTTGAATAAATGTCAGTTTGTGTTTGTTCATTTTTCAAGTTCTTGCTGTGTACATATGTCGGGTACAGGACATGTGAGCAAGCTTGGACGAACCAGATTTGAGGGATGTCTCCTCGTGTGTTTAGTTTGCTCTGCGTTGGCATGTCAACAAGGTGACTTGCTGTCGTAAACAGCAATCGTTTGAAGTAATGGGATTGTATTTATCTCATCATGAAAATAGGTATAATACTATTCCCTTCCTCATTTGAAATTTTCTTTCATACCAATCAAACTGAGGTCACCTGTTTTTGCTTTTGTTTGTGTGTTTTTTTTTGTTTGACTGTACTAAAGACCGAAAAGCCTGTGCCGGTCTCGAATAAATGTTAAATTATGCCTGTTCTTCTTTTTCTGCGTACGCAGGCTGATACTCCTGTGGACACTCCTATATGGACAGGTAAGTATTAATCCCATCTACCCCACAAAGGGAGTGGAGCTTTGTGTGCATGACCGTTTTTTATCCCGCCATTAAGGCAGCCATACTCCATCTTCGGGGAAAGTGTATGTTCATTTCTCCCGTTGTTGCTGTGTACATGTGGCGGGTGCAGAATACATAAGCAAGCGTGGAGCATCCCTTCTTAGGGACGTTTTCTTGTTTGCTTCGTGTGCTGTTAACATTTCTGTCAGGCGATTTAATGTCATAATCAGCATTCGTTTCGAATTTTGGGCGCGTTATTATCTTAAACAAAGGGATGATGAGTTTGTCCAGGAGGCCTTAAATTAACGTCCCACGATTCGAATTACTGACACTGTCCTGACTGTGTTGACAATGTGAATGTTGAAGCGTTTTCTTAAAGCAATCATCAGGCGCAGATTATCCGAGTTAGCAGCCTTTTTCTAAATCTACTGTCACCTGGAATTGACCTTGCAGCATTGTGGGCCCCTTTTCCTGCAGTTCGGTCAACCCACGCTCATTCGAAGCAGTCCTGCTGTGAGGGGGTACCCAGCAAAACGTTACTCTGCTTCCTTTCATCGACAAAAGATGAACAACATGTTTGATTTCAATTATCATTTCTAATCTTGATCTTGTTAAAAAGATTATCTCAAGTTACACAGGAAATCAGTTACTCTTGTTATACCAAAACGGAACTAATTTTGTACAGTATTATCAAGAGCCTATTCCACAGTTGTTCATCAATCTATGAGAAGTTAGTACACCTATTGAATACACAGTCATCCCGGAGCTAGTACACCCATTGAAGACAGAGTCATCCCAGTTTAGGTTGAAAAATTGACGGAGCCAAAATGATCGAAATAGGAACCAGGGAAACAGTAAGAGGAACTCTGAAGCTTGTCTGGTTGGCCTGAGTGGGACAACTTAATTTAGTTTTAATCACTAACTTTGGTTTAGCTTTAACTCAAAGCCACGTAATTTCTTATCTTCTGTGGAGCATTTATAATACCGTCACATCTGGTTGATTTTTTCATTTACTTGTTTTTAAATATTTGCTCATCTGGACTTGAATCTTGATGATTTTCCCAACTATGTAGGCCTAATATTGTTCCGTGCGGATAGACATTAAACTGAAAAACACTCATACAGTCCTGATACGGATATGCGGAGGGATTGACAGCCTTTGGTATTAAACAATGTTCGACTACGAACTCGGGGCTTTAGCTTCTTGCCTGAGTTGGGACTGCTTGGAACTTTCCTCTTGGAATCCTGTTAGCTCCCCGGGGACTGACTGACTGATGGAATGACTATTAGCCCACTGGTATGGGACCATGCAGTCATATATATATTTAATAAAGTAAAATAAAAATAAAAAAATAGAAAAAAAAAAAGCATTTAAAGGTATACGAAGAGAAAGCTTTTGCCCCTATATACCAGTCTCTCGACGTCACAGGCCTGTATCTTAGCCGGTAGTTCCGGCCCCTAAATATTGATCTCAAATCGCGGGTGGCTGCATGGCCAGCTCAGTGGAATAGCACCGACTGTTGGCAGTTAGACGTTGCGAGTTCAAATCCCGCCTGGTGTCGAACATGACAATGTCCAGTTTTATTACCCATCATAACGTGTTGCCAGAGTAGTGTTAGACAGATCTCTCTCCTCCACTTTCTTCGGTGGTGGTCATGTCAGCAACGACACCTTCAGTGGATGTGGGCGATGTGACTGAATGTAGTAACTGACTTGTTCTTGAAATTTCCGGCTCCCACCAATGGACTACTGAACTCAGACAAAAATTGGTGTGCGCCCTGTTTATGATCAGTCTGTATGTGTAACTAAGACACTGATCACCCAGGACTTCCGGCCGGCCTCTGATGTCAGCAGGCCACAGGTTTTCAGCGCTCCGAGTGTTTTGAGAGAGAGGTGTGTATAGGAGAGAGTGGATGCTCCAAATATAGTACAGAGTTTTGCTGTGTGCAGTGGTAGGTATTCTACTTGTCTATTTCCGTGACAACAACGTCTCGACAGAAGCCCGGAGGAAAAACGAGGTCAGTGAACCAGTGTAGGGCCCGGGGCAAAATGGCGGTGGCCGGTGCGGCCCCGTCAGTGGACCCAGTGTATGTGACCGCGCGTGCTTTGCCGCAGTACGAGTCCCTTCCAACAACCTACGACATCTGTGTAGCAGCAGAAGCGGTGTCAGGAAAGGGAACGATTAGGGGAGCACAGCGAATTAGAGGACTGTGGCAAATTTATCCAAAACAAAAGAAAGACAGAGACACACTACTGTTAGAAGGTTTTCTTTTCAGGGGGGCACGAGTGGCTCTATTAGACACGAACCCCTTCAGTGTTAGAGGACAGGGGGAGGAGAAACCTTCCACGAAACTGTGGGTGGATAGTGTTCCACTGCACATGCAAAACAAAGACATTGAGGATGCGCTTAAAAAAATTGGTGTGGAGCTACGCTCCTCAGTGCGAAATGAACTTGCACGAACCCCAGGGGCTGACAGTTCGAACTGGCCGCAGATTTGTGTATATTACACTACCACGCACACCTCTGCTGCCAGTATTGAAAGTTGGTGTGTTCACGGCAGGCATCTTCTATAGGGAGATGAAACAAAAACTCAGATGTAGCAAGTGCCTGCAAGTGGACCATGTGGCAGCCAACTGTGCAAATCAGATTGTGTGTAAAAACTGCCTACAGCCAGGGCACAAGAGAATTGACTGTCCGAAGATATGCCAGACACAAGTGAACCGAGCGACCAGGCCAGCGCCGAAATACCCGCCGGACAACACACCCGCACGGAGGTGGTGGGGAATACAAACGTAACGGTACCGCCGCAGCCGCGCAAGGCGGGGCCGACGTGTCTCGGGAACACGGAACACGGCACACGAAAAGAGGGGAGAAAACGGACAACACCACGCTACGCGGCACTGCGGAGAGTGGCGCACCAGGAAGAAAAGAAAAGAGAGAGAGAAGCGAATCGCCGACGAACGAGCTCGAAGCGAAACGCCCAACAAAGATGCCTGAGCGTCAACAGGAAAGTGAAGAGTCTGGGCTAGCAGACGAAAGTGGAACCTGATGTGTGCACACGGCAGACGGACTGACCTCACCCTTTCGACCTACAGCTCTGAATTACGGACTAACGATTATGGTACTCTGATCTATTAATACCTTTCCTATGAAGAATAACAACATATGTATTGGTACACTTAATGTACGTGGCTTCAGAAATAAGTTAAAAAGAAGAACAACATTTAATTTCATGAGGAAACAAAACATAGACATCTTATGCCTACAAGAAACATACGTAACAAACGATATAATACAAGAAATCAATACACAATGGACAGGAAACGCCTATTACAGTCCAGGCACAAACAGAAGTAATGGACTCATTATTCTCATAAATGATAAACAAATGAAAACAGAACTCATCCAAGCAACAGATCGAATACTGTTAATAAAGGTTGTATTAGAAAATAAAACTACTGTCATAGCTAACTGCTATGCCCCTAACTCAACAAGTGATAAACTAACATTTCTAAATCAGCTCGATAGAATACCACAAGGACAAGATTACGATCATCTTTGGGTCATGGGAGATTTTAATACAGCAGTACACCCCATTGACAACATTTCAGGAAAATTTCACCCACAACAAGAAAGAGAAGCTCTTTCGAATTTATTAACATCCTATGACTTAAAAGATACATGGCGAACATTCCATCCTGATGCCAGAGATTACACTTGGTCCAAATCTGCCCCGTTTATTGCAAGAAGAATTGATTACATATTTTGTGATGCTTTTTCATACACATCCATACGAGGAGCAAATATTGAAATATTCCCACACTCAGACCACAAACTTGTGAAAGTTAAATATAATACGAATAAATTCCTAAGAGGTCCTGGATACTGGAAATTTAACAGCTCATTGCTGTCAAAGGAAGAGTTTCTCAATGAAACGACTAACTTCATTGACGCCCATTTTATTCAGTATGACAAGGAAGACCCACAAAAGGCATGGGAAATGTTTAAAGTAAGATATAAATCCTTCTGTATAAACTTTTCAAGGGGCACAAAAATTTGGCCTCAACAAAAACAAACCAAAGTCAAACAGCTGGAAGAAATTGAACAAAAACTGTCATACAACCCCTTGCATAAAGGCTTAGCAACAAAAGCACATCAACTTAAAAAAGAAATAGAACTGCAAGAATTGAAAGACGCACGCGGCGCTCAAATTCGATCAAGAGTCAAATGTATCGAAGAGGGTGAAAAGAACACTAAATATTTTCTGCGCTTAGAAAAGACACAAGGAGCAGCAAACACTATTGCATCACTGTGTGTAAATCAGTCATTAACAGACAATTCCCAAACAATACTAGATGAAATTAAGGAATACTACACTCAGCTATACAAAAAAGACACACCAATTAAACATGGAGAGACGATAAAAGACGATTTCCTAACCGATGATGACTTCCCCACACTCACAGATGAAGAAAAAGAATTCTGCGACAAGGAAATTACACCAGACGAACTCACGCAAGCCCTTAATCATTTAAAAAATGAGTCTGCACCAGGGAGTGATGGCCTCACACCACTCTTCTACAAGAAATTCTGGGATATATTAAGACAACCCTTACTGAATTGTATCACAGCTTCACTTGAGCAAGGTGAATTATCCTTTTCTATGAAAAAAGGAATCATAACATTAATACACAAAGGTAACGATCTAGACAAACACAACCTCGCTAATTACAGGCCAATTACACTCACAAATACAGACTACAAAATATTCACAAAGGCAGTAGCCTTGAGACTAGTTCACTACAGAACATAATAACATCAATCGTAAGCGAAGACCAAGTAGGATTTATAAAAGGCAGAAACATAGCCCTCCATTTAAGATTCTTTGATGATCTCACTGCATACCTCAACAGAACGAACCAGCCGGGTGCCCTACTTGCACTAGACTTCTCTAAAGCGTTCGACACCCTGTCTAAAGACTGTATCCTAGAAACGCTTGATTTGTTCAATTTCGGCCCACGATTTAAAAGATCTGTTTTAACCGTTATGGAAAACACACAAAGCTGTATTCACAATGGTGGATGGTTATCTGACTGGTTCCCAACAGAAAGAGGCATTAGGCAAGGTTGCCCACTCAGTCCTCTCCTTTTTGTGATAACTGTTGAGACACTAGCTATCCGAATAAGGAACATTAAAGATATTCAATGAATTAAGTTAACACAAAATCCTGACGTAAGCAATGCACTCAACTGTACTAAAATAAAACAATTTGCGGATGATACAACACTGACCCTTAAAGATGAGCAAGATATTCAGGAAGCCACAAACATAATTGTGAAATTCGAGGATTTTTCCGGCCTAAAACTAAATAAAAGCAAGTCAGAAGGCATATGGTTAGGATCACGAAAGTGTGAAACGGGCACTGTTAGTAATATACCTATGAAATCTGGTAAACTCAAAGTTTTAGGCATCTACTTCTCGGCAGACAAAGAAATCTCTGAGATCGAAGAAAACTGGAAAGCCAGAGTAGACAAGATGACCAAAATCATCAAGCAATGGGAAAACAGAAACCCATCCCTCTATGGTAAAGTTATTCTAACTAAAACATTTCTGCTGTCACAATTCTCTCACGTATTGCAAGCAGCATCTATACCAAAACAAACCCTCCACTCTATTAATACACTGATTTATAGGTTCCTATGGAAAAAAAAGTTCAATAATAAAAAAGCATTCGAAAAGATAAAAAGAGGTGTCCTTAGCCTAGAAAAGGAAAAAGGCGGCCTAAGTATGATTAACATCGAACATCACCAACAAATGTAGAGAACAGTAATATGCCGACTCTAAGCCACTTTCACCCTCAACCATTTTCGGGCGAAAGTGCCCTAGAATCAGCATATACTGTTCTCTGACAAGTAAGACGTCAATAACTAAAAAATAACGATTATCTACAAACAAACATACTGTGCAGGGTTATCCATTTTAATACTAATTTACTAAAGTTTTCAGAGAGTAGCGTAGGGAAAGTAGCTGGACTGAACACGCCCCATAGAGTAACGTAGGAAAAGCAGCCGTGACTGAACGCGCTTCATATACAAACGGTGTCTGTTCCCACGCTCTCTTTTCAGTACTGTCAACTCTGTTAGGCGGTGTAAGCTTTTAATTGCTAGTTGCTGGCCTACCTGCCCAGCACTCGGGTGTTTATTTCACCCAGTGCTGTGGTGGTGTAAGTTTGCATATGGCAATATAGCTGCAGTTTTAAAAGACAGTGTGTTTCTAAGTTAGAAAAAGTTTTGAATCACAAATACTTTTCAACAGCTTTATAGATTAAATTGTACAACTTTAAATATAACCACACACACACACACACACACACACACACACACACACACACACACACACACACACACACACACACACACTATTTAAAAAAATGTGCCCCTGGTTTACAGTAGCATACCCCTCGCCTACGGTGGCGTGCTCCCTGTTTACATTGCAGGTGTGTCTCCGGCCAAAAAATCAATACTGCCGCACCTTCTTCCCTACCCCCACTCCTTCCTGCCCAGCTTGCTCGATTGCACCATATTACATCAGCCAACACTGCCCGCGTGGTGGCGCTGTTCTAGCCTGGCCAATCAGCGGCCGCTCACGACTAGGTTAACCCACACATTCTTCCACTGACTGCTGGGGCAAGCACGGCGCGTTTTACTGTGCTGTGGATGTGTAACCGTTTACCGAAGAACAGAATTGTGTATCTTAAAGGTTTGTTGGCTCGTTGAAGGCAATATTGTTGACAAAGATACAGCCAGTTTTAATACGTGTTTGACTATTGATGAGATGGTTCCTTATCTAAAAATGGCGCCGCATTGTTGAAAGTCGGCCCATCACGCGTTGATTGTTTGGGAGCTGGCTTGGGACAGCTAAAGCCATGTTTCGTTCATTTCTTAAGGCGGAGGTAAACACGGCTGATTCGTATGCTAAAAAACTTATATTTGAAACATTTTTGCTGTTCCTCCCAAGTAAAAATGTTCTCAGTTTGTAATTAGACTTGATTGTTTAACTACAGATTCAGTGTTTATGTGGCAAGCTGATCTGTGTATTAAGATGTGTAAACTTTTCTACTTTTCTAATTCTAACCAGTTCATCTGCCTTCAAGTGTGCCCTTATGCAACTGAATGGCGATTTTTGAATGTTCTGGCAAACAAACTAGATAGGGTTAGGCAGACCTTAGTACATCTACCAGTATGGAGAGGAGTAGTGTGTGGCCGGCACTATCTTCATATAAATGCTCCAAATATACAATGACGGATGTACTACTACTGGCGATTAGAGCCGCCATAAAAGCTGGCTACAGCAGTAATTGCTGTAACTCTGCTAAAGCAAGTTGCAAGCCTGTTTGAGAAAAGAGGAGCACAGCAAACTAGGCCAAGTGATCATATATGATCACTTGACCTGCAAAGCGCGGCAGCTTGCCGCCAATGACGTCAGCACGGACACCTGCAAAGCTCGGCGGAAAACTAGGCCAAGTGATCATATATGATCACTTGGCCTACAAAGCGCGGCAGCACCAGCAAAGCTCAGTGGCAAGCTAGGCCAAGTGGTCACATATGATCACATGGCCTAGTTGATTGAGGTTGCGGGCAAGACACAACCTGTTTAGTCACAAAGCAAGAAGTGGTCCTAGTAGTTCTACTTTTTGTTTGTTTGTTGGTGTTTGTGGGCCTACCCCACGCACGCACGTCCCTCCACCCCACCCCTGGACTGTTTATTGGGTGTTTGTTGTTGTTTGTGTTTGTTGTTTGTTTTGTCCTACCCCACGCATGCACACCCCCCACCCACGCATGCACACACTCAAGTTCCTTCTAAGTTTTTAACTTAAGTTACCCCAAAGTAAGTTCTTACTCAAGTTGTCTTTAAGTCACCCTTAAGTTATTCACAAGTTCTACTTAAGTTACTTCTAAGTTTTTAATTAAGTCGCCCCAGTTCTTAATAATTCTTAAGTAAGTTCTTAATAAGTTTTTGATCAAGTTCTTGATAAGTTCTTGATTAAGCCATCCTCTAAGTACAACTAAGTTCTTTATTTAAGTTATCTTATAATTATCAAAAAAATACAAATCTATGTTTTTATCTTAAATAGTAAATGCCTAATATAGTACACACACGCCTCAAAAAACGCGTCATCGTTGAGGATGTCTTGCTCAGCGTTCTCTGCATAGATCTTAAGGAAGTTCTTACATCCTAAGCAACCGCATTGATTACAATTCTGGTCTATGGAAATGTCTTTTATAGACTCCATGTCTTTATTTATTGACTTTATCATTTTATAAATACGCCATGATCTATTTTATTAAAAAATTTAAAATTAAGTTCTTAAAATATTATCCATTTGAAATGGATCAAAATGATGCTTTGTTATTGGCGGTTTTGGCGTGCTGTTGTCTTTTTCCCGCATTTAATGGTTCAGATTTTTTTGATTGCTTTTGTTTTTGTTGCCATTGGTTATATATTTTATAACAGTAATAACCGCCCCCAGCAGCAGCAAGGGCGCCAAAAATGGCAACAGTTTTTAAGTTCAATATTCCATGAAGACTTTGGGGCCCTTGTATCACATGGAGTTTTTATAGCTGGCATTGAATCAACTTGTTCTGGCGTTGGAGGTGTTAGTTTTTCATGATGAGTCATATTCTGTAACTTAATTTTTTTTGTCTGTTCCACTCTGCTAATTTCTTCCTGCTTCAAACACGCCCAGGATTTTAATGGTCTCCCGCCTGATTCAGCGTTTCTGCTGATTTTCTGGCTTGGTTACTTTCTCCACCTGGTTCAGTGTTTTCTGATTCTGCTGATTTTCTGGCCCGTCATTTTGAAGGGAAATAAAATCTATATGATTAAAAGTTATTAATCCCATGATTAATGGCGATAACAATGTTCCAAATCTGTAATATAAATCACAGCCTAGAGACTCTAATGACTTTGTTAAAACTGGATCTTGCGTTAAATCATACATAAAATCTTGTTCAAATCAATGGGAGCAATCTACTGACTAGTTTAGTGTACAAACTAAGAACCGTTTGCCCCACACTTTTCACCATTCTAGACCCCAGCTGCGCTTCATACCTGTTATGATACTTTATAATGTCTTGTGTAGACATCTGTTGAATCTGTTCTATGCTGAATTCAGTTCCGAGGAACTGTTTTGTTTTTTCCACACGCTGCCAAAGAATACAACCTCTCCTTTTGGGGCATAACAGCTTGGCCATCAACTTGGTCATTCATAAGTTCAGGAAGGTTTAGGCTGCCTTGTAGCTGTAGGAGATCATCACTGTTCATGTTTTTTAATAATTATAATTATTTTATTTATATAAAAATGAGCACCGAAAAAAACTGTTACCAACCTTGTATACCATTCTGCTGTTATTGGAGGCCTAAGTGTAGGATACTCAATGCTTGGTAAAAGCTTGTTAAGAATTAAACCAGCAGATCTTGGCAAACTAGACTTTGAGGATCAGCAAAGCTAATTGCTATCATTGCAGCTTCGGTTGCCACAAAGATTTTCTAGTCAAGCAAGGAATAATTCCAGACAATATAAAATATGTAAGAAAAAAAATACATTTATAAAAAATGGCTTCACTCGCAATAATGATAGGCGGCGCTGTGGTGAATGTGCTTGCTTTTAGCGGAAGTAATTTCGCATTTAGTAAACTGGGGAATGACGGCGAGAGAAAAAGACATAACAAAGCTATGGAGCAACTAGCAGCTGCACAAGACGCCTATGAAAGGCAGAGACTTGAGCAGTTAGATTTTATTAATGACACACTGAAAAGAACAGGGCATGCAGCTACACATTTAAAAATGTTGATCAAGCAATAAACAATATTATCTAGTAACAGCAAACCAATCGAGACATTGCCCCCACCAAAATTCAGTGACTTTTATCAACCATCAGAAAAACAAAAGATGCAAGAAATCGCGTTTATTGCCTTTGTATGACCGTTGTGTATTTTGTTGCACATAATATTGGCTGAATAAAAAATGAACAAAATCTATTATTCGCCCAAAGGATATTGGAAGGGTATCACACAATACAAAAGCTAAGCCAAGCGGCAGGAGTCAGTAAACCCAACAGCAAAAGAATGGTTATCTAAACAAGCGATTTGGCAAATTTATTTACCTGCACCTAGACGAATACAGAGACCACACTTTGTCAATACAACTCCAAACGACACCCATCAAATGGACCTTCTATATTTACCCTCTGATACGATTAGACGAAAAAGATTTAAGTACGCACTCACAGTCATTGACATAGCTTCAAGGTACAAAGATGCAGAACCTTTAACACAAAAGAGTGCTTCTGCTGTTGCTGTTGCCATACAGCTGATATACCAGCGAGGCCCGCTAACTTACCCTCGCATGATTCAAGTCGATGATGGAAAAGAATTTAAAGGCCAAGTGAATCAATTTTGTTGAAACATAGAGTTACCATTAAAAGAGGCATTCCAGGAGTTCATAGATCACAGGCTTTAGTCGAAAACTTTAACAAACAGTTAGCTGAAAGACTTTTCTCCTACCATATCACAGAGAGCTGATTGACAATTCTCGCAACACAGAAGGGGTTAGAAGACTGCCCTCAGTTTTGCGCGCAATGAATAATGAAGAATTTAAAGGTCTAAAACCAGTACAAGCAATCAAAAGAAAAACAATAAATGTTGCTGAAGACTCCAGTACAACTAGCAAACTATTAACCGTTTGGTTTAAAAAGTAAGGTACCTTTATTTACCGGGGAAGCAAAAGGGGGACGCTCGCATCAGGGCAAAACCCATCCAGTTTGGAGTGTTGACCCGTATGAAATAAAAAGAATTGTAAAGATGAATCCGCCAGTGTATTATTTACGAGAAACTGACACAACAAAACAACCACCCCTCAAAGATCTTTTGTGAAAGAAGAACTGCAGATAATTCCGCCAGACACAGTTCTGCTTTAATTAATTTACGGTTCTCCAGTGCCCAATTGCATATGAAAACTCTGGATTAACAAACACCCGTTTTGTGTTTGTTCTAATCTAATGACTTCTTTGTTACAACAGTTGTGTTGATTTCATGTAGATTAGATCGCAGTTTTACGTTGTCATGATTTAAAAGTCTTATTGCCAAACAATGCTTCTTTGTAGTTGTCATGTGATATGTTTGACTGCACAACGCTGCGAGATATTCCCTTTGCTTTCTAATGATTTTCTCCTGGCTCGAAATACGTACATTTTTGACCTTAAACCAACAAACTCCTTGATCGCCTTTCCAGATAATTCATCCTTCATCTTTCATAAAACCTTCTTGTTAGTAATTGAATGCAAAGGCGAATCTTTAGGGTAATCAATGTGTCGTACCATCCCACATGCCCTTATCTACTTCTAATTCCATGTCTTTATAGATGTCTTCAGTAGGAATATCTAAACAAAACTGTCTGATCTGTGTAAAGTTTACTCTACGAGGCGTTTTAATTAACTAGTTTTTCTCCCTTTAAAAAGGGATGTTTTTTTTTTCATTATCAGATAGAAACTAATCCTAAGGAATCAAATTGCTTCGTTCTCTCTG
>CM031617.1:33786162-33809419 GCA_018398815.1 Conus ventricosus | reverse complement strand
TTGGGCTGATTTAATTTTTATTCAGATTCCGTTCCAGTATGGTAAGTATTATCAACTAACATGAGAATACGGTTCTGCACAATCAGGATTTTAACAGTGAAACTGATTTGTGGGATGTTCTCTTTGATATCATTACAGAATTTCCACCAAGCAGTGTGAAATAATCTATTGCTTGACCATATTCCAACTGCAATGCAATGATCACTGGAAGCCGGTGACAAAGGCAAGTGATTAATATTCGTGGAACCTTTGACGAAACCATGTAGACTGGCCACTCTTGCACAGTGCACAACTCATCTGTCCGTCCATACAGAGCCATCTTAATTCGCTACATTAGAGCACACCAGATTACCTCCAATTTTGGGTTTTGGGGTTTTTTTGTGCATTGTGTGTCTTTTTATGGTCTTATCAAGAGCTCCAAACATGGTGATGTGATCTTACATAATAGCAGAGATAAGCGAAAAAACAGTTGTGGCACAGAGCAGATTACCTATATGTTGGAAGCAACAGCGGAACATAGAGCTTTAACCCACTGTGCCTATCCGAGGAGAGGAGTAGGAAAGGAAGGGAAGGCAGACCACTGCAGTTCACCGGCGGATACTCTTCCCTGCCCTAAAAGATGCTGGCAGCAGGAGAGCAAAGTATCTGCCTTCCTCATTACACTGTCCACATGGCCCACTCTGACATGTGGGGAGGGGAGAGACTAGGACAGCCGTTTCAGCTGAAACACAGGGTCAGCTCTCCGTTACTCACTAAGTGCCCGAAAGGAAATGTAATCAAGTGACCCCCTTGTGTGTATTCAACAGCTTATCTCTAGTCCACTGGAGAAACCTGAACCTTTGGCAGAATTTGACACCCTGTCTTTTCTCTCAAGATAGCTGAGCAGTACACAACTTGTTGACTTCGAAGAATCTCCACTTCTTCATTAAACAAGGTGAGTTGTTTGACATGTTACCGATTTATTTACCATGTTCTACATCTTTGCGTGCGTGCATGCGTGCGTGCGTGTGTGTGTGCGGGCGCACGAGCACGCGTGTGTGCATGCGTGTGTGTATGCGCGCACACACGAGAGAGAGAGAGAGAGAGAGAGCGTGTGTTTACGTATTGCACGCACACGCATGAGCGTGTGTGTGTGCGGCACTTGCGTGCCTGCCTGCGTGCATATGTGTGTGCGTGCGTCTGTGTGTGCGCGTGCGTTCGTATGTGTGTGTGTGTGTGCATGCCAGTGTGCGCGCGAGCGCAAGAACATGTGCACGCGCACGCGCGCGTGTGCGTGTGTGATTATGCATGCACACACACGCGAGCCTCTGTGTGTGTGTGCGTGTGCATGCGTGCGTGTGTGCATGGATGCGTGTGTGCGCGCGTGCACATGAGTGTGTGCGCGCGCATGTAGTGTGTGTGTATGCGTGCGTGCATGCATAGGTGTGTGTGTGTGTGATTATATATGTGCGGGCACGCACGAGTGTGCCTCTGTGTGTGTGCCTGTATGTGTGTGTTGTGTGTGTGTGCTGTGTGTGTGTGCTGTGTGTGTGTGCTGTGTGTGTGTTTGCGTGCGCGTGTCTGTGTGTGTGCCTGTGCGTGTTTTGTGTGTGTGTGTGTGTGTGTGTGTGTGTACACATGTGTGTCTGTGACAGAGACTGTGTGTGTTGTGTGTGTGTGCGTGTGTGTTTGAGTGCCTTCAAAGGCATTTGCGTACAATAATTTCATCTACATTGAAAACAGTCTTTATCCTTTAATTAATAGATGTTTGCAACAGAGATTAATGCATGAACGTAGTAACTGCTTTTGTATTTGCTGTTAACAAGTTATGTTGGGGACTCCCCCGTATTTCTCAATTTTGAGATAATAGTGTAGTCGTATTTGTATTTGATGTACTTCCCCCTATTTGATCACTTTCAAGGAAAAAAAATTGAGTAAATGTGTCAATGTCACTATTGGTATACCGATATGTGGTGGGGTTTTTTTTTTTTTTTTGTTCTTGTACTTGCTCTCGAGTGTCCTTTTTGTTCCACTGTGAACAGTGTTTTACCCAAACCAAAATGTTTATGTTGTTTACTTTTTCTTGTTTGTTTGTTTCAGAAAAGCGAGTGAATGAGCTGTCAGATGTGATGAAGCCGAGTTGAGAGACAGAAAACTTGCACCAGCTTTCTGTCAAGATCAACAATAAGCGCCTTGATTGCAGGCTGAAGTCAACAGTATGGAGAGGGTGGAGGTACCTGCAGACGGGAATTGCTTTTGACCTCCGACCAAACCTCTGTGATTTCATGGCGCAGAATGCTGAAGATTATATCCAGTTTCACAACAATAATCCCGGCCTCAGTTCAGTCAAGAGGCAAAGAAGCATGACCTGCTGGACTTGTGTGACAAGGGCATCACTATTATCACAGTATCCCAAACAGCTGCTCTGTTTCAGACAGGCTGCCTGAACTGGACAAAACAGAGAGCACAGATACTGATGATGAGTGACTTGCTTTTTTTATACTTTGTGACACCAAGGGATTGTGATCTTTCATTTGCTTCTAAAACTTTTGTATTTCTCAAGGTCGGAGATGCCTCCTGTTCATGTGCCAGTGTGAAATGAGTGTATTTAGAAAACTCTGATATGTGCTATTCCTTTGGTAATTCATACATCATCATGTTTACTTTTTTTCGAGTGACACTGTCAGTATAGCCTGAACATGAACAAATTTGGCCGGCTGATTCAGTAGTGTACACTGACAAAAGTATTCATTGTAAACATAGTCATATACCGTGGACTGCGTAAGCAACTCACAGTATCAAAAAGAAGACTAAGCTGCACTTTCATCTGAACTGTAAACAAGCCATTCTTGTGCATAAAGGTGAAGACTGGCCTGTGAAAGTTCTCATTTGTACACCAAGTATCATATGCTTTAAACAAATTCCCTGACTCAGACATGCAACCTTAATATTTGATGAAAAAGTGTGAACTGGCTGTGCACAGTGCCAGCTGCAAGGAAAGGCTGTTTCCCTGATTTGTATAAACATTTATGGTCAGGCTGAATGGTGGTGCAAGTGTGATAACCGCCTGAGAACTTTCTCTAAATTCTTCTTTTTTTTCCAGTTTGTCTTACATCATATTTTCATCAAATGTGTGCAAAATACGACAAAATCATATGGGTAAATAGGTGTAGGCGAGCTTGCATGGGAGGCAAGACCCTGCTTCCTAGTTACCAAGCACCATGTCCTTTAATGTCAGACAAGACCCTGCTTCCTAGTTATCATGCACAGTAAGCTTGCAAAATATGATTATGTGTCCACCCGTGGTTCCCTGTACACCACCATACTGCAGCCTTTGTGAAATGTGAATACATACTGCAGCCTTTGTGAAATGTGGATATCCGAGATGTGCTGAAGAAAAAATGGACAAAGAACATAAAGGCCTAGCCCTGCCTTCCTGGCATTCACACTGGCATAAGTACGACTAACAATAATGGGACAATTAAAACATAAGTACCGCACTTCAGAGCACTTACCTCATCAAAAACAAAGGCAAAACTGCCAGTTCCGTTCTTTATGTATGGCATTGCCGTTTCCATCATTTCCACAGAAACTTTCTCATCTTCCATTTTACTGAAAAATTAAATACAGGTAAAATTACTCTCTAAACACACAACACACACACACACACACACACCACACATGAAAACAACCGCACTCTCTAAATCTTAAAATAACTGAAAGTAATTAACAACTGACAAGGCAAATAATGAGCTTGGGGAGGCCTATGACTTCAGTTCAGAAAAATTTTAGACACTTTTTTGTACGAGTATTTCATTGAAGTACTGGTATCTTTCCTCAACACTTTTCCTGTGACTCCATGGTAACAATCATCCTTGGAGAAATGTATTACTTCACTGCTTGAAGAAAATAATTTGAGGAATGAAAAAAAAAGCACAAATATTGAATGTCAAAAGCACAATTGTAGCTTATAATGACAAAACACAAAAGAAACAGCTATATCTAAAACCAAATTCAAATTCTAGGTAATGTCTGTTCCGGTTTTCTAATGGGAGATGACTGCAAATCGACTTGTCCATATTGCCTGCACTATGTCTGACAGGCCATGCAGCCACAAAGTACTTGGGTAAAAAAAAAACAACTAAATATAAAGGCCAGTCTTAATCAAACAAACTTCTGCATCATAAACCTAGTTTGTCTAGATCACAAGCTAAGCAATTTTGTCTTTGACCACAATTGTACAATCTTGTGGTTCATCATCCAAGATCAGCGAGATTTGCAAACCTTGCCAAACCTAGAAGAAAGAATCACTCAACTTAATTATTCTTGAAAACTGTTTTGCTTCCTCTAAGTCTAAGGGAAGTAACAACATGAAAGCTCTCTTTTCATGGAAATCACATAAAAAATTGGTTGCCCAGCAACAGACAAGTGAAAGAGAACTTGCACTTGTCTACCAGGAGGTTCAATTGTCTTGAACAGTCGGATGGATAGGCACTTCATGCACTGCCCTTGCTCTTCTAGTTTCAACATCTACAAGCCATCTTCTAACATTTGATGACCAGTCAAGCCATTTGGAAGTCACTGTGTGCACAGGTCAGGTCAGAAGCACCAACCTCTCTACAGGAAAGGTCTTCACACTCTGTCACACACACACACGTACTAACACATAAACCTCACCCCCTCACCACAAAATGCATGCACAGACCTGTTCCAAAATGACGTCAATCAATGTGTCTAATTCTGATGTATACTGATCATACAAACAACTTACGCTGGCAAGCCGCTTTGGAAAAACTGGAACTTTGCTTTCTCCTGGTCTTGAAAAAACATCTTCTTGATTTCTTGTCCTGTCAATCAAACACAATGCCCAATCACACACCACTTACACCAAACACTAACATTCCACAATGACAACCTGTGATTCTCATCTTTATCCCCCAGTCTAATGGACCTGACAAGACTACATGAGTTTAAACTATAAGAGAAGCTTTCTTTCTTCATAGATAAGAAAAATTCATTGCTTTCCTCTTTCCTGCTTTCTGCTATATGTGCCTTTAATTTGAGAAAGGGCTTTAGACATACCTTGAAACTGTTTAACATTATCAATTTTGTAACTAAAAAATGAATACAACGGGTCTGAATGAAAAAAAAACCTAATACCATACTGATTTCTTCTTCCAGATCAGTTAAAAATGATCTACTGCTATGTTAATAGTAACAATACTAATACTATTACTAACTTTGCGACAATTTCGAAGACAGAATCTGCCACAGTGAAAAGACTCGAAATCAGCAAATAACAGCACTGAGGTAATTTTCAAAACAACTACATCATTCTGTAAAGTAACGTTATATGGAGGAACACTGGAACAAAACATGAACTGTTAAACATCCCTCCCTGAGACATAAACATTTTGCATCAGGTTCAATGAAAGCTTGTTCAGAGATGTTCCGACTTATGTGATCTTTGAATTTTTGAAAGAAATTACCATGTTTTTTTAAATTGGATCTGAGATTTTACAGTGGAAAGATTTTTAACAAAATTTCGGGTGTGTTTTTAGAGGATAATTATATTTTAAAGAGTTGTGTGAATGAATGACTTGTGAGTTGACTTCAAGTCAACACGGCGACAGCCCTGATATGGCCCTTTGCGGTCGGGCTGGACTATAAGCAACGTTTCATTACCTTACCTCCCTACAAACCTCTGACAAAGCAAGTTCACAGAGGTGCTTTAAAATGATTGTGAGCTCTCGCTTGGGCCAGGTCCTGACCATGAAATTCAAAACAATGTGACACCACACATCTGTCAACAGCACCAACCCCTTCCACACAGACGTCAAAAGTTGCTACCTTCAGAAAAACCCTGAGCTACTGCTCCTGGCCGGAGACGGACATTTTTGAGGTACTGCTGATCCCCCCCCATCAGCATCTCCTTGCTGTGGACTGGTTGTTCTGCATGCTCCACTGCTTTGCTTCACTCATGGTCCTGAAACCCACAGGGGCAAAACAATTTGCACTTAGAAAAAAGAAGAAAAAAATCAGTGCAACATACAACTGCCTATGCGGTGTAGAACCTTTGCTAATACGTAAAACTATTAGGTATGGGGTGGGAGAAGGTTGGGAGAGTTGTCAGAGTGGAAGGATGGGGTGGTAGAAGGAGGGGAAGGGGGATATGGGTCTGGATATGGGTCATTTTCCTGACATAGCCGACGTTTAATATGGACTAACCACACCTGATTTTTTTCAATTCTGAATGGCTAATAACCTGGAAGTGGCAGTTTGACATGTCAAGTTTCAGTATTTGTAGAACACAAAATTAAATTCTGTTCTTCACTTGTTCTTTTTAGTAAACCCTTTTTGTGAGAAAATGTGACAGTCATGTCAGGCTTGTAACATGAAAACACCAAAATAGCATTGTGACAATGATGTTAGGGAAGTTTCAAGTTGAATGGCAGTTGATAATCACACTTCTGCAAAACAATGAATGTCTTTCATTAATCATACTTTCTAAATGTGAGACGAAATCCTGAAACTGACAATTTTGGGGACCCTTGTTGAAAAATCTGAGTGTCCTTTGGTGATATCTGACAGTCCCTATTATCAAGATAGAGATATGAATAAATTCTTCATTATTCAATGATCATTACGCTACGTCAACACACTCATCCATGGAACACAGCACAAACCAACAGGTGTTAACATTTAAAAATTCACTGAGCTGCTTTCAAACCAAAAACAGCAGAAGCAAACACATATGGATTAAATCCTACTGAAGAATCTCCCTCCTTTTCCGAATTTCTTTCCTTTGTGGACAAAATTCTCAATTTGATGACTGGAAACTCCTTCATGAAAAGAACAAACAATACGGGAAAAAGAGCGGCTCTAAAAACTGGACTCTTTCCCCAGATCTTCACCAATCTCATATCTTCTTTCCGATATTTACAACACTCTTACACAGACCATGCCTCACACATGGAGGTACTCTTTTTTTAACTGTAGCCAACTAATGTCCATGTTTTGATGTTTGTGTCTGTCATTCATATCCCCCAGCACACAATGCCCTAGGAGGTAGTATAAGCACTGCTGTAATTTTTTGTTGATCTCTTTGACAAAATTTACTGCTAGATCAAAAAACACAGGGGCAGCGTCCATATTACCTGTATCACCTTTGTTGACAGTTCATCAGAAACACTAAGAACAGCTTCAGCAAAATCTACAGCTGACTCTTGCATCCAGAAAGTTTTTAGGGGCAAGAGCCACTGAATACAAACTGTGATTGCTTCTTTCCCACACCCGATGTGAAGATTTGGAAACTACGGGGTCGCACCCTTGAAATTTGAAGTTGAAGTTGAAGCATTTGCCCATTTTTCATCAAAAAAACCTCAGTCACTGCATCAAGCAACTTTGCAGAGCTTGCACTTCGGACATATAAAAAAACAACAACAAAGCTGGAGAGAATGATTGTACTCACGGCAAAAAATGTGCGTCTCAGTGACCTTCAATGTCAAAATGTCTATGTTACATTGCTAAGTCTATGCGTAAAGCCCCACCATTTCTGCAATATAAGGAACACAACCCACTCCCACCACTCCTGCCTCCTTTTCCCATCCCACCTTTTAAAAAAATTCTTCTTCTTCTTCCTAAGAGTTCCACAATCAACAAGGAAATTTTCATTCTAAAATTACGTTTAATCTAACATACTTCCCGTGGCTCACTAATGCAATAAGCGGCAGCAATTTGCTATCCCTGCCTCGTATCAATAAAGTCCGTACGGACAACAAAACCCCTGAAAGGGCCCTCGGTGCCTCGCGCATGCTCAGAATAGTCCTCTTTTCGAGGTATATTAAGACCTGACTGAGAACTCCTGAGGGAAACCCGGGAAAGGCGGGGGGTTTAGGGAGGGTCTCTGCGTGAGCCACGGTAAGTATGTTAGATTAACGTATTTTTAGAATGAAAATTTCCTTTTAATTACACATACTTTTACCGTGGCTCACAAATGCAGAGTCGCACTCCCTGGAAGGAGGGCTCCCCTGGTTACCGCCTGGAGGAGCAAGAAGGGCCGGATCGTGTGGCGGAGATGGAATGTTGCGCCCCACAGCTGATGCGTTTGCCCCTAGACCCATCATCCGCAGACGGGAAACTTTCGCGCGGGTTTAGAACTGGATGAAGGTGCCGGGGGGACCGCCAATATGCGGCATCTAACACACCCTGAATGCTGGCATTATGAGCTACTGCCAGCGAAGACCCCCATGCCCTAATCTCATGAGGTCTAGGTGAGAAAACACCCCAAATCCCCTTCAGGTCTGCGTACGCAGCCTTAATGACTTCTCTCAGCCATCGAGAGATTAAAGAGCGCCTGTTTGTCCTCCTTAAAACCCTTTCGTTGTAAGAGAGAAACGGGTGGCGCTGCTTGGAACGAGAAGATTTCGTGCGTTTCCTATACTCCCGCAAAGCGCGAACCGGACAGAGAGTGCGGTCTTCGTCGTCCGGGGCGAGAATAGAAGTGAGAGGAAGAATGGAGATGGTCGGGGAAGAAGAACCTGGCAACTGGTTTTTCGCTAAAAAGTCTGGGGGAGGCGAAGAGATATCAAAGCCATCCGGCTCGGAAAGCGACCCCCCAGGCAACCCACTAAGGGCGTGGACCTCACTGAAAGCGCCTCCCCGAGGCCAGGGAAACGAGAAAGGCTGTTTTAAAGGAAAGGAACTTCAGAGAACACTCCCGGATGGGCTCGTAAGGGGAACCCTTTGAGGGAGGAGAGGACTAAGAAAAGATCCCACGCCGGGACACGGCGGGGGCATCGGGCCTCCTGTAGGGCTGCTCCTCTGACCAGATCCCGCAGAAGAGGGTCGTCCCCGAAGGAGGGGCCCCTAACGGGCGGATAGTGGTGGAAATAGCCGCCCTGTGAACCTTAACAGAGGAGGCTAAAAAGTTTTCTCCCCGATGACAGAAAGGCTAGGTAGTTCGCCAATTGGCATTGAGAAGGAGAATGAGGTGATACCGCGGGGCTGGAGCACCAAGATAGCCAGCCATTCCAGTGGACACTATGGGACACTTTGGGTGCCTGCCCTGTGGGCATGTTCCACAAGGTGATTACCGCTGGGGAGGCGCCTCGTGCAGACAGCGCGTCCGCCACAGTACCCAGGCGTGAAGATGCAGCACGTTTGGATTGCCGTGTGGAATCCCTGACCGCGGCTGGAGCAGGGACCTTGCCCTTAAGGCGAGGGGTATCGGGGCACGTGCGACAGGTGTAACAGTTCCGGAAACCACGCTTGGGCTGGCCAGGTGGAGCCACAGAATAAGCGTGGCTGCATTTTCCCCTTTGGCCTTGCGGAGAACCTTTCCCAGAATGGGGAACGGGGGAAAGGCATAGCCCGTCAGGCCGGACCAAGGGATGGAAGGGCGCCCACAGCCCACGCTGCCGGATCCGGAACTGGGGGACTTTACGTTTGAAGACGGTGGTTAAACCGGGTGGCGAACGGGTCCACCTGTGGTTTGAACCATACAGTCCAGAGAGGTTCTAGGATCGAGTGGACGAGAGTCCATTCTGAGGGAAGAACCATGTGCGCCCTGCTGAGGGAGTCCGCGAGAATGTTGATCTTCCCAGGAACGTGCTTGGCGGAGATCCGGATTGATTGTGTCTCGCACCAAAGAAGCAGCTGTTCCGACCTCAGGGACAGGGAGTGAGAACGCGCCCCCCCTGCTTGTTGATAAAACACGCCACCGTCGTGTTGTCGGTGTGAGGAGAATGTGTTTTCCTTTCAGGAAGGGAAAGAAACTCCTTGAGGGCTTGGAAGACGGCTTCCGCTCCAGCCGGCTGATATGCCAGGACCCCATCTCCGGGGACCATTGCCCGGAGGGCCGTCAGGGGGCTGACGTGGGCACCCCAAACCCGGACTGGGACGTCCGTGAACAGGTCCTCCTGTGGAGGAGGGGGAGAGATGGGGACTCCCTGGGTAGCCAGGACTGGGAGTGCCTTTGTACCACCGATGAACTGGAACCACTGCCCGAGGGGATCGGAAGGTCCCACGATGCAGTGCCTGAGACCAACGCTTGCGAAAAAGGCTTTGGGGAAAACGGCGTTTGTGCAGACGTCCGAGGGGCACAAAGGGGGGCCAGGACTCCATCAGACCCGAAGAGAGGCCAGCTTTCTGGCTGGCGCCTGATCCAAGGAAAGGGGTGGGCCAAGAGGTGCTGGAGGCGAAAAGGCGCTGGCGGGTCGGGGGACCAGCCAGTCGGTGGTGTGGAGGACATGCCCAGAAACTGAAACTGTTGCGACGGGGTGAGATCGGACTTCTCCTCGTTGCGAACGAATCCCAGCTGCTGACAGAGGCTTAAAACCTG
Source organism: Conus ventricosus (assembly GCA_018398815.1). NCBI lineage: Eukaryota > Metazoa > Mollusca > Gastropoda > Neogastropoda > Conidae > Conus > Conus ventricosus. The sequence continues at coordinate 33,799,098 of CM031617.1, read as the reverse complement.
TAGGGCTTGCTTTGGGGCACAGAGGGGCTGGATGAGGCAAGGAGAAGCCAATCGTCTAGATAGGCCTTCAAACGAATTCCTTTCTCCGAACGTGCAAGCAAGTTCCCAGCCACCTTCGTGAAAACCCAGGGGGCCCGGGGGTAGTCCCAAAAGGGGAAAAGCCCTTTAACTGAAAAAAAAACGGCCCCTCCACGCGAAGCGGAGGTACTTCCTGTCCCTTGGGTGGATCAAGAGATGGAAGTATGCATCCTTTAAGTCGATGGGGTACGCCCAGTCGCCGGGATGCATGGCATCGCGGACTGACATGGGGGTTTCCATCCGAAAACGGAGGACGATAAGAAACCTGTTCAAGGGCGAAAGATCCAGATCCGTCTCCATCCCCGGAAGCCTTGGGGACCACAAAAAATGCGGCCATAAAATCCCGAGAGGAATGGAAGAGAACTTCCTCTGTGGCTCCCTTGGCTAACAGCGAAAGGACCTCCTGGTCTAAGGCCTGAGAGGCAGCCAGATCCCGAGGAGGAGCGAAAGGGGGAGGGGAAGGGTGAGAGGAGCCTTCACTGCACCCCAAGGAAGACGAAACCCCGACCTGATCACCCGCAGAGCCCAAGGGCTTGCGGGAAGCCCCTCCCAGGCACTGAGGTGCCTGGAAAAGACTGCCCACAGGACTGCCCCGGGGTGAAGTACCCAGGTCGGGGGCGAGTCATTGGGGGGGGGCGTCGGAGGCGTGGGAGCTTTCGGACCCGCCGGCCGAGTCGGAGGCCGACCCCTGCTTGGTTGCCTGCCTCTAGTCCCCCGGGGTCCAAATGGGCCGTCGACCCTTGGGTTGAGAAGGACCCGGTGAACGAGAAAGGCGTGGCGCCTTGCGTTTTGAACCAGGTCGTGGGGGATGGGGGCCTGACTGAAAGGGGGTCACGCCTAATCTCGGCCCGGTCTTGATGGTGGCCTGCACGGATTCCCGAACAGAGACCCTGACTTGACAGGTAAGGCTCTGAGGGAAGCGCGGCAGATGGAGAAGGGTCAAGAAAAATGCCAAAAGGACCGCATCTCTCCTAGCCAGAATGAGTTCAGAGGGGCCTAGTGAAGGCCCCAGCCCAATACTTAAGCCTTCAGCCATTGACTGGTACAGGCTACCACAGCAGTGGGTCAGCGGACTGGCGGATGGCGAAGGAACCAGAATCAGGATCCCTAAGGGCAGACACTAGTCCCCCTAGAAAAGGGGTCCATAACAGATATGGCCTCCAAAACCCCTACGCGCAGGGCTCTTCCACCCACAAGGCAGCGCTCTGAGAGGGGCACGTGCCTGGTGTGCGTTTTGACCTTCCTGGACCCGTAGGAGGTCCTCCTGGGAGAGGGGAAAAGTGGCATCGGGGTAGTGGTCATTTGCCAAGGCCTTTTGGCAAATGGAAGACTCTCTGGTCTAAGGAATTTCCCACACGCCAACGCGGAGGAAAATCAGGGACCGAACCAGGCACGGGGTCCTGCGCCTCCGTGCCCCTGACCCGTATTTTGGGCCCTCCTCTGCAGTCGGCCACCATAAATGACTCCTTTAGCATCGAGGAAAGGGGTAAGCCGCCGAGGGGCGGATCCCCGGGCAAGTTCGCTGCCCAAGGGCAGGGGGCCCTGGCCTCCTGAGAGGTTGACACTGCCCCCGGAACCAGGGAAGCCGCACAGCCACCGAGTCTTGGAAAGATAAGAACGGGTGCCCGGTCCTCATCCTCTGACTCTGAGTCCGCCAGGTCGGACCCACAGACCGATGAGTGGCCGCCCCGGCGAGGCGGAGCGCGGCGAGGGCCCTGAGTGGCTGGATGGCTGGCTCCCCGGGCCATCCCGGGGGAGGGGTCAGCCCGGAAGGGCCGAGGGAGCCTGGGAGGCAGATGCCTGCATGGTGGAGGGTGGGCATAAAACCCGGCCACCAGGGAAACCCCGGAGCAGGGGGTGAGGAAAGCCCATGTTCGGGATATTTCCATTGGGCCCATGGCGCCCAAGGCATAGGGCCTGACCCATGATAGGGGGGGCTGATAATGTGGCTGCTGGCCCAACCCTGAAAGTGGGGGGCCGAATGCGCCCGGTTCCCCTGAGGGGGTGCTCGGAGAAAAAGGCGACACCCCCGGGGGACTGCCCAACAGCAGGGCAGACACATGAGGCGGGGGAGGGAAACAACGGGGCGAACTAGATACGAGCCCTTGAGCAGGAGTTGCTTCCCCTTTGGGTCGCCTAACCGGGCGAGGGGGGGATGACGCATCGTCCCCTCATTGCCCGGCGCCTCCGTAGAGGGCCCGTACACCTTCGTTCTGCCATGGGAATCGAATTGCGAGCAGTAGAACACTGAACGCAGGGTGTACTAACGGGTGCGACGAACCGAGGCTGAGTCGCTCGCCGTTATGGGCAAGGGGCGAGATCAACAGAACCGAAGCTGAGCTGATCACGCCACAAAATGAGGGTTGCGAGAAAGAGCTCGCTGTGCGGATCGACAGAACCGAAGCTGAGCCCATCACGTCACGAATTGAGGGTTGCGAGAAAAAGCTCGCTGTCACGACAACAGAACCGAAGCTGGTTGAGGTGAAAACCCCCGGGAGGAAAGTGACGCTGAAGGGGGAGGAGGAAATTGGCGGGGCTATAGACAAAGCGCCCGCGGCGAGGTGAGGGAATCGAGAGCGAAACCTTCTTAATTCTCGCCTTACCACCCAATCGCTTCACATACGTTTCTCCCTTAAGTGAAAACATAAGCAAGGACACCAACGAACAGCAACAACAATCGATCGATTGCGAGAAAAGTCAAAAATACTTAGCCCTTCATGTACACGCGGCCTAACGGGAAAAATGGCTGCCGGAAAAGAGGACTATCTGAGCATGCGCGAGGCACGAGGCCCTTTCAGGGGTTGTTGTTGTCCGTACGGGCTTTTTTGTATTTCGAGGCAGGGGTAGCAAATTGCTGCCCCTTATTGCATTGTGAGCCCCGGTTAGTATGTGTAATTAAATTTGATTTTATGACACTTTTCATGTTGGGGCTCGCCTGGCGAAGAAGGGGGAAAAAAAAATCAGAACAGCGTTGCCCCTCTTGACTGGAAGGTAAGAGTGGGGGCGGGGCCACAGTCTCTGCTGGCAACTCATTCCAGTCTCTGATTGTTCTGGCGAAGAATGAGTTCTGCCGGTACTGTGTGCGGCACTGGATGGCAGAGACTGAGAGTACTGTTGGTCATGTCCTTTCTTTGGCGAACCGGAGGGATGTAATTTGCTGTGGCTGACTGCAACCTGTTATTTTGGATCTTATACAGCATCGTCAGCCGTGCCATCTGCCGGCGTCGCTGAAGGGAGGGCCATCCAGTCGAGAAAGCATGTTATTTACACTTGAGGTTGTTGTGGTAGCGGTTCAATACGAAGCGAGCCGCCCTCCTCTGTATTGCTTCCTTCTGTCCACCTTCCTTGTGTATGGGGGTCCCACACAGATCGGGCTTATTCCCCAAGGGGCCTAAACAAATGTCAGGTCTGTTAGGGCAGCTTTCAGGTTCCGACGAAGAATCCCAACATCCTGCTTGTTCTCAAAGTAATGGCATCAATGTGAGAATCCAGCTGATGCTCTTCTCAATGGTGACGCCGAGATACTTGACTGATGACACAATTTTGAAACTTCCCTTCAAAGTTATCAAATAGTATTTTGTAAAAAATCCGAGAATAAAATGCTTATCAGCCACTTTTCTTCCAGATATGATCAGGGCCACATTTCTCTTTTTCCGTGTTGATGGTGTTCTATGTATTGTCATATCATGATGTGCACCACATATCACATACACCCTTTCCTCACAAAATCACATACTTCTGCTGAAGTGCGCACTTCAAAAGTATAACTCGCGCACATTCAAAAAAGTAGTTTTTAGGTCATTCTGATAATGTCTGGACGAAAAATGCTTTATCTTCATCGTTTTCTAAGCAGATATATTGTCGAACCAACACTATATATCACATAGACCACATTTTTTAACAGAAAGTGGTCGAGTTTGCCATAATTTCGATTAATGTAACATTCTCAGAACATACATAGGAACTCATTTCCATGTTTGCTACTGTTTATTTGATAAAGATATTAGAATGGAACATAAAAAAATCATAATGGTTCATTGAATCAGAAGTCATTTAGATTAGTGTCCCAAAAAAAAGACATTAGTATCAAGAACTGAGCTGAGCATATCTCAGGAGAATGACCCAGTCAAGGCTTGGTTAAGACTCGTTCAGGGTTTGGGTTTAGTTAAGATAAGATTACCGCTAGACCAGGCTTTGGATTTTGGTAAAGATACAGTTTCCAAATGCACATAGAGTTGAGGGAGGTTTGCATAACAGACCATTTCCAGATGCACAAAAAAGATAGCGAGACATAACTGAATTGCTTACAAACCATTGCCCATGTTATAACCTGTAAATAGTAAGGAGAATCAACAATAAATGAAGTAATAATCTTCAGTTGGCCTTGAGAAAGGTCTTAAGTCAGTCACTTTTTTCTCCCTTTCATTTCAATTTATTTACTACACACATACAGAATTTAGCAAGTTAACAAAAATTATTTCACTGCTTTTGTAAGGTCAGTCTTGACCATAAAGAAATTAATCACATAACGTCCATAGCATGTTACAGAAACTTCCTCAACAGCCAATGATTGAATCAAATCTTCTTCTCGGTCTGATCTGCCCAGAACATTTCGACAAATGTGAATAGAAACTGCTGAACAATTTTAATCTCAATCACGTCATATAGAGTAAGTGCGCCGGTGTCCGTACCCCTTCCTCGGACCGTACCCCTTCGGTTTTCGTCGTTTTCAGTCGTCTGTTGACCTCAGTCGGTTCATGAAGCGTCTATTTTTAAACTAGAACTATCCTCAGCGCATATTGTAGCCAATGACGTCTTTGCGCTCACTTTACGGCGTTACCTGCCTACACGGCAAACCCACTTCTACTCGCTCCCTGCTTGTGGAAACTGGTAAGTTTTTCACTCGATCAATTCAGTTGATATGGTTGTTTTAAATGGTCGTAGAGCTCATTTTGGGTCGTTCTAGATGTATTTTTCATGCTTAACACGATTATGGGGGTTAAAAGTATGCTTTCAATCAAGTTTCATGGGTATTTGTCAAAACATAACGTAGCGTTCAGCAAAGTTGAAAGAGGTACGGTCCCGGGGCCTGAAAAAATCAGGGTCTTCCTCGGTCCTTTACCCACGCATCTGTTGAAGATTTTGAGTTTTTTTTAAAAGTCTTTTAGCTGTGTTAATGCTAAATGTTATTCTTTTTAATTAAAAGAATGTATACAATTAATAATGAGGAGGACTTAGCAGTCAAAATGTAAACAATAGGCGCATGAAATAGTATACAAATGACTTTAGACTAGGTCTACACTTGAAGTGTCAATGCTTGAACAGTATGTGTGTGTGTGTGTTTGTTTTGTGTTTAATCATGTGATGTTACATAAATGTGTTTATGGGATCATTTTAGCAGGTGTTTTCTATACATTTTCAGAAATCATGCTTCCCAAGTACTCCAAGGATGATCTGGAGAGAGCCCTTGGACTCATCAGATCGGGCCAGATAAGCCAGAAGAAAGCCTCCAAGGAATTCAACATTCCTGTGATGACCCTTTATGATCACATGAATGGGGAAGGTTGGTGTTATATTTTTGTTTCTGTTTATCTTTTAAACAAAGCCAATTTGTAGAGCACACAATCTACAATGTCTTTTTATTCAGCAGACTGAACAGAAAGGGCCCTTCAAAGTAAGTAAATGCATCAAGGGTTTGTCTTGGGTATTGGTATGGAGTCTATGTTTTGTGTATTTTCAATTATCTGTTTTAAAATTCTATCTTTGAAAATGTATTGAGTTCATTTTCTTTATTTCGTATTCATTGATTGTGTTACAGAGAAGGGATCGGCAAAGGGGGCACGCCGGTGATGCCGACCAACGTGGAGGTCGCCTTCTCAGCCAAGCTGCGAGACCTCGCGACAGGGGCTTTGGACTTACAAAACGACTCGTCCAGGTTAAGGCAGCAGAGTTTTGCCGGAAAGCACATCTGAAGACCCCTTTTAAAGAAGATGGTCCAGTGGACAAAAGTGGTATAAGGGTTTCATGAAACGCCACCCTGAGCTGTCGCTCAGATCACCATCCAAACTTTGTACCAACCGGGGCAAGCAATGAGCAAAGAGGTGGTGGATAGATATTTCAGAGATGTTGGTGAGTTGATCGACGGCATTGACTCCAGCATCTCTGGAATATGGATGAGAGTGGTTTTTAATTTGGAACATTACGCCTTGCAAAGCCCTTTGTCAGAAGGGACTGAAGTCCCTCAACAGCCGTGTCTCGCCTTCGAGGCAAAACATTACAGTTGTAGCCTGTGTGAGTGCAGGGGGTACCACCATGCCCCAATGTTTATTGTAAAAGGGAAGACGCACAAGGCGGTGCATGGCTTTTCAACTACGCAGGCCCCTCCCCTTTCGGTATGGACTTATCAAGACAAGCATGGATGGAGGATTCACTCGGGGTCCAGTGGTTCAAGGTGGTGTTCCTGAAACACTGTGGCCCTGAGCGACCTCAGGTCCTTTTTTTGGATCAACACCACAGCCATGAAGCTTTGCAGATGCTGGAGCTTGCTGTTCAAAAGGGGATCACGATCATAGCCTTGCCCCCTCACACCAGTCACTGGCTGCAGCCACTGGGACAGGTCCTGTTTCTCCTCACTTACGAAGGGCTTCCGCAGGGAGTGACAGAATTCATGGTGGGGACAGAAACTGTGGTCAACAAGGCAAGTTTTGCTGGACTTTTCTGCAGAGGTGGGTCGGCCATGACCCGGAAAGACATTCGATCTGGCTTTGCAAACAGGATCTATCCTCAGCCCACAAGCCTTACCAGGGGCGTACAAAACCTTCTTCGAGCGACCTGCCTCTGCCCAGTCTCCACTGCCACAGGCCCTGCCCCGGTCTCCACTGCCACAGGCCCTGCCCCGTCTCCACTGACACAGGCCCTGCCCCAGTCTCCACTGACACAGGCCCTGCCCCGGTCTCCACTGCCACAGGCCTGCCCCGGTCTCCATGACACAGGCCTGCCCCGGTCTCCCTGACACAGGCCCTGCCCCCGGTCTCCACTGACACAGGCCCTGCCCCGGTCTCCACTGGACACAGGCCCTGCCCGGTCTCCACTGACACAGGCCCTGCCCCGGTTTTCCACTGACACGGCCCTTGCCCCCGGTTTCAACTGCCACGGTCCCACTTGCAATGCCACTACCAGTACCATGGTCACCATACTGCTGCCCTAGCACAGTCAAACCCCAGCAACGTCAGATCTTGTCTCGAATATCTGTTTCTTGAGGATGCCTCCATAGCAACTCTTTTGTTGGGTGAGGATATCTTTTCAGAGGTGGCTGATCCCATGTGCAAGGGCCAGTGCTACCAGTGAAGGGACGATTCCTTCGCAAGGTCAATGGAGATAAAATAAGAACCATGCATGCACTTCATGGCAGAGCAACATGGATGAAGTTTTGTGCATTGATCGTGGACAGGGGAAGAAGCCCAAAATTAGATCTACCCAGGGGTGAGATTTAGCAGGCCGGCTAAGGAGCCCGCCGGGCTCCTACCTGGGAGGTTGAGGTTGCCAGAAAATTTTCCCGGTGCAGACCCTTTATTAAAAAATGCAGTCCTATTTTAAATTTGCAGCTTTACACACGCTTATTTTCAACAAACAACAAAACACTGTTTCTGCTCATTTAAATTTTGGAAAACAAATTTACTTTTCAGTTGTTTATTGATATTGCCACCCAGGTATATCATAACTGACAAAGAAAAGAGATCTTTTATATCCCAAAAACATTTGGCTAGTAGAAGTAAAAAAAGGTTTTGACAAGATTTGTCCTGTTTTGTACCTGAAGCACCTTCAGTCTAAGTCTGCCCAAAGGGGCCCGATCATCATCATCATTCATATCATCATCCTCATGTTGAAAAAGGTGAAGCAGTTGGGTCTGCCTTCCTCAGGCCCCCGTTTCTGTCCTCTTCATCCTGGCACCCACTTTCGATCTCTCTTCTCTTCTTCATATTCCTTATTCTGCTTCTTTTTTTCTTTTCTTTTTTGCTGGAGGCACCGGTTAAAAGCGCCACATGACCACCGACTGAACAAGTACGCGGAAGAGCGGAAATGGCAAGTCTCGCGCGACTCTGATACCTTGGCCGGGAAAGCCCCAGCACGGCAGTGATGACAGATGGCAGTCGGCAGGCGCGTGTTTGTTTTTACAGGGCATGTCGTTTGTGTAGATTCTACAGGTACAGAATCACTGGCGGTGATTTTTAGGTCGCCAGCCGGGCGAATGGTACTGTAAATTGAGTTCGCCCGACTCCAATTTAGGGGCCATTGGCGAGTTGGCGAACGTTAAAGCTCAGCCCTGTCTACCCTAAGAAGAAAGAACCCATTGTTGTTCATAGAATCCTCACCAGCGAGGCTGTATTAGAGATGAAGAGGAAGGAGAAAGAAGACAGATAAGGAAGGAGGAAGAGAAAGCAGAAAAGAAGAGAAAGAGAGAAGAGAAGAAAGAGGAGAAGCTTGCAAGAAGGGAAAGAAAGAGGAGGAGAAAAAGGGGGGGAAGGGAAAGGGGAATGGAAAAGGGAAAACAATTTTGAAAGCTGCATCACAGCTTTGTGTTCAATGTTTGACAGGGGGGAGGGAACATGGGTGAAATGTGAGAATGCAAGAGATGGATGCATTTGCACTGTGTGCCCTCAGGCCACCAGGCCATCATGCATGCATCCATCAAAGAAAAAACTGCATTTGTTTGCCATGTTTGTACATATTTTTGAACATGAAAAGAAGCCATCTTTGCTGTTTATTTCTATGTTTTGATTTTCATCCGGTGCTGTTGTTTTGTAAGCAAGATCTGGTCAGCTTTTAATTTTCTATGTTTTTGATCTGGTGCTGTTGTTTTGTAAGCAGATCTGGTCAGCTTTTAAATTTCTCTGTTTTTGTTTTAAAAGCCAATGTCTGTTATACAACAGCTACTCATTACTTTTTGTTCATTTATTATGTTACAGATTTGAATACATGTAAACTATACATTGGATGACTTGATTGTGATACTGTTATTGTTTGTTACCAAGATCTGGTCATTTCTCTATTTCCTCTGCTTTCCCCTCTTCTTTCTATCCTTCTGCCTTACTATCCATTCACCTTCATGTTTTCCAAAACTTCTTGAGTACCACAGTCACTCACACACTGCGGGGTTGTCTTCAGTTGGTGACAAGCTCCTAGCATAACATTATCAGTCTCTAAAATCCCCCAAAGTCGGAGTGTGGCTGCCCATGTGGCGGGGTAATCAAAAACGGTCACACACGTAATGTTCTCATCCCCAGCTGATGCATTTGTACCATAGTGTTCAAGTACTTCGGCTGTTTGGATGATCCCTGGAGTCTTTTAGCCAGGGTACGACAACAACAACAACTCACACACTCTGACATCCACCACACATAGACTACACTATCCCATGCCTATTCACCATAAAATTACAGACAAGCAATCATACATAATTCTAGGTGTGCAAACGATTGTCTACAAACCCTTAACTTGGTTTTAAAAAAAACACCACTAAGTGCAAGACAGTACGGACCAGGGTAGTAGGGTACGGATCGAGGCTTACCGGGGTACGGCTTCGAGGAACAGCTAGTACGGATGAAGGAAACCCGGTACGGTCCGAGGCTCAGAGGACTGACGTTCAGACACGGGCTTCTACATAATTAGGGGATTCCCTCTAAACCAACCAATGGCAGCCAAGGAAGGCCGACAGCCCGCACATAGCTGAGCAATTTTATAGCATGGCGATCGAAGCCACAGCTCCGAGTTAGGAGCTTTCAAGCTGAAGGGGTACGGACACCGGCGCACTTATATCATCTAAATGACACAATTCCACAGAAACCTGATATCTGCATTATTCATCTTACCTTTCCACAACACTAAACAACAGACTGGTCGTAAGCCTACTGAAGGGCGGACCGCCCAAAACCCGCGCCCGATCTACTCATAGTCTGCCACTGTGAGTGCAACACTACCCAACCCGGATGTTTAAAAACCTTTAGTTTTTTATTGTCTTGTTGGGGTCAAACCTGTTGGGGTTAAGAGCCATCTATATGATATGCCAGATACTGATAAATGGATGTATATCATCAAACAGCACACAAAGACAAAACAATATACGATTTTTGTCTACTTACAACGTAAATTCTAATTGCTGCAGTTTGCCTTTCACGTCGTCCGCGCTGGTTTCACCTTCTCCTCAGTGAGCATATTTTGTGTTCTTCATTACGAAAGAGCAAATTCCAAAACAGAAATGACGAAACCGGCATACCAATTTGAGTCACCAATTAACTGGTTGTTTGACATCTTGGGGATCGATTTACCTGTAGCTTTCAGAGACGGACTATCGATGACATAAACCAATGCCATTTAGAAGGACGCAGGAAGGATTAAAGCTTACAAGTTAGATCTAGTTTGTAAAGTGAGACGACTACAGGCGGAAATCTAAACAAATCTTAAATAAATGTCAGCGAACCGATGATAATGATAGATGCTACTGCATCCCAGAATAACACACACCGATCGTACTGAAATTCATACTTCCCAAAGACAATAACTGAGTGGAACCACCTCGACGATAACATCGTCCACCAAAGGTCAGTCGAAGCTTCAAGTCGGCTCTGGCAAAAGCCAGAAGTCGATGATTTCATCACGCTGCGCACCCCCACCGTCGCGCCTATGCCAGTAAATGGATGTCAGCGACGTACAAATCCAGATCCAGATCCAGAACCGCAACAACAACAAACACAACAACAACAAAATGGACAAACGAATCACAAGACAAAACCACGACGCGTTTCGACCTCTTAGGTGTTCTTCAGGCAACATAGAAAACAGTTAGGATAACGAAAATGAACAAGCAATCACTCGTCTTTGTCGAATTCGGCGCAAGATAGGCGCTGAATGAATCTTGCCTCCTTGTTGTTGTTTTTTTATGTGCTCTGTATTGGAATTTCTGCTAGGCAATTTGGTGTCGTAAGCAGCAGTCGTTTGGATTTTAGGCGTGTAATTATCTTATCATGAGAGTAAGAGCTACCCTACTTATTCGTTATATACATTTTGCTATTCTCTGCTTCATGTAAGATTTTTTTTTTCTTCACCAACAGATCATTACTGCGGTTACTGTGTATGATTCGGTTTGTCTTTGTATTTGTTTGACTATACTCAAGACGAATAGACTGTGCCAGTCTTGAATAAATGTTAATTTGTGTTTGTTCATTTTCAAGCTTGTTTTTTGTTTGTTTGTTTGTTTGTTTGTTTGTTTTTGATCGTTGTCCCTTTTTTAAAATCAATATTAGAGAGAGAGAGAGGAGAGAGTGGGGGGGGGGGGAGAGAAGATAGAGAGAAACAACCCTAGATTTCTAAAATTTTCAGTACAGAAGCATAAGAATCGACATCAATAGCACATATAAATTACGTATTTAAAAAATAATAATAAAGAAAAAGAAAAACCGATGGTCAAATATTAGCTGCCACGTTCTGCTCGATACATGTATAAAGATCGCTCTTCTTGAAATCTGTCCAACATTTTTAAGTTCTTGCTGTGTACATTATGTCGGATACCGTACAGGACATGTGTGCAAGCTTGGACGAACCAGATTTGAGGGATGTCTCCTCGTGTGTTTAGTTTGCTCTGCGTTGGCATGTCAACAAGGTGATTTGCTGTCGTAAACAGCAATCGTTTGAAGTAATGGGATTGGGTAACATGTACTTTAGGGTACGAAATTCATGGGGCTGTTTGTACGCACTTTTTCGGGTGTTTTCGGTTCTTGTCGATGCAAAGAGACGTAAGACACCCTCACCTGCCCACTTTTGACCTGTCCTGCCCCACTTGTGGGTGCAAATAATTTATTTCACTTCACAAGTAGGGATATATGCATGCACATCCAATGCGCCATTTTAGAACCCCAGTAGCCTAGTGATGACGTTGTGCCCATGTGATCAGCAACCAACATGGCGCATTGGATGTGCATGCATATCCCTACTTGTGAAGTGAAATAAATTATTTGCACCCACAAGTGGGGCAGGACAGGTCAAAGTGGGCAGGTGAGGGTATCTTACGTCTCTTTGCATCGACAAGAACCGAAAACACCCGAAAAAGTGCGTACAAACAGCCCCATGAATTTCGTACCCTAAAGTACATGTTTACCTGGGATTGTATTAATCTCATCATGAAAATAGGTATAATACTATTCCCTTCCTCATTTGAGATTTTCTTTCATATCAATCAAAACTGAGGTCACCTGTTTTTGCTTTTGTTTCTGTGTGTGTTTGTTTGACTGTACTAAAGACCGAAAAGGCTGTGCCAGTCTTGAATAGATGTTAAATTGCGTTTGTTCATTTCTCCAGTTATCAATGTGTACATGTGGTGGGTGCAGAATACATAAGCAAGCGTGGTGCATCACTTCTTAGGGACATCTTTTTGTTTGCTTCGTGTGCTGTTAACATTTCTGCCAGGCGATTTAATGTCATAATCAACATTCATTTGGAATTTTGGGCGCGTTATTATCTTAAACGAAGGGATGATGAGTTTGTCAGGAGGCCTTAACGTCCCATATATCGAATATTCCAATATTCCAATCGCATTATCAATCAAAACTTAAAAAAAAACCTGAGCAATTATGTGTACGTTCACTTTACAAATGTTTTAAATAATAAACAATGCTACATTGACTGAAAATGCAGAGATCTAAAAGCGATAAGTAAAATGAGACTGTCGTCATTATTGCTGTGACGTCTTTCGTGAAAGGTCATCCTCTTGTCTCCCTTTTAAATCGTAACATAGCCCCCATTACAAGAAATTTCCAAATTTCTAACACTTTCACAATTTAAAAAAATCAAATGACAAAAAAAAAA
>CM031617.1:33748377-33768377 GCA_018398815.1 Conus ventricosus | reverse complement strand
ACATTTCAATGTACACCCATCAACCATAACCCGTCTTGCGATTTCGGCACCAAAACACTGGAAGTGTAAACGACCGTCCACGCCCAGGCGTCCAACGTGTGACGACGGCACGACAGGACCGCTACATTGTCACGCAGCACCTCCGGAATCGTTTCCAGCCAGCTGCACAAACAGCCCGCAACACTATTGGGACTAGAGAAAGACCAATCAGCAGCCGTACCGTGCGTCGGCGTCTGGCAGCAGCAGGGCTACGGGCACGTCGACCATACCAAGGTCAGATCTTAACCCATCGCCATCGACTAGCACGCCAGCGATGGGCCTGCCGCGGGTGACTTTCTGGGGAACAGGGTTTGGGGGAATGTTGTTTCTTCGGATGAATCCCGGTTCAATGTCTCTTTCCCGGATGGCCGTGATCGTGTGTATCGACGTCAGGGTGAACGTTTTGCGCAACCCTGTGTCATTGAGCGAGATCGTTATGGGGTGGAGGGTAATGGTCTGGGGTGCCATAAATGCTCAATTTCGATTGGAGCTTGTGTTTGTGCCAGGCAACTTGACGGCAAGGCGTTATATTGACACTGTTCTTGAGCCAGTTCTTCTTCCTCTCTGGAGACAGCATGGTAGCAACAGACTAGTGTTTCAGCAGGACAATGCTCGACCCCACACAGCCGTTCTCACACGAAATTTCCTTCGGGACAGCAATGTGGATGTCATGCAGTGGCCCTCCGTGTCCCCAGACATGAATCCCATTGAACATTTGTGGACGAACTTGGACGACGTGTGCAAGGTCAGCAGAATCCCCAACTACCGTTGCTGAGCTCACCCAAGCATTGCAGCATCACTGGAACGTGATACCGATCCGTATCATCCGTCGTTTGTGCGCTTCAATGCCCCGACGTTTGCAAGCTTGTGTTCGTGCTCAAGGGGGACACACCAGAATTGACAGTGTTTCCTTCTGTCGCGCCTAAATGGGCTTCACTTCAGGCGAATGTGCACCTGTTATAGGCAAACTAATGTACAGTGGTCGCACTTTTGTCACACGTATTTGCTTTGATGTGTGTTTGTTTCATTTTAATAAAATTGTCAGTTGACAATGGAATTGCGTTTTCTTTGCCTCTCAGTATACGTTGATTGTGCTAATTTTGCATTTGTTTTACCGTTCAAAATCAAAACAAAACAAAACGCCCCAACAAACAAAACAAAACACCCCCAAACACACACACACGCACGCACGCACGCACGCACGCACGCACGCACGCGCGCGCGCGCGCGCGCGCGCAAGTTGATTTCACACCTGTGTAGTCGGCGAGATTTATGTTCGCTTGTTTTTTGGTTTATGCTCCAGTGCCATCTTACTTGCACGTTCAATATGTGTTTTTAATGAATTTAGAATCTGGCTGTTTGTTCATTATATATAATCAAATTCTGACAAATAACCTGCCTGCTTACTTTCCTCTTGAATGGACAGGAGATTCCGTTATCAACGCAAGTCTTGATTTTTTTGTATGTGTATTTATACTTCAACGGTGATTTTCAACATTTGTTTCTGTCAGAATATTGAGCAAAGAGGTTAAAAGCTTATTATTTTGTACATTTGTGTCTGTTCAAAACTTCGATGGAAACGTAGTAAATGGACTAAACAGTCGGTTACTCATAATTTTCTTTGAAAATTATTTTTTAAATTGTTTGGGGTTTTTTTTCCTCCAGAATAATTTGATAATTTAATCAGATTAATTTTCAGGGTTTAGATTTTTATTGGTGATGCAGAAACATGTTTTATAGATTGGTTTGGACAAAACAATGTTGTATTTGTTGACTGTGATAAACCACGGGCTGTTCAGAAAAAAAAGGACACTGATTAAAAAAAAAAATGCCGAGTAGAATGCTTAATTTGTCTCTCTTTTTGTTGTCACTACTCACACGCACATGTATGTTTGCGCATGCTCATGCGTTCCTCTCTCTCTCTCTCTCTCTCTCTCTCTCTCTCTCTCTCTCTCTCTCTCTCTCGTGAGTGTGTGTGTGTGTGTGTGTGTGTGTGTGTGTGTGTGTGCGTGCGTGCGTGCGTGCGTGCGTGCGTGCGTGCGTGTGTGTGTGTGTGTGTGTGTGTGTGCGTGCGTGCGTGCGTGCGTGCGTGCGTGCGTGCGTGCGTGTGTGTGCGTGAAACTTTAAGCAGCATTTTCAGAACATATTCAGCAGTATTTTCACAGTCTTTGTGTTAACATCGGGGAAGCAGGAATAATGAGCATTTGTTCAGATGTTTGTTATGCCAGGGACTTTTTTATGCTGCCTTACAATTGAAAAGATTGTACATTGTCTGGTTTATCTTTAGCTTTTTGCTGCATTTTTCAAAATGTATTTCATGTTGGGTTTTGCCTTTTATTGTATAATAGACTTACACATTTATGATACTTGAAGAAAAAAACATTTTCTCAATGAATTTTTGAATTAAAGATATGAAAAACATTATACACTGACGCATGTAGCCTATAAACGCGCGCACGCAAGCACACACGCAAGCACACACGCTAGCAAACACAACACACACACACACACACACACACACACACACACACACACACACACACACAACGCACACACACTGAAACTAACAAACCACACACACACACACACACACACACACACACACACACACACACACACACACACACACACACACACACAAAGAGAGAGAGGGGAGAGAGAGAGGCTCAGAGGGTTAGCCAGGATACTGTTTATATGACCAAACCAACGCAGTTTCCTTTCTTTGTCATTCGCTCATCGGTGATATGAT
The DNA here is from genome assembly GCA_018398815.1 of Conus ventricosus. Lineage (NCBI taxonomy): Eukaryota > Metazoa > Mollusca > Gastropoda > Neogastropoda > Conidae > Conus > Conus ventricosus. The sequence goes on along the minus strand of CM031617.1, from coordinate 33,765,589 downwards.
CGGGACATTCGATGTGTAATGTCTTGCTGTGACACCACATCTCTCGCAGGAAGATGAAATTGACCAGTGAACGAGGTGTTAAGTCCTTCCACACAGATTTCACTGTGGATAATGCTAATGTCGTCCTTGCTATCCTGAAGTGGATGTATGGTTTGGACCCCTCATTGCTGATGTTGAATCCCAGATGACTAAAGCAGATTATCAGAGTGATTGTGCCAGTACACCACACATTAGAACATAAACAAACCCACACACGTTGTATCAAACGCCAAAACACTCAAATCAGCAAGAATATGTACATTTACTATAACGACTGAAGAATTGTTAGCCTGCACTCGTTTTCCCCCACTACTTAATTGTTCAGCAGAATATGTCCATTTGTGAGAGAACATACATACTATGCATGGTGTGTAAGAGACTGGTTGTTAAAAAAAAAAAAGAAGAAAGAAAAAAAGGGAAGTTAAAGAAGAAAAAAAGGTGAAAAAAGCTAGATGTCGAAATTGTTTTTGTTTGTTTTTCCCCCCGCTTTTTGGGTGGTTTTTGTTGTGTTTTTTTTTTGCATATGAAGAGGACATGTGACGCACCAAAAATGAAGAGGTGGATTTCGGCCTTAGGAGGGAAAAAAAAAGTCACTGCCTTAGGTGTTTCATTGATCCGACAACTGATGCCACCAAAAAAACATGTTTATTAGTTCCTAGCTTCTGTCCATATGGGTTACGTCAGTGATGATGGTGGTGCTGTAGACAGCCATTGACGTATTCGTATCAGCGCCGATTTCTATGCCATGTTATGCCAGCGTATCATTCAGTCTTTCAACAAGCTTGTTCTCTGCCAGCTAGGCTATCAATGTCGTCTGCGAAGTGAAGTTTTGTGATGGCTCTTCCACAGACACTGAGGTGATCGTCAAGTGCGTCAGTTGGGTGTGTTATAGGAATGGGGGTGATGGTCAAGTATTGGGCTTCTCCCTAAACTGAGCCTCCCTCACCTCCTAATGCGTTTTGCATGCGGTGAAAACAACATCAACAACAACAAAACATCGACCCTGCACTGGTTGTTTCCCACTACATTCAAACAGAACTGACCGTGACAGCAATGGAAAATGTTAATTTTTACTGTGTTGCTAGTTTCTTTTCTTTTATATGCATAAGGTTTTTTTCCAATGAATTCCAATATAAATGGCATTAATGATGCACACAAACATTATATGGGATTAAGGTTATAAAACGCAGGACATAAATTATTGCAACTCCATCGAATCATGGCATTCAGAGAAAGTACATTATACAGACAAACTTTGTTTCCCATTATTTCATGGAGGCTCCAAGGTCGTTGACGACATTAAACATATATATGTATGTGCGCGCGCGCGCGTGTTTTGTGTGTGTGTGTGTGTGTGTGTGTGAGCGCGCGCGCGCATGCACAGGCATGCACACACGCACCCCCCCCCCCCACCTCCACACACACACTTAGGTACACATACATACATTACATAACATAACCATTAATCCTCTAGCAGCTTAATATATGGTAACCATTTTGTTTAGCAGGTAGCCTGATTCATCTCCATCAAGTACACATATTTCTCCATTTTATATCTATAGTCCAGCTCCTTCAAAAACATGTTTATATAAGGCTTTGTTTTGTTAATTCTACATTTATAAATTAAATATTTTCCCATTAAAATTATCAGGTCTAGCATATCGTCGGCTTTTGTTTTCTCATCCGTACCAAATAATATAATCTCCACATTAAAGGATAATCTTTCACAGTGTGAACAATTAACTTTCAGAGCTCTTTCAAGGTCTTTCCAGAAAATACGGGTAAACTCGCATTCCCATAGGTAATGATTAATGAAGTCTTTCTCTCTATTACCAAAATTAATTTGTCACTATCGATAATTTGCATACTTTTCAGCACACTATTTGTTACAAAATTCTGTGGCATATTTTAATTTGGAACCATTTTTAGTTTTGTTTCTTTAATTTTCTTAATCCTTTTCAGTACCTCTTGTCCAGTCAATAGGTATAATTTATGAAGACGCTGTTCCCACTTAACAAAGGCACTAATGTTAAAAATTTCATTGACTTCCACCATAATAAGTACGTATGAGTTCCTTTCGTGGCACTACAATTTTTTTGAAGTGCTTAAGTTTTATCTTTACTAATGTCACCGTCTAATTTGAATCTTCTTTTCTCTTCGTACGCTTTGATCGAATGCACGCAATTTATATAATTCAGAAAATTGACCTGAAATCCCATTTTCTCTGACAGTTCGTAACGGATTACAAAATTACCATCATCATCGAGTAAATGTTTCACAAGAAATATGTTTTTCTGCATCCATTTCTTGTAAAAGAATGGTTTTTTCTCCCACTTTAAACTTCTCATTACAGAAAATAGTTTCAGTGGCTAAATCTGTACTTTCGTATAATTCTACCTGTTTGCAGAACCTTTGATATGATTGAAAAACTCCTTTCCAAAATTTGTTACAAATATTGCTTTCAACAAATCTGTTAGGACCATATGCGTCAAAATTACCTATTCGGAACATAATGAATGTAACATTATTTTCCACTTATGGTTGTTAATGTACGCTTTCCTTATCCAGGCTATTTTAAGGAGCTGATATGTATCTTCAGGTCGGGTATATCTATCCCTCCCTTTTGTATATTATATTGTCACGAGTTTGTCACGAGGCCTATGTCGATTGGCCCATCTAGGGTAGTAAATTATTCATTTATTTATTGTCGTTGCTGTTGTCGTGTATCCGTCCCTTAATGTGGCTTGTGGTGCGTTTGCACCTTAATGTCGTTCAGCTCAGGTTAGGTTTACTTTCTCTCTCTCTCTAATTCCACTGCCCGTGCAATTCATCCTGCAGGTTCACGGGTGGCTGGTACCTTTCGCCTGAACTGGCTGTCTCTATCGGCCTCTCTCCTGTCTTTTTACCTGCCGCACGTGCATCATTCCTCTTAGGCTTGAGGTATGCTCACTGTGACGTAGCGTGGCATGTTGGCTGCCATCGTTTAGGCAGGTTTTCTCTTCACTCGAGCGGAAGATGTCCCTGAGAGCGCCTGCTCTGTTTTTGGTTCTTCACCACTTCGTCGAAGGTACGGTCGGTACCTTCATCCCTACAGTCGGCCTGTAGGGGAGGGACATCACATCACGTCATCTTTTCCGCATCTGCTCTGCTGGTCCTATCGACTGGACAGAGGGCAGAGAGTCGCTTGACCCGCCACTTTGGGTCACCCACGGGTAGCTGGTAAGCATCAGTTTCGTGGTTTGTTTGGTTTTTTTTGTTGTTGTTAGCCGGCTCATTCTCTTTTGCGCAATTTCTTTTGGTTTTCAAAATTATAAAAGAAATATTGTTTGAGACCACTTTTTCTGGTTAATTCAATCTTTAACCTGGCCAGTCAAAATTATATCCAAAGTCTTTTCTCCTTTTTATGCATCTGGTGATGCGGTAGTCGGCGGGGATGGGGGAGAACCTGGTGATTCGGGGTTGGTACTTGCTTGGTCTCGCTCGTCCGCCCCTGTCACAATTGCCGGTCTCGCATTCTTCGGCCACCGTCTGTTTGTGCGTGCAAGGGAACGAGAGTTTTATGTTTGCGAGCGGGCGTACGCATGATTAGTCGTTTGGATGCGTGGTTGGAGAATTGTGTCATTTTGAAATGTTGTTATAAAATGTGTGGATAATTGTGCCATTGAGTTATTATTATTTGCAAATGCGGTGGCAGTTATAGAGCAGCGGTTGCTGTATTAGTTCAGTTCCTAAGAAAGGAAAATGTTGAACGTGAGTGAGGGAAGGATGAAGATATAAATTGATATTTGGTTGTTTAGCCTGTTAATGTAACCTCTTACCTGCTTCGTGTGAGGAGACCTTCAGCGAACATTCCTCGTTTGGTTTGTTGACTGTTATGCTCAGGTCTGTGTTGAGCTGATGTTATTAATTTAATTAGCAAACACCTCCCCTCGCCCATCATGCGAGTGGCTGTTAGGATTGAGCAGCAAATATCAGACCGTACTGACTGCGGGGTTCCAGTACCCTTTCTCCTTTCCTTCCAGTTCCTTCCTTTATTCTCTCCTCCCGGGGGCTCCACCCGATGCTGGCGCTGTTGGGGCCGCGCACTGGTTGAGGAGCACGTGGACTTTGCTGGGTGTTCCTGGCCCTGTCTGGGACTTTCCGCGGCGGCGCCTCGTCCCACCGGAGGCGTTCTCCACTGTCCACGGACCTCCTGCAGCGCACGTGACCGGGTGTGGTTAGCACTGTATCGTGCCATTTGGGGGGGGGGGGGGGGGGGGTGTCAAGGGTGTCGGCCTTGAAAGACTATATTCAGGAACAGTCCCGGTCTGGGGTGCCTGAGTCGACCCGGTGCTCTCGGAGGACTTTGGAGAGACAGAGGTGTGGGGGAACCACATGAAGCACGGAAAGGAATGTGTGTGTTGGGATGGTTGATTGTGATTGTGCATGTTGTATGTGTTCCAAACAAATTTGAAACACATTGGCTTGTAATAAGGCAATCTGGAATCAAGGGATTCGGTAAAGGATCCATAGGTAAACCAATTTGATAGCACTAATGATTTGAGCTACTCTACCTAATGGTGGTAAAATTCTTTTTGTCCATATTTTGAACAGGTTTTGGACTTCCGAGAATTTATCTTTCATATTAAATCCCGTCAAAATCCGATAGACCATTCGTAAACCACATCCCTAGAATTTTGAATTTTGAGGGGTTCCATTCCATTTTATAATGAGGCAAGTATGTGTATCGTTGAATTTTTCTCTGTACCGAGCGAAACATTAAACGTTTTTTTCATAGTTCAATTGAGTCCAGATATTTGCTCAAATTCAGAAAGGTTTGCAAATAACTTTTCGAAATGATTTCTTATCGCCTTCTAACGTAAAGGTGGTGTCGTCTGCATATTGATTTATCTTAAATTCTGTGTTTTCTATCTTTACAACCTTTGATATCGTGACCTTGCCTTATTTTGGTCGCTAGTACTTCAACACACAAAACAAATAGATAAGGAGATATAGATCCCATTGACGGCAACCTCTTCCAATTGAAAAACTTGAAGGCATCTTTCCCGTTCACTATTACGTAAGACTTTATCTTATCGTGAAAAGATGATATCCATCGTTGTATCCTTTTCCGAATCTGAATGCACCCAGAATTTTATTCATATATAAACCAGTTAACTGAATCGAAAGCTTTCTCGAAATAGACAGAAATTAATAACTCTCGTAAGCGACTCACCTCAAAATAATGAATTAAATCATCTAATTGTTCGTAAACTATCTCCTTTATATCTATCTGGAACGAATCCCGTCTGATCCTCGTTTATAAGTTTTGGTAAAACAATTTTTATTGTGTTTGCAATACAGGTTAAAGGCAATTTGTATGTTACCTTTAAAAGAGAGATAGGTCACCAGTCTTCAAGTATTCTCGTAGTTTCTCTCCTTTCGGAATACCAATTATTATTCCTTCTTTTGTGTTATGGGCATCCTCCATTACTGTATCTCTCATTTAGAGAACGGACAACAAAATCTCCTAATTGTCTCCAGAAGAATTTAAAGAATCATCATTCCGTCAATTTTTGTTTTCCTTAGCTTACTCAGCTCTTCCTTTTTGTTTTTCAAGATCTCCGAGTCTGTTTTCCAGTAAGCCATTTTTTGCTTTCCAAATCTTGTAGGGCTTATTGCTTTTTCAATTTGTTTTTCTTTTTCATTTCTTTTTCTATTTTTGCGAATACTGAATGTTATTGTTTCTGCTCTTATTTGCATAATTACAGTTTCTAGAAATAACTGGGTAGAAATTGTCAACTGAATTTGATCATTCGGGATTTTACTAGAGTTTTTTATTATAAGACAGTAATGAATTTTGTCCTTTAATTCTTTCAGTCGTTTCATTAACCAATTTACATATTGCTTGTCTCTTAAAAGAGAGGAATTAAATTTCCAGAACCCTTTACGTCTTTTTTTTTTTTAAAACAATATTTATGTATATCAAAGAGTGATCTTTTCTGTATCCGAATAAAATATCGGCATCTTCTACGAAAGTGATTAACGTGTCGGACAGTAAAAGGAAATCTAGCCTGCTTTTTGAAACGGTTTTGGTCTTCTCTAAGTATATCGTCTCGTGTCTCGGTTCAATTCTCTTCATATATCAATTAGCTCTAATCTGGACATAATTTCGGTAACTTCTTCCTGTGCGCGAGCTTTATTAACATATTTATAATTGTGATAATCCTTAGTAGGATTAAGGACCGGGTTCCAGTCCCCTGCCAATATTATTTGGGGATATTCAAATCTTCTACTGTTGATTTTATGTTTTTTAAAGAAAGACGTTTCGTCATTATTTGGTCCATAGATAATTGCGAACACTAAATCTGTTCCCATTGTACTAATAGTTGCTATGTGTAATTACCATGAGCATCTTTAATAGTTTTCTCTAAATTTTGAATTCAAAGTTGTTACTAAAGAGTATTGCAACACCTCTTGATCGAGAGTTGTTGGAGGCAAACACACATTCATAACCCCATTCACTTCTTATCTGGCGTTCTAATTTACAAGTGAAATGAGTGTCCTGTAGAAAATAAATAAAGTATTGTTTTGTCTTAAAAACTGAAACACATCCTTTCTTTTGGGGTATCCCCCAAGACCTTGGCAGTTCAAAGATGATATCGCTATAGACTCCATTCCTCTTTAAACATCCTTACTTTTCTATGTTCTTTCTCCTCGGCCATAAAAGCGTGCCATTTGTTTTCAGCCGTGCTGCATACAACCTTTGACACAACAACAATAATGAAAAAAAGTAAAAAAGAAACCATATGCATATACACTGTCAGGTACTGGGGGTCCCGACGGTCCGAACCACAGGAGAGTGGAGTCAGGCACCCATACCACACTCACCACAAAGCACCAGGACCCAGGACATACACTCAAAGACAATATTTATTGCACATTACAACACACTCACACTGCGCACACACACTAAGTGGGGGTGGGAACACTGGCGGAAGAGAGAGGACAGAGAGAAAGGCAGGAGAAAGGAGGGAAAAGAAGAGCGAGATGCAGAGTGATTAACTACTAGATAGGGGTCAAAATAATAAAGGAAAACACTGTTAAACCACCCAGTCCCGGGGATGCCCTAAATTACACCTCTATTTTCCCTTAGAAAGAAAAGAAGAAATAGAGACAATCTAAATATGTTCACATCACAGGGCCTGAATTTTCAGGAAAGGAAGGGAAAAGAGAAAAAAATAAAATAAAGAAAAAAAAATGCAGAGGAAACAGAGGGGCCTGGACCACTACCACACCACTCGGACACTTTCAACTAACACTCATCTTGTCATCCAAGTCTTATGATGTCTTGATGGAAGTCGGGACTTCCAGCCGTCAGTGGAAGCACACAGCACCACCCCCCCCCCCCCCCCCCCCCCCCCCCCCCCCCCCCCGCCGTCGCCTCAGCAGCTCTCCCCAGCACCGCGGCCAAGGAGGAGGTAGGCCCGGGAGTTTCCGAGGATACGCCGACCGACCCAGAAAACAAGCCGTCGAACAGCCCGCAAACCAGAGAAACCAAACAAGCAAACAAGCAAGCCCTAAGGCTGGGGTCAGTACCATGCTGGGAATACGATTCCAGTTTGGTCAGTGTCAAAGGGGTTTTGGTCAGTTGGTCGAGGCCAAAGAAAAGAAGAGTGTACGAGGGAGATAAGAGGGAGGAAAGCAGCAGATAGAAGAATGAAAAGCAGAAAAATGAGGTCCCGCCAATAAGAAAGAGTAGGCGTCGAAAGACAAAATACTGAGGTAAGGAAAAGAGGGCTTGTATTGGTCAAGTCATGTCACACATGATACAGGCCCTAATCTCAATTAACTAACTGTTAATGCAAACCTGATAAATTTGCCACGAGTCAACCTTCCTTAATATTTATCCATCTATTTCAATCCAAAACTGACATAGGTAGGAACATTTTAGAAAGAATTATGCATTGAATCGACAGGTGATTGAGCAACCACTGGCAGACTTTCTTTAAATTAAAAAAAAAAAACACTAAATATTTCGAACCATCACCCGTAGGCATTTTTGCTCTTTTATATATAAAATGGATTATGCTATAATGAACACTCACCGCAAACATGCACACAAATATTTATGCATTAAACGAAGAACGAAAAACATGGGGAGGAGAAAACAATGACTGGAAGAGAGGGTGGATGAGTGTCCCACACCCACCCCCGGTAAATTTGCCCTCAACCAAACACACCGCGGTTCGCCTCATGAGTTAAAATTTACTCTCCAACAAAATAAAACAGGCTCTTAGTCTTCACCAAAAAGCAAATAATATTGTAAAATTATGAAAGTATGACGGACACTAAATTTCAATGAAAACTTATTCTTTTGCTCTATGCGTGAGCCATACTCGACCGGCAATATCTCGCACTCACAAGATTTTTAGCAGGACAACTAAAACAAACCCTGCACAAGAAGCAGACGAAAACCAGCAGAACACGCAAATCTTTTAGAGAGAAACTAACGATAGAAAGAATTATGACCTCCACCTTAGAATTTGAATAAGTGATTTATTTTACACGAACCGTGGGAAAAGTACGCGAAGAAGCCTATCTCAAGGAACAAAACGTCACTTACCAACAGGCTTGTGAAAAGCTAGCCGTGTGCTACGCTCTGCTCACTGAAGAACCAGCGTCTCCAACACCAGGCTCCAACTCTCCCGACGAGGAAAAGAATGGTCGTGAGACCACAGCCCCAGCCCTGGTCAGCAGGAAGAGAGCTCCCAAGTCACCAACCACCAAAAACCCCTATGCCCAATCCAATGAAGGATAGCACTCCGGGGTGAGGTGAAGATTCCAATGAAGAAATCAAAACAGCAATAAAGCTGAACCCGAAAAAGCTACCAGGGAGAAGATATGTCTTCGACTCCAGGCTGGACTTTCGCAAAGTCCCAAGAGACGACACCGCGACAAAAACGTCAGCTTCGATTCTAGGGTAAGTAAACACGAGAATCTCCGAGAAAAACTGAGGCATGCGTGTCAGACCTGACACAGCGAGGCCTCGCGGAAACCCGTGGACAGTTACAGGTAGGAGGGAGGATGATGAAAACAGATTATATAGAGGGGGAAGGATGGAGGAAAGGCTACACGTGAAACAAGAAATAACGAAAACAGGATCCAAAACATATTGCTAGGGTTTCTGTCGTCGGATGGGAAATAAAAACGAACAGGAAAGATCTACCACCTGAATATTACCCCTGGACAAAAACCTGTTCGTGACATACACAAACATACACAAATGCATACTGAAAAAATCAAACCTACCAGACTACAAACACGTACAATTTAAAGCCAAAAATGAGTCAAAATTTGCTTGACCAACGCAGGCAAGCGCCAGGCACAGAGAGGAAAGAAGAAGAACACAACAACAACAACAACAACAAAAAGAAGAAAAAGGACGCAATATACCAGTAAAGGCAATGGAACATTTAGATGAAGCAGAGTCAAACTAAAACAAGCCTGACTTTTGAAAAAGGTGAAACGTATGCTTTCCATTCTGTAAGCATAACTAAGTGACTACCATACACATACACTCATACACACATACTGGCACGTACGCGCACACGCGCGCACACACACACACACACACACACACACACACACACACGCACGCACGCACTCACGCTTACTCACTAACAAAAAAGGAAAGGAGATGGGTTAGCGGGTGCGGATGGGGCGTGGAATCACGATCAGGCGCGCGGATGTGTGCCTCAAGTTCAATGTACTTGTGAATACAATTCAACGGACTGTCTTCAAGGACAGGAACATTCGGGGCGATTCATGTTTTGTCACGCACAGAGCGTGATGGGGAGGGGAGGGGAGGGGGGGGGATTATGCACCATGTGTATTTCAAATAAGATAACAGACCAAACAGTAAGACGGGTTTGATAAATGATTCAGGGGGAGGGGGGGGAGGGGGGTGGAGGGGGGGGGTGGAGGGAGGGGCGCGCGCGTGGGGGCACGCGAGAGGGGACAAGAGAAGAGGTGTAAGAAAAAGGAAGATAATGAACAACTAAAATAAAATAAGGAAAGAAGAAACTGGGGAGGGGGGGGGGGGGGGCTCCCGGTAAATAGGTCATGTATAAAAAGCATAATATTGCCAAAGCCTTTCAAGGGTTATTCAAACAACAATAACATCAATGGCTTCACCTTCCTTCCCAAGAACCAATCACGTCTAAACAACATTCATCATCAACACCTCTTAATGCCACTCTGCATAACTTGTGCACATGGCCCGTCAAAACATCTTACTTCCCTTCAAAATCAAAATAATACAAAGCAGAAGTTTAAAGAAGTACAGATTGCCAGTAACAACTTTTCAAGAAAAAAAAAACAAGCAAACTCAAACATCAGCTTCAATCAGCATAGGCAGTTCCTGTCCCCCATTCATATCATTCATTTCCTTGCACAGCAGTAACGCCCATCGGCCTCGCCTTTAAACATTGTAGGCGTAAACTTAATAGAAAAAAAGTATAATCAAATAGTGTGATCACCACACTCATGGCAGTAATGACTTCTTACACAGAAAGGAGAAAAATCGTCCATAAATGTACTACAAGAAAAAGTTGTAGAGACTTCTAATGAACAACTGGTTACGTGGAAAGAGAGAGGAGCAGAACATAGGATAAATTTCTCCTCATTAACTTCCGTGCTGATCTAGAAAACTGAAGATAAGGAAAATTTCAAATATAAAAAAAAAGGGGGGGGGTGTTGGGGTGGAGGAGGGGTGCGCGCGCATATGAACTCGCGCCTGTCCACCTACATTGATTTGCGACAAACTCTTTTATAGAACATTACTAGAATGTGCAAAAGAGAGGGTCCATCAGATCATCAATAACATCTATCAGGTAACGATTCAACAGCTCTAGCTAACCTGATCTGTCAACTCATACATCCATATCATCTTTCAACATAATCAGATGCCATCAACATTCCCCATGGACTTCACTCGACCTCATCTAGCAATATTACTAATCAACCTCATCAAGTTAACATCATGCATCAATGTAACTAATTAATATGACCTTATCGGAACATTCCTCCACACCATGCCTATATCTTATGTCATTTATCTCATTGTTCCCCAAGTCGTCAATCTGCTTCATCTATCAACTCCATCCATCAACAATACACATCAACCTCACCCCATCAGCATCAACCATTTTGTATATCACATCCAAGTCATGCATGATTATCTTCCATCAACGTCAGCACTGACTGCTCATGAAAATGGAGCTGACCTCCCCAGTCAGTATTCTCTATAAACATCATCTAACCCCAAACATAGTTTAACAACATCATTCATGGATATCATTTATGAACAGCAATAATCTGCATCAGCTTGTGTCATATTATTGTAAACATAACCAACACCCAACATGATTGACATTTTTTTTTCTAATTCTATCCATCAATAACATTCTTCCACATCTCCTGTCAACTTTTATCCATCAGCATCATCCATTACCATCAGGGATTATTGTACAACAGCATTAGATTCCCACTGACAAATATAAGAAAGAGAACGAAAGCGAAAATCTGATTGCAATACCTTTATCAGGCTTTGCCATGGAGAGGAAGAGAGCGGAACGAGCGAGCGAGAGAGAGAGAGAGAGAGAGAGAGAGAGAGAGAGAGAGAGAGAGGAGAGAGAGAGACAGAGGAAGAGAGAGAGAGAGAGGAGAGAGAGAGAGAGAGAGAGAGAGAGAGAGAGAGAAAGAGAGAGAGAGAGAGAATGTTTCCCTTATCTTCTGACAAAATGGTTTTTCTTTCGTGAAGTCTTCACTGTTGCATACAAAAATGGCCCTTCATCATCCACCAGTTTTGCCATCAATTTCACCGATCAACCTCAGCTTTACAGATTGCCTATCCAAGTCACCAATCAGTATGATCAAATCGTATCACATATCAACATCATCAATCCTTCAAGAAATCAACATAATTCATCCACCTCCTCTCTTACTAGTCTCAGCTTCGGTCAACGTTATCTCACCAATCTACTTCATCCGTGAATACCATCAATCAATATCTCTGATTCATACGGCCCATCGAAACATCCATCCACTCCATTGATCTAACATCCGCCATCAGTTTCTCCACCAAGTCATCGATCAGCCTCATCTGTCAACATCATTCATCGACGACACACATCGATCTCTGCCATCGGCGTCTTTTGTGCAACACATCTCATCAACATTATTTACCATTACTTCTGTCAATATGATATGTAAATATCTGCCATCAACCCAACCAATTACCCCTTTTGAACCTACAGCTTTTGAAACAACAGCTGCCAGCCTCACCCCTCAACATCGCCTATCAACATCATCTGTCCGCACCCCACAACATTATCATTAAGAATAATGGGAGGAATGATATCCAGCAACACTGTCATCATCGCCTCTTATCCATTTCCTTAATCCACCTCTCCCATTAACTTTTTGTCTGTAGGCATCCTCCATCAGCTTCAGTGAGTATCATTGTTCAACAATATTAGAGCTGAACTATAAAAAAAAAAAATAATAAATAAAGAGGGGTATTTGGGAGGAGGGGAGGGGATCAATATCTTCTGCCGATGCGTATTTAAGCAAGCTGGACACAACAGAAGAACCGTCCAGACTGTTAAAAGCAAGGGGGGGGGGGGGGGGAGGAAGCCGGGGGCAGGAGCGGGAGTGCTGAGAGGGGAAGGGTAGAAGAGAACGAAGCAGTGGAGGGGACCGTGAATTTCACATCAGCTTCCCTCTTTCTCCCTCTCCTCCTTCTCCAGAGAGATGTGTGCTTCTGTGTGTGCGTGCGTGGGCTCGGGCGCGTGCGTAATCTCTACCTGTATTGCATTTTTCATTAGTTACATGTACTAGGCGTACATAATTACGTCTATTACCTAACGTCTCTTGGATGGTGACAAAAAAAATATACCAACATTACAACAGAAAACAAAAAGGGAAAGAGAGTGTGTACATTCACCGCACTTCCAGTAGTGAACAATCACAATCACCTCGTAAGTGAAACTATGCCCAATGATAAAACAGGAACACAATTTTTCACAACAGCACCTTACTTAGAAGGTATTTTGAGCTTTTATGAGCTTTTAAGTGTGGATCTGCATGGCAAGAGAAAGAAAAAGGAGGGAGAGACGGGGCCGGGGGTTGAGGGGGGAGACAGAGAAAGAAAGAGAGAGAAAAAAAGAGAAAGAGAGAGAGAGAGGCGGGGGGGGGGGGGGTGGAGGAAAGAGGGAGGCGCGGAGATAAATGAATAAAGAAAGAGAAGACGAGGGAAAGGACTAAATTCATGTACTGAAAAGTAAACCGACAATAAGTAGATGCCTCCCCCACCCTTCACTAGCACGCACGCACATACATTCATACACACACACACACACACACACACACACACAAACACACTCCCCCTCCCCCCTTCACACACACACTCACCTACCCACTCACTCACTCACTCATATGCGCACACACACACACACACACACACACACACACACACACCACATTCTTGCTATATCAAAAAAAAAAAAAAAAAAAACCCCTGCATATGATAATTTCAAATTCACTCACGCCATTTCTCTCCTCAAGTAGAAGTCAATATCCATCTTTAAATGTATTTTCAGGGTCTTTCCATTTTTCAACTCTGTCAATATTTTCCCATTTGATGACCAAGCGGCCACCGTTGCAGAGTGGGCACTGGGTTTCTTCAACAGCTTGTAGTTGGCCTGGGTCAAGTCCTCTGCTACAGTCACTCCGGTCTGTTTCAATTTTCTCCAGGCGCCAACCCCCCCCCCCCCTCCCCCCCCTTCGTGAACAAGAAAACACACCACAAAACGAAGAATGATGGCGCGCGGACTCGCGCCTCCCGTGGACATCCTCCCCGACCGGTGACCTATCTCGACATCAGCCGACACAGAGACGCCTAGTTTGTGCGTAAACACGTCAACACATTTTTTGACGCAGTCCTCTGCTGTCTCCTCCTGCGCCTCTCTGATACCGTCCGTACACACGTACGTTCCACGAACGGCCGTGTTGTCACTGTCATTGTGTTCACTTCTTAGAGAGCTGGTTTCTTTGGATATCTCGGCCAGTTGTGCTTTTAGTTCTGCATTCTCCGCGCGAGTTTTGGTAATCTCAGAAGAAAGTTTGTCCCTTTCATTTTGTAGGTCCATAACAGTGCCTTCTAGTACTTCTATCCTGGTGGTCATCGAGGTTCTCAGTCTCTCCATCTCCTCTCTCAGCTGATGAACATCTTCCTTCGTAGATAGTTTCGTCAACGCAGCTTTAATTTCACATAAAGTCTATCGCATTGTCATTTCATCCGCACTGCTGTCTAAATCTTGTTTCTGTTGATTTTTTGTTTACTAGTTTCTTATATTTGTGTAAGGTAGACAATGCACGTTAGAGCGATAATAATAAACAGTGATAATGATAGTAATTGTAGTAATAATGATAAGAAGAAGAGAAGAAGAAGAAAGAAGAATAACAACAACAACAATAATAACAATAAGGATGATAATAACAACAACAACATAATAACAACAATAATACTAATATTATGTTTAAACAACAACAACAATGATAATAATGATAACAACAACAACAACAACATTATAACAACTACAATAATAGTAATTATATCATGATTATAGAAAATTGTTATGATGATAGTAACTGTAGTGACAGAAGAGGCGGTAGGGGAGGGATTACGGGAAGAAAATGTTACAACATAGTTATAGTAGCAACGTGATAAGGATGATAATACTACTACTATACTAATAATAATAATGATAATAATAATAATATGATGATAGTAATAATAATAACATAAGAGATAACTGTGGATGGCATAAGAGACTTGGTGCCGATGGGATTTTATCCTCATTTTATTGCATCCTCACACCAAATCAAAATCATATACGATGTTGACACGCACCTGGCAGCATTTCGCTGATGCTTTCCATTACAATTGCGCGTCCACAATTTGTACAGTGCTGTTTTCTTTCTCCCTTTCTTCTGTCCCTCTTCCTCACTTAGTATCACACTCACACACACACACACACACACACACACACACACACACACACACACACACACACACACACACACACACACACACACACGCTTGTGTTTATAGATACCTACATACAGATATACTACCTACCTACCTACTGCATGCATAACATACATACATACATACATACATACATACATACATATACATACATACATACATACATACATACATACATACATACATACATACACGAAAGAACTGCACCACAAAACCGCTCCTTTGTATTTTTTGGTTCTATTTTTCGGTCCTTTTGGGGATCATCTTCCGGTTCAAGAAAGCGGTAGTCATATTGCACCCATTGTTACCATTCTATGAATTAAAATGTGCCGTTAACTAAAACTGAAAAGAGGGTGGGAAGAGGGGGGTGGAGGTGGTGGAAGAGAAAATCATATAGGAAGGGAGCATTTGTGAGTGGCCATTGGAGAGAGAAATCCATGTATGCGTCAGTTCAACTGGCTATTGGAAAATTTGCTGGTTATGTTGTATAACTAATACAACGGCACCATTAGATATACAATTGAGTATCATTTAGGATACACAACTGTAGCACATAATCAAGTTAAGTTAAACTTAATTAAGACTGTTTTAAGTAGAAACTGCGCTAAGTTTCATATGGTATGTATTTAGACAATGAATTAAATAAAAAATTATATTATATAATAACATACGCAAATTAAATGACTAAGAGCAAATTAGCATGTGTAAAAAGAGATAAAAACAGAGAAGTAGCAAGATGAATATATAAAGTATATAATAAATGATAATATATATGTAATATTATATAATGACAGAAGAAGAAGAAAGAAGAAGAAGAAGGAGAAGAAAGACAGAACAGACGAAGATAAAGAAAAATGAATAACTTCAGTAATATAATAATACAAGAAGAACAGAAGAAGAAGAAGGAAAGAAACAAAGACAAGAAGAAGAAAAATAAGAACAATAGAGAATAACGAAGAAGAAGAAGCAAGAAGAAAGAAAAGAAAAGAAGAGAAAAAAAAAGAGAAAAGAAAAAGAAAGAAGAGAAGAAGAAAGAAGAAGAAAAAAGAAGAAGAAAAAGAAGAAGAAGAGAAGAAGAAGAAAGAAGAAAGAAGAAGAAGAAGAAGAAAAGAAGAAGAAGAAGAGAAGAAGAAGAAGAAGAAAAAAAGAAAAGAAAGAAGAAGAAGAAGAAGAAAGAAGGAAGAAGAAGAAGAGAGGAGGAGGAGGAGGAAGAAGAAGAAGAGGAGGAGGAGGAGGGGGATCTAAAATATAAAAAAAGAAAAGACTAAACGTAAATTTGCATCCTTAAATGGAGCCTCAAGCATAGGCTCAAAGATTGTCCCCTACATTTTACACTGTTTGCATAGTGTTTTTTTTAGTTTTTTTAGCAACTTTTTTCCACTCTACACTGTCATTTTGTTTTATTCTACTTCCTTTCGCTGGCTGCTTTGGGGGTGCTGTTGGATTCTTTTTTGAACCGTTGGTGATGAGAACACCACAGAATTACGGACTGTGCTGTGACGCCAAGAGAACCGACACAATTAGCCGTGTCTCCCTGATGAGTCCGATCCAGCGGACGAAAGGCCTAGGAGCAGGCGATACATAAAGATCTGCCTTTGAGAGGAATTGCGATGGTTCCATTACACAGTTAGTGAAAGGTTCTCCTATTTACAGTACACATTTTCTTCTTCATCAACACCCCCCCCCCTCCCCCTTTTGATTTTTCCACCCTCTCCAAATCTTTGCCAAGTCATTATTATAATGATGGAAGAATTGTTAACCAGCACTTGCTTTCCCCCACTATTTAATTGTTCAGTACTAAACGTAAATTAGTCCGTAATCGTAATTGCATGTCAGAAAATATTTTCACTTCCAATGAAACACCAGCACACAACCACTGACATAGAAATAACCCGTTAGGTAAAACAACAGGCAAAACAACACGATCAAAATGGATTGCCAACGCTCTCAGGGTGTTGCTTACTGACGTCCACTCAGTATTGCTGCCTTCCCATAGGATTTGCCCTTCCCCTTGACACCCGCCCTTCCAGCTTTAATTACTGGCAAATTTCAATTACTAGAATGATAACAATGAGTACA
>CM031617.1:33718377-33738377 GCA_018398815.1 Conus ventricosus | reverse complement strand
ATCTTTTTCTTCTACGCATCCCTGGTGGCTAACATTATGTATTCTTGGTTATTAACATCATGCATTCTTAATGATTGACATTGTGTATTCATGGTGGTTAATAATATGTGGTTTTGGTGGTTAACATTAAGCATTCATTTTGATTAATAACGCGTATTTGCAATGGTTAATAAACATTCTCGGTGCTTGATATTTTTTTGATGATTAGTAATATGTATTCTTGAGGGTCAGTTTATACTCTTTGTAGTCAAAATGATGTTGTCAGATATCTCATGTTTTGTGTGTCTGAAGTTAATGTTATCGCTTGTACCGAGACACTATTTTTAGAAGTGATTGTTCACACTTGACGCGATAGCGAATTTATTTGTCTATTTTTGAAATTTA
This sequence comes from Conus ventricosus, assembly GCA_018398815.1. Lineage (NCBI taxonomy): Eukaryota > Metazoa > Mollusca > Gastropoda > Neogastropoda > Conidae > Conus > Conus ventricosus. The sequence continues at coordinate 33,737,993 of CM031617.1, read as the reverse complement.
TCTATTTATTTTTTATATCTTTTTTATCTATTTACTTTATTGAGTTATTGATTTGTTACGCAATAGTTTGTTGTGCTGTTTTCAGGAGCAGATTTTTTTCTTGAAACGGTATTCGATACTGTGTCTGTGTGAGTAAACGAGAGACAGATCACTTTCCTTTGAATTAGAGAAAAAATTGGCCATATTCATTATGTAAGCCTTGATTAAATTGACCAGTTATTTCACGTTTTAAAGCTTGGATGCTTTGAAGATTTGAAATTCATGACTGAATTCAAAAGTTTTGAAGTATGTATGTATGTATGTGTGTGTATGTATCTGTTTGTATTCATGTACCTGTATGTATGTATGTTAAATGTATGTATGTATTTATGTATGATGCACGTATGTATGTCACTTTTTATGTATGTATGCACACGCTTGTGTATTTACAGGTTTATTTATTAAAATTGATATCATATTTATGTTATGTTCATTTCATGAAAACTCTTGCGTCGGATATGACTTGTAGTTTATTCAGGCAGAACAAATGTCCATATACATTTTGACTATGATTTGATTTCACGTTGATTGTTGTTCAAATCAAAGTATTGGATTTCCTGTTCCAAACACAGCATTAAAAGTTCGACGTAAATCATGATTTAAAGTTTTCCCCTTGCTGAATATTGTGAATCGACAAAATTCATTCTATTCTTTGCTTGTCTTGTTTAAAAGAAAAATAGAAAAAAAAAATTCTCCAATACCACTGTGAACAACGTTTCCAGCCCTGTTCTGTTGCCGTTCAGAATTTTTCACATAGCACCGTAGCTATAAATTGCACAAAATTACCTTATTCGCAAACGAAAATTGTATACCGACTCTTTGGTTATTTGAGTTTGCGTAAAATGTTCAAACGTGGTGCTATTTAACACCCCTGGAACGGCAGTCTTTTTTCAAGATTACGTTTAAATTGTTCCTTGACACTCGATGCGTACAATTGTCTGTTTTGTTTGCTTGTATTTTATGTATGTGTCTTCAAGCTCAGATACGGGTTTGTGAGTAGTTATGAAACAGAAGAGTCTGCGTGGGGTCCTTGTCTGATAAGAGAGTGACATGACAGTGATGTCGACAGAAAATCGTGCACAGTACATTTGTATAGGTTAATTCAGTAAGGCTGATGCTTTTCTCTGAAGCTAATAGCAAAGCAAAAACAAAAAAGAAAGAAAGAAAACAACAACAACAACAACAACAAACAAAAACACCAATAAAACAATATCACAACTTTGAGCCACGTTTGCACTATCGTTTACTATCTATTCAGGGTATTGCAGGGCACGATGCCTATAAACATGGCAAAATTACCAATTTGGGAAAGTTTGTCCTTCGTCGCTGAAAATAAGAACTGTTCGGTGAATTACCCCCCCCCCCCCAATGATGTACATCGCTGTATTTTCCATTACTCGTTATACGTTTTAAGAGGTGTATACTTTGAATTCAGAACACTTGAAGGGAAGTAGTTTCGAGCGAGAATCAAATTTGAAGACAGTTGGGGGAATTTGGCCGTGGTAATCTCCTGCTACAGAAGAGTAACTCTTAGGCTGTTGGCTGTATTAGACAGATATGAGGTTGAAAATGAAGCAGTGTCTTTTCGTCTGGCCGGGTTGCTGTGAAAAAAGAGGGGGTGGGTTGGGAATGGAACGGGATTAACTGTGGGAGAGGTAGGATGGGTGAGGGGAGGTGGGGGCGAGGAAAGAATGAGTAAATGGGGGTAGTAATCGATCCTATTTCGATTTCTTTACACTTAATGTTAAAAGTGAAGAAAAAAAGTGTTTGATCCACGTTCTGTTTTGTGAATTTTGAATTTCCGCCTGCGGAAATAACATGTCACAGATGCTGATTGTGAGCAAATACGCCAGGTCCCAAAACAATAATATTTCTAATGTTGAAATTAATTTGTGATTGGTTTTCGTGAAATGATCTAGTTTAAGCTTTATTTTGCTCTCCGAAGGTACGCGTACTTGCGGCTGGCTAAAATCATTATGTGTCCAACATTTACGGTCTTTCTCTCAGTTTTAAGACGAAGCTCATTTAAAGTCAAACAAAAAAGTATTTTCAGGCTGACTTTTGTGCTGTCATGTCTGACCTTAAAAAGTAACGGTAAACAGACAGGATAAACAACTTGATCACGAACATACAGAATAGCTGTCGTTGGGATTTCTTCACCACATCTACTAAACCATAAAGTTATCAAGAAATAATTGTACCTGCAACTAGCCTAGCGACTATACGATTATGCAAAGGAATGGTCGGTGAATGTCACGGTCAAAAATAAAAACAACCAAAATCCTAATCCTCCACGGAGACGGTCTGTCCACCCAGACAGACTAAGTAGCTGACCGACGCCTCGATGTCTGGTCAAAACGAGTCTCGACGCCCGGCTCAAACTCATCCGGCCAATTTGGCACAGCGAGTAGACTGGCCCTAATCCTCTGCGGAGACGGTACTGTCCACCCAGACAGACTAAGTAGCTGACCGACGCCTCGGTGGTCTGGTCAGAGGAGTCTCAATAGGCCTGGATCAGACTGATCTAGCCAATTTACGACGTAGCCGGAAGGGGGGAGGGGGAAGGTAGTGTGTGGGTGTGGTGAAATCAAGCTAACAATTAAATGACCAATTGACCACCACAGAGAGTAAGGCGTGTAGGCGTGACTGTCATGATTTGAATAGCAATGGAATTAGAGGGAGATAACTTCGGGTACGAGGCGGTAAAAATACTGACCAATGTACTCGCCCTTGGACACATAGGTAGGGAATAAAGTAATGTGTGAGTGAGAGAGAGGAGGAAGAACGGAGAGAGACAGAGAGAGAGGAAGAAGTTCTGTGTAAGCTCTGACGAGAGAGAAGCAGAGAGATGAGGGGAGGAGAGAAGAGAACCAAGTTGAGAGATTAGCATGAGATAGTCTGCAGAGGAAGGACTAGGGGGAGATGTGGAGAGAGAGAGTTGCTAACTAATGAAGAGGAAAAAGAAAGAAAAAAAAAAAGAAAAGAAAAGCAACCATGTCCATTTGATAGGGCAGACTGGAAGAGAGAGAGAGTGCATGCGTTAATGCAGGAAGGAAGAAAGGAGAACAGATTGATGTTGATAGTCACTGTTCCACCTTAACCGGGGTTCGACCTCATACCTGGCGGCGTCACTTCGTCAAGCAGAACCACAGACCAACGCCAGTGCCAAGAGTCTAACCTGACCAGGCGCCAGCAGACCAAGACCAGTGCCAGCAGTTGTGTCGTGCTTGTGAAAGTGACAGTGAAAAGAAAAAAAAAAGAAAAGAAAAGACAGTGATTCGTGAATAGTTAAGATCACCTGGCCAGGTAAAGTAGAAATCTATTTATACCCGGGTTAGTTAATGATGTTTTAGATAAATGATTTTGTGAAGTTCAGGAAAGAGAGAACGTTTTATTTTGTTTGATTCCATATGCATTGATGGTTCGTTCTATGAACATGTGTAGTAAAGTTATAGACTTTACTAGTGGTTTGATGTGACGAATGCATGATATATGAATGAGATCGTAAGCAAGCTGTGAGTGTGTTTGGGCTGTGCGCTAGTCCTTCCTCCATCGACATCACCCGAGGTTGACAGTGAATACAGAACATTCCTTGTTTTCCAAGAACATCTCAAAATGAATACAGCAAAAGTTAAAATTTGTTGATAGGTTTCAAACATCTCTTGTTTGCAATTTGTTTGCATTCTTTGCAATTTATGCTCCAGTGCTACTTTTGTATGTATTTATCATTTTCTGTTTTTGATGAATATTGTCTGTATATAGTTCGTTCTTTGACTAATATCGGCATATGCATATATTTGGGAGGGGGCGGTGAGGGGTGGGGATTATGGTTCAGCAGCCCCTTTTCAACAATTTGTATTTGAATATCAAATTAAGAGTTTAGTATTTGTGTACATTAAGGTCAAGTGGGAACAACGTAAATGATCTAAACAGTTTTTATTTTGTATTTTCTCTGATAAAGATTACTAGAATCGTTTTTTTTTCTCTAGAGTATGTCAATCATTCTTTCAGCAAAATTGATTTTTGAGGATTTCGATTTGATGTTTGTGGTGCAGAAACTCTTGTATCAAGATCCAGTGGCCTTGCTGAAACCGTCCTACATGGAACTGCTAAAGGATAAAGAATGGGAAGACAGCAGAAAGGTAAAAAAAAAAAAAAACGAAGAAAAAGAACAGAAGAAAAAAAAAGAAATGATGGATTTACAACACCGCTGCACAGACACACAACTATTGGCCGACTCGGGCCTTGGCACATGATGGACGCACCTGAGGAAACACCTCACCACTCTATGTGCCACCCTGCTTCTTCTTTTATATGGGTACAAACATTAAGGTACTGAATATACACATTTTGATAGAAATGATGAGAGAAAAAAATTATGAATCTCTCTCTTTTTATTAGTTTATTATATATATATATATATATATATATATAACAAACTAATAAATTCCAAGGATAAGTACCGAGCACCGTTCCAGCAACTTACAGAGCAGCTTGGTGTTGCAATGACTGCAAGAAATATTGAATTATAAACAAAGCTTGCTCTTATGTCTTAGATTGAAGAAATAGGGGGAGATACGCATTCATATCTGCAGTGGTAGATGATTCTGCATAACTAACAGTATGTACTTGAGTGGGTGAATGGGGAAAAAAATAAAATAAATGCTTCTCAAAATGAGCCTTCAGCAAGCTTATATTCTCCAAGAGGGAGACATCCTCCAATAGGGAGGGAAACTCACTAACATATAACTCCTGGTCATATACCTATATTTCGAAACTTGGTTGTTTCTCCTCGGTGACTGCGGAAAGTGGTATTTGACTCCTCTGCCTTTTCAATTTTAAGAAAAATGCAATCCCAGAAAAGGCTGGTGTGCAATACCGTAGTATGTTTGTTGAGTTTTCAAAAAACCAACCAAAGGTGCCATCTAAGAAGCAAAAGAAAATCATGAAAGAGCAAAACAAGCTACATTTTCTTGTGAAAAGTAGAAAATATAAAAAGATATCCTCTAAGACACAAGTGCTGAGGGCCAGTTCTTGGAATGAATCCGCAAGGGACTAAAATACAACAAACTAATAAATTCCAAGGATAAGTACCGAGCACCGTTCCAGCAACTTACAGAGCAGCTTGGTGTTGCAATGACTGCAAGAAATATTGAATTATAAACAAAGCTTGCTCTTGTGCCCTTAGATTGAAGAAATAGGGGGAGATACGCATTCATATCTGCAGTGGTAGATGATTCTGCCTAACTAACAGTATGTGCTTGAGTGGGTGAATGGGGAAAAATAAAATAAATGCTTCTCAAAATGAGCCTTCAGCAAGCTTATATTCTCCAAGGGGGAGAATTATATATATATATATATATATATATATATATATATATATATATATATATATATAATATATATATATAAAATATAATATATATATCCCTCTGTGTGTGTGTGCGTGTATGTGACTGGCCACTGTAGCGGCAAACAGCTGACCAACAAAGATATTAACAAAGATATTCCACTTGTGCAAAGAATGTGCCACTACCAGCACTTTACTCAACAGCGATTTATTTTGATGGGTTACTTCTCGTCTTGAATTCTAACAAATCGTGCGTTTCTCAGTCCCATCTCCCGTCCCCCCACCACCTCCCCCCTCCCCCCTCTGAATTTCCCACGATTAGAGCCAACTTTCTATTATTCTAGCAACAACTTAAAGTTCACATGTTTTCAAAAAATTTTTCGGTAAAAATTTGTCATGGCTAGAACTAGTAAGGCTGTTTGAAATGTCAGTTTAATAATGGTTCACTGGCTTGTTCCACTATAAATCTTAAACTCATCTTGTTTTACTTCGCTACATTTGGCAAGATAAATTTACATCTATGTTAGTCCTATGTTTAGTCATATGTTATTTCTATATGCACCACTGCTAGATTGCATTAAATGGTCCACTCCACACAAAAATGTAACATAATTTGTCAGTACAACCATCCTTTAACACGTCTTTCATAATTATGTGCGAAAGGCAGTCATTGTAAGTGACCTAAATTTCAAAGAAATGACAATTTGGGTTACATTGAAATTATTGGTGAAAATGTTAACCTCATATTTACGGACGTTAAGAATCAGCTACATCAACATCAGTAGAATGACTGAGAAGGTCTTAATATTCATTATTATGCCAAGTTTTATAACTGTTATGCTCATATTTGCTTACATAATGGCAAAGTTAAAGTCTACCACGGACACAGACAGGCACGCGCGCACGCACGCTCGCAGAATCGAAAAACTTGTGATTGGACTCACTTGTTAACACACGTGAGTCGAAAGTGCTTGTAGAACACACGTCACTGCTTCACTCGAGTAAGAGCTTGTACAGACACATGGAAAACACTGTCGATAGATGGCCCCACCAGGCAAAGTGGCATCAACTGAGGTGTCGTCTCTTGTAGCAGCGTAGGACAGCACAGTCCTAGAGGAATTTTTATTTTCAGAAGTCCAATTCCATCTCTCCCTTATTCCCAGTGCTCGCAGACCACTTATACCAACATGCAGCAGAATCTTCCATGCCTGCATCAGATCGATCAGCTACTGTCGGACACAGTGCACGCTGTCCTCTTCAGTATAGTGTCCTTGATCATCATGACATACAACGACAGGAACCACAATATCGAGACCAACAGTGAAGATCTCTTCTTCACGGAATAAGGACAAATTGCGTGGTAGCACCGTCACTAAAGTCACGACAAGACGGCATGAGATCCTCCCGGTTCCATTCTTCGTTGCCACCCTTCTACCAGACCTTCGGTGTTCGAGTTCAAAGTCACGGGTCATACCTCGGGCCGCGCCTTCAACGCCTTGTCACAACGTATACAAGGTCTAATACACACACGCGTGCGTGCGCGCGCTCACAAGTACACACACGCATGCACGCGCGCGCACACACACACACAAAGCGCGCGCGCGCACGTATGCATGCACACACGCACTCGCACACACAGACACAGACAAACACACATTTGCAACACAATTAGTTCCTCTCAAGGAGAAAAAGAACCTCTCCCCCTCCCCGCGCACGGTGAGCAACAATTTGGTTCACGCAGCAATTCAAACAAGGAACGATAATTATTCTCTCACGAAGGATTACAACGTTCACAAGGTTTATTTCCCTTGACATGTGTGTGGACACAAACACCCCCTTCCCCAGCACCACCACCCAGCCCCCAGCTCCCTCTTTTCGTTAAAACACTAAATCTATATGATCGCTCAAGTAATTATGCCTGTGAGATAGAAAGAACAACAACAACATCATTTCTCGCTATGATCGTATTCCACACCTCACAAACTGTTACAGCAACTCAACCAAGAAAGCCCAATAAATTCCTGTCAGCTGCTCCATCTCCTACTTAACAATACGAACAGAGCCAAAGCAGAACATGTTTGACTGACGAACTGAAACTAGTTGGATTAAAAACTAGTTGCACTGACATCTAAATGTATAACAAAAATATTGAGGGTAATAGACTAAACGACAATGTATAGAATAATGCAGTACAAGAAGACAGCACAGTATTATACAGTACAGTATGAAAGCTGCTCAGCAGATTATAGTACAACACAACACAGCGTAGTATGATACAGTGCATTTGGTAAAGTGCTGTAAAACACAGCACCCGACAGAACGCATTATAGTACAACATGACGCAACTAGTACAACGCATACTACAGTGTATGAAACAGCACAGTGTAGTACAGTAGAAACTGACACAGCACTGTATAATAAGACACAACATCTAATACTGTACAACATGCATTACCACAGCATAACGTAATACAACATGGTCGGACAACACGACTGAACACGTAACAGTACTGTACAATACAACACAATACAGTAAAAATGTGACAAGAGTACATCATACCACAGTATATTGTAACACGGTACAGCACTGGACGTATAATATGGCACAACACACTGAATATAGTACAACATGGTGCAGCACAGTACAACAGAGCATAACATAAAACTGTATAGTATAATAAAGCATACCATTACACTGTACAGTATGATACAGTTCAACATGGCACAGTATAAATACAGTACAACATGACACAGCATAGTATAAGATGGTACAACATGACATAGTACAGTACTTGTTAACACACGTGAGTCGAAAGTGCTTGTAGAACACACGTTCACACACTCACATGATTAACTCGCACAAACACAGACCCCGCTTTTCAACCCAGCCTCCTCTTCACACTTGACGTGGTGTCACTCTACACTTCCATCCCCCACACGGGATGGACTAAGGGCCCTCACATTTTTCCTTGACAAACGGCCCCCAACCAACAACACCCCTCCCACCACCACTCTGGTCAGACTCGCTGAATTAGTCCTCACCCTGAACACATTTCAATTCAACAAGCACACATTCTCACAAATTAGTGGTGTTTGCCATGGGTACCAAAATGGGACCAGCCTATGCTTGCCTCTTCATGGACACTTGGAACACCGCCTACTCAACACATACACAGGCCCCACACCTGAACTGTACAAAAGGTATATCGATGATGGACTGGGAGCCACATCTATGCCAAAACAAGACCTCCTCAACTTCCTCAACTTTGCCCAGACCTTCCATCCATCTATCCGACTTACCTACACCATTTCGCAGTCGGTCAACTTCCTAGACATCACCATCCCCCTAGAAGAAGGCCTACTCAAAACCTCCATTTTCTACAAACCCACCGACGCACATGCATACCTAGACTACTCATCCTCCCACAACCCACACACTAAAGACAGCATCCCATACTCACAATTTCTCCGTCTCCGCAGACTCTGCTCCAGCGAGGAAGACTTCACTACACAAGCAGCCAAAATGTCACAATTCTTCACCAACCGCGGATACCCCAGTTCCATCATCAATGCAGCACTCCGCCGCACCATAGCTGTATCCAGAACATCTGCTCTGGACAAACCCCGCATCCAACCAAGACAGACAGACCCACAGCCTACCTCCTCTACCACCCGCACACCCTCCCATCTGTAGGATCCTCAAATCCAATTGGCACATTATACATAACCACAAACCCGCCTTCCATACCAAACCCATGATCACATTCAAACGTGACAAAAACCTCAAAGACCTCCTCGTGCGATCCAGTTTGAACAGAACCACAGCTACACCACCAGGTACTCACCCCTGCTCCAACCCAACTGCAAAATCTGCCCCCTCACCAACCAGACACCATCTTACAGGGCCCCAAAAACTCCTTCACAGTCAAACGCACATTTTCATGTCAGAGCCGCAACATTATATATGCCATCCACTGCCAGCTGTGTGGCAAGATCTACATAGGGAAACGTCACGCACACTTGAAACACGCATCGCTGAACATCTGGCTGATATCCGCCACCACCGACCCAAACCCGTCGCCCTACACTTCAACCACACCCAACACAACATCGACCATGTCAAAGTTATGGCACTCTGGCAGTCACAGAGTGACAGCTTTGAACGCACAACTCAAGAATCCCATCTCATTTCCAAACTGGGCACACTACACCCCAAGGCATCAATATCCAACAATAACCAAACACACATACCCACCTCTTCCACATCAGTTGGCAATATCCCCTACCAACACACACACATACACACACACATACACACACACTTACATACACCACCACCACATCCTCTTCACTCACTTCGTACAGTAGTTACAGCAACCCTCCATCTATCTAATCTTAATTTTGTTTTGATCCTTCCCCTTAAATCCCCCCCCCACACACACACACACCTTTCTTCTCCCCTTTTTTTTTTTTTTTTTTTTTCATCATTATCTATCCACCATTACCACAACCATCACAAAGATATCATACCATCCTATAAACTAGACACACAACCCTATCATATCACACACACACACCTCCCCTGACGCAACCCCCCCCCCCCCCCCCCCTCTGTTTCCTCTCCCATAATCCCCTGGCCTCATGTCATTTCCGCCTTCATGGAGAATTACGGATAAGTCATTTTTCATTCCCCTTTTTTTGTTTTTCGTAGTTTGTACTGTCCCACATGTTAAATGTGATTTATTTTTCGCCTGATGAAGACCCAAGTGGTTTAAATGCATCGTGTCTTGTCTTGTGCTTTGTTTGTCAATGTCATTGGCGGTAAGTTCTAAAACTCTATTCCTGATAGTACAGTATGATAGAGCATAGCATTACACTGTGCATTACAATACAGTACAATATAACACTTCATATATCATACAGTACAGCATGACACTGTACAGTATGGTACAATACCTATTGATAAAGCACAGTATAATCCGGTATAACATGATGCAGCACAGTATAATACAATACGACATGACACAGCACAGCATTAAACAGTACAGTACGACATAGTACAGTGTGATATAGTACAGTATAAAGCAGCATGACATTACACTGTACATTATAATACAGCACAACATGACATAGTACAGAAAAGACAGTACAACGTGAGACAGTACATTATGCTACAGCATACCATTACACTGTACAGTATAATACAGTACCACGTGACACATCACGGCACCACACAATACACGATTAAGCAGTACAGTATGATACAGTACAATACGACACGACACAGTATAATACGGTACAAATGACACAAAACAGTATCATACAGTACAATATGCGACAGTATAGTATAATAGAGTATAATATGACACAGCACAGTATTACACAGTACTGCATGACTGTATATTGAATACAGTACAACATGATACAGTATAGTATGATACAGCATACAATTACACTGTACATTATGATACAGCACACCATCACACTGTACAGTACAATACAGAACAACATGACACAGTACAGTATAATACAGTACAACACGACAGCACAGTACAGTACATGTACACTGCGATATGGCAAAGTAAAGTGTAATACAGTACATCTCACACAGAACAGTACGATACAGTACAACATGACAGAGCAGATATTAAACCATGACACAATACAATGTAATGCAGTACAACGTAACAGTATAGTGCAAGTATAGTGCAACATGATACAGCAGTTTAATACAGAGCAAAATGACATGATACGGTATAATACAGTATAACATTACACAACAGACAGTAATACATTGCAACATATCACCATCTATAGAACAGTACAGAATCATGCATGCAGCACATTATGCAACATATTATAGAGCGCAACAAATTACAGTACGGGTCAATACTTTACATATCATGAAGCAATACAGTATACAATAGCGTAGTATCTCTCAACACGTATTCTACAGCACGACATGGTATAATATAAGCTACACACAAAAAGTTAAGGATCACTTTCACAAACATTCATAACTGTCAAAATAAGACAGTCAATGCGTTGAACATGTAATTCCATTCTTTAGTGATAACGATGCACAATTGCCTTCAATCTCGAGCAATCGTTTGGTGTGTACATTTGATTAAAGTGGGTACGTATCCAAATTTGATTTCCCAAAGTCATTGAAATCACAAGACAGGGCATACTGATGCTCCCAAAAGCTCAGTAATGCGTGTAACCACCATGGCTGTTCTGGCACTCGACGCAGCGAGTCCTCATCGAGTTGACCAGGTTGGTGAAGATCCTCTGTGGAAGCGTCTGGTAGAGGTGTTGGGCATCCCTGGGAGGGGGGTGGCTCCTCACTTTGCGATCCAGCTCATCCCAGAGGTTCTCAATCGGGTTGAGATCGGGACTGCATGCTAGCCACTCCATTCTGTTGACTCCAGACTGCTGCAGGAAGTCGTTGACCACCCTTGCCCTGTGGGGGCGAGCGTTGTCATCCTGGTAGACAGCCCTCAGTCCCATCTGCTGCAGTGTAGGCACAGCCAGCGGTCGAGGGATCTCATCCGGGTATCGGATGCCAGTCAGGTTACCCTGTACATGATACAAGGGTGTTCTGTGGTGAAGGCTGAAGGCCCCCCAGACCATTACAGAACCTCCACCAAAGGTAACCTTTTCTTGGACAGTGGCGTCAATAAAGCGTTGCCCTGGGCGCCTCCAGACCCTCAGTCGGCCGTCGTTGTGGTGAAGGGTGAAGCGTGATTCATCACTGAACAGGACCTGGGACCATTGCTGACGTGTCCACCTCACGTGACGTGCGCAGAAGGCGCGGCGTGCTGCCCTATGGGCTGGAGTTAAGCGTGGCCGTACTGCTGGGCGACGAGAACGGAGATTAAACCCATGTAGGCGGTTCCGTATGGTCTGCTGGCTGATGTTGATGTTAGTAGCCACCCTGAACTGCCTTTGAATGATGCTGGAAGAGGCTGTTCTTGTCTGCAGGGCTTGTCGTTCAATAAGACGATCGTCACGTGGGGTTGTCTTCTTCGGTCGACCAGATCTGCGTCTTTCACGGACAATCCCAGTGGCTGTGAAGCGTTGAATCAGTCAGACAATGACCGAGATGGACACGTGAAGTCGCCTGGCCACTTCTCGCTTGGGAACACCATCTTGGAACCATGCAACAGCTCGTCCTCTATCCAACTCGCTTAATTTTCGTCGTGGAGGCATTGTCAGATCAGGCCTACTACTGGTGGAATGTCTTCTTATAAAGTAGTAGAGAATCCCGTGCAATTTTCGCACTAACACAACATCGCCCACTTACAGCTCAACAAGAATTCATGGCAATTTGGCTGGACTAAGAAAATAAATAACAGTAGCGAACTGAGTTTATTACGCACCTGTTTTCACATACCGATCCTTAACTTTTTGTGCGTAGTATAGTATAACATTGTACAACACAACACAGCACAGTTTTATAACGTACAACCTGACACTTCACAGTATAAGACAACACAGCATGACACAGCACAGCATGATATTGTGAAATATGACTCAGAACTGTACACCACGGTACAACATAGTACAGTGCAGTTTGATACTGTACAACCCAACACAGCACAGTACAATACAGTATAACACCGATCAACACACCACAGTACAGTAAATACTATGCAACATGACACAATACAATGTAAAGGATACAGTATGGCACAGCTCAGGAAAAATACAGTTCAACACGACACAGCTCAGTATGATACAGTACAACATGACACAATGCAGTAGAATTGCAGACTTGAGTGAAGACTGCTTGAAGAAGGTGATAATTAATTCGAATCATTTCAGGGATCACGTAAATACAAGTAATTTACATGAAAAAGCGGTGCGAATTCATCATAAGGAGACAACCTGGGTGGGACATCAGATCATCTCAACAGCGACGGGTGGCCTGAAAACATCGCCACCAACGTCATCCACGAAATAATTCGAATTAATCAACGGCTTCCTTGGTTATGCCTCGTTTAAACGCGATATTTTTTCACGTCTGTCAAAAGTGGTCGGGCGCTGATTACATGAAGCTTGAGTGACGAGGAAATTGAGAGAGCCGAGTACACTACATCTCTATTTCTATGTCTAAATGCTGTTGAGAGTCAACTCTGTGACCTTTGTCGACTCGTAGCAGATGTGTGTGTTCTCGTGCAGGAAGGAATTCAACACGTTAGCGATTCAGGGGGGAGTGGCGGTTGTCGAGGTTTTCCCGGGACATCTCCTTGCCCCTGTTAGCTTCAGGTTGCACACCAAAAACATTAATGCGCCAAAGCCTTGCTTAAGGAGTCATGTATTTATAGACTGGCGCAATTAGATTGTTTTGAGGTTTTTATTGTGTCTGAAAGTTGATTCTCTTCGTTTTCTGTCATAAGGCAATCAAGGTACAAGGTTGTTCCAGGCAGACAGACTGAAATTTAGGGGAGACCTTCTGGCACAAAGATAAGGTCACGGAGGAGTGCGAAAGCCTGAAATGTCAAGTCAGGTAAGAGGAAGGTGACGTGTTTGAATATTGTAAATTATGTCATCGGTGGAAATCCCCCAAAACAAGGAAAAGGACTGGTGGTGGTGTGTGAGTGTGTGTGGGGATGTACTTTTGATCAATCATCAGTTTTATATCAAATGCTGGTTCAAACTTATGTTGGACCTCAAAACGCTTTTATGGATTATATAGTGATTTGGTGCAACATGGATTATATAGTGATTGGTACAACATGGATATATAGTGATTTGGTACAACATGGATTATATAGTGATTTGGTACAACATGGATTATATAGTGATTTGGTACAACATGGATTATATAGTGATTTGGTACAACATGGATTATATAGTGATTTGGTACAACATCCTAATTGTGGCGTGTGGCCTCACGTTCAATGTCCCACAAGCATGGAGCAGACTCTCAAAACAGAATTCCAGAGTGAAGGTGAAGGGTTCTCGCCCTTGACCTCATGACACGCCGAAGCCTTCACGCCACCCTTGACTCTTCGTCTTTAACGTTCAAGCGTTTTTCAGTCCCCCATTACCCCCCCCCCCCCCATCACCCCCTCCTTCCCCTCCCTCTCATCCTCCTTCCCTCGTTTTACTGCCCTTTTCTCCCAGCGTTTCATTTTATCCACTTCTGACTTTTCCTTCCCTTTCCGTGAACTGAGTGTCGAATCATTTCCGTCGTTACCCCTTCATCTTTCTAATGAAGTGCAGAATGGACGCACCACCTTTTTTCTCACTCCATTCATTCCCTGCTCTGCCATTTGCCATTCTCATTTTGTTCTCTGAAGTTAGTTCCATATTGTTTTGATATTTCCACCGGATTTTGATGGGAACGAAAATTGGTTCCTCGCTCATTTTTTTTCAGCCATCCGTTCCCAGTTTCTGTACTTACCAGTCCCCATCTTTAACATAGTCCAACGTCCTGCCCATGTTCATCTCTGTAACCTGACCTTCAATCCCCACAGTTCTTGTCCACGGTTCTTGTCCACGGTTCTTGTTCTTGTCAACGGTTCTTGTACACGGTTCTTGTCCACGGTTCTTGTCCACAGTTCTTGTCCACGTTCTTGTCCACAGTTCTTGTCCATGGTTCTTGTCTACAATTCTTGTCTACAGTTCTTGTCCACGGTTCTTGTCTACAGTTCTTGTCCACGGTTCTTGTCCACGGTTCTTGTCTACAGTTCTTGTCCACGGTTCTTGTCCACGGTTCTTGTCCACGGTTCTTGTCTACAGTTCTTGTCCACGTTCTTGTCCACAGTTCTTGTCCACGTTCTTGTCCACAGTTCTTGTTCTTGTCCACGGTTCTTGTCCACGGTTCTTGTCCACAGTTCTTGTCCACAGTTCTTGTCCACAATTCTTGTTCTTGTCCACAGTTCTTGTCCACGGTTCTTGTCCACAGTTCTTGTTCTTGACCACGGTTCTTGTCCACAGTTCTTGTCCACAGTTCTTGTTCTTGTCCACGGTTCTTGTCCACGGTTCTTGTCCACGGTTCTTGTCCACGGTTCTTGTCCACAGTTCTTGTTCTTGTCCACAGTTCTTGTCCACGGTTCTTGTCCACAGTTTCCTTTGTCCACGGTTCTTGTCCACAGTTCTTGTCCACGGTTCTTGTCCACGGTTCTTGTCCACGGTTCTTGTCCACGTTCTTGTTCTTGTGCACGGTTCTTGTCCACAGTTCTTGTCCACAGTTCTTGTCCACAGTTCTTGTCCACGGTTTTCTTGTCTGCGGTTCTTGTCCACAGTTCTTGTCCACGGTTCTTGTCCACAGTTCTTGTCTACAGTTCTTGTCCAGGTTCTTGTCCACAGTTCTTGTCCACGGTTCTTGTCCACAGTTCTTGTCCACAGTTCTTGTCCACGGTTCTTGTCTACAGTTCTTGTCCACAGTTCTTGTCCATGTTCTTGTCCAGTTCTTGTCTACAGTTCTTGTCCACAGTTCTTGTCCACAGTTCTTGTCCACGTTCTTGCCCACAGTTCTTGTCCACGTAGTTCTTGTCCACGGTTCTTGTCCACAGTTCTTGTCACAGTTCTTGTCCAGTTCTTGTCCAGGTTCTTGTCCAAGTTCTTGTCCACGTTCTTGTCCACAGTTCTTGTCCCAGTTCTTGTCCACAGTTCTTGTCTTGTCCACGGTTCTTGTCCACAGTTCTTGTTCTTGTCCACGTTCTTGTCCACAGTTCTTGTCCACAGTTCTTGTCCTCAGTTCTTGTCCACGGTTCTTGTCCACAGTTCTTGTCCACAGCTTTGTCCACGGTTCTTGTCCACAGTTCTGTCCACGGTTCTTGTCCACAGCTCTTGTCCACGGTTCTTGTCCAGTTCTTGTCCACGTTCTTGTCCACAGTTCTTGTCCACCGTTCTTGTCACGTGTCTTGTCCACGGTTCTGTCCAAGGTTCTTGTCCACAGTTCTTGTCCAGTTCTTGTCCACAGTTCTTGTCCACAGTTCTTGTCCCATCTTGTTCTGTCCACGGCTCTTGTCCACGTTCTTGTCCACAGTTCTGTTCTTGTCCACGTCTTGTCCACAGTTTCTTGTCCACGTTCTTGTCCACAGTTCTTGTCAACTCTTGTCCACGGTTCTTGTCCACGGTTCTTGTCCAAGGTTTGTCCAAGTTCTTGTCCACAGTTCTTGTCCACAGTTCTTGTCCACAGTTCTTGTTCTTGTCGACGGTTCTTGTCCATGTTCTTCCAGGTTCTTGCCACATTCTTGTCCACGGTTCTTTCCACAGTTTTCTTGTCCACAGTTCTGTTCTTGTCCACAGTTCTTGTCCACAGTTCTTGTCTACAGTTCCTGTCCAAGGTTCTTGCCCACAGTTCTTGCCCACAGTTCCTGTCCAAGGTTCTTGCCCACAGTTCTTGCCCACAGTTCCTGTCCAAGGTTCTTGCCCACAGTTCTTGCCCACAGTTCCTGTCCAAGGTTCTTGCCCACAGTTCTTGCCCACAGTTCCTGTCCAAGGTTCTTGCCCACAGTTCCTGTCCAAGGTTCTTGCCCACAGTTCCTGTCCACAGTTCTTGTCCACGGTTCTTGTCCACAGTTCCTGTCCAAGGTACTTGTCCACAGTTCTTGCCCACAGTTCCTGTCCAAGGTTCCTGCCCACAGTTCTTGCCCACAGTTCCTGTCCACAGTTCTTGCCCACAGTTCTTGCCCACAGTTTCCTGTCCAAGGTTCTTGCCCACAGTTCTTGCCCACAGTTCCTGTCCCAGGTTCTTGCCCACAGTTCTTGCCCACAGTTCCTGTCCAAGGTTCTTGCCCACAGTTCTTGCCCACAGTTCCTGTCCAAGGTTCTTGCCACAGTTCTTGCCACAGTTCTGTCCAAGTTTGCCCACAGTTCTTGCCCAATTCTGTCCAAGGTTCTGCCATCGTTCTTGCCCACAGTTTCCTTGTCCAAGTTCTGCCCACAGTTTGCCACAGTTCTGTCAAGTTTCTGCCACAGTTCTCATTGTCTTTCCACTGCTCCCCTCATCACATTCTTTTTTGATTACCTCTTCTCTTCTCAAAACCATTATCCACCCCCCACCCCCCCCCCCACCCCCACCTTATGCTATTTCTTTGTTTAAATCTTCCTCTCTTTTCCTCACTTCTTGATCTGTTCTACCTTTCACCTGCTTGCATTCCCCCTTCTTTACAGTCTCCTGTCTCCCATCTTACCTTTTTTCAGATTTTGCTGAGCCAGTCTTATTGACGCTATAATTTATGTGTTTTCTTCTGCCCTTTTCTCCTATTCTAGTTTCTAACTTTTATTGTTCTATTTCTACAATGTTCAATCCCGCTGATTTCCTTGCATTAACTATTTTTTTCCAACCTTTCTCCTTTTAATTTCTCCCTTTATTACGTGTAACCCTGCCGTTTACTTCCCGAAGCATCTTTCACAATTTGTCTAAGCAGACACCAGCCACAACGCCAACTTGTTTCGAGTGTTTCCAAGTTCAAACTCGATTATCTTCGTGTCTGTTTATTTGTACTGTTATTCCTTCCACCTTTGTCACTTGCTATCTTCATATCCGTCTCGCCATCTATTCGACTCCCTGGTTATATTTCTCACCTCTCTCCCCGACTTCATTTCTTGCCGTTTACTTTCAATGAACGCGTAACTTGCCATTCCCGCGTCTGTGTATTCCTGGTGGCTTCCATTTAACTCCGTGTACTGTTAATTTATTGGGGGTGTGGGTGGGGAAGATGGATGACAAAATCTGGCCACTTTCAAAACTGTAGGCGCCAGCGACATTGAAGGAAGAAGAAAAGCTATGTTCCTGCTCAGAAGAGTCATTGAAAGTGTCCATGTTTTCCAACTGTAGTAAAATAAAAAAAATTAAAGAAAAATTAAAATTTAAAAAAACCAATAAAAACAGTTTCAGCAACTTTAGATGTCCTTGGAGCCATTGTACATCCAGTAGTTATGCAGACATACAACCGAAACTATCGTTACTATCGAGGCTTAAAGAAAATTTCTGGGCTTGTTGGGAACTGGTATAAAGTGGACTTCAACTTTCAGATCGATTGATGCTGTTCACAGTTATCAGTCAGTGCTTATTGTAACGTGTCCATTTTGACAGAAAGATATGCTATGTTCTTGCTCAGTGTCATGAACTGTCTGTCTGGATGTAGAAGGGATAAGGCAATCTGGTCAGCAAAGGGAGGGAATACAAACAGAAATCTTACTGTGCATTGCCACACTACAGACAGCGAAGCAAAATACACACTGACAGCAAAATTCCACCAATATGGTAAACCACTAACCGTTTTCAATCAAATCCACACTCTCTCAACAAGGAACAGAATGAACTGAAAGAGGGTCACCATCTGGGGAACTCAGGAAACTAAATACCCCGGAGGGTCGTACAGTAGCTGAAAATTCAAAGATGGTCCCAAACGGAGATGCTTCTCAACGTGTAGAGAAAATCCCTATTGCACTCCTCAAATTAGAACACATTTATTGTGCACCGAAAACTTTCCAAGGACAAAGGGGGCGTCCAAAGGGAAAGAATACCGTGTAGTCTTAAAGCTCTTCAATTCCCAAAACTCCCCTTTTTGAGAGGAGTCACAAGAGATGAACTAATCTAGGGGGACACGCCCAGAGTGCTAGGACAGGAGGACCCCCTCGCGTCAAAGATAAACTTCTTGAGCTTACATCCAGCTTTCAGGTGGTCAAAACGAATTTTCACTTTAAAAGAAACAGAGACCCTCTCGCTCGAAGATCAATCTTTAGGAGGCCACAGTCCCGGCCGAAGAATTCAGGTACAATATCTTTTTTTTCTGTTTGTCTTTCAGTCCGCACGAAAAGAATGTTGTTGTTGTTTTGTCTAACACACAGTCATTACGTGGGCACTCCGCAGCTGTTGTTTTTCTTCAAGGCTGAGTATCAAAAGTCTGGTTTATTTTCTCAGACCAATCTGCACACACGTACACACACACACCTTGCTGCTGCCCATTCAACACGTACTTATAACACCATAACGGCAACACGTACTTATAACACCATGACGTGAAGTTAAGTCACAGGCTTACTTCACCAGCCACCCCACGTCAGTTAAACCGAAAAGGGGAGGTGGGGGGGGGGGGGGTTGCAGACGGGTGGGGCAAAACGGAAGTCCTCCCGCTGAGGAGAAAAGAACCAAGGCGCCACTCCCGGCGCAGACGTCAACCATCAGGGAAGAACGAGAAGGCATTGTTTGTTTGTTTGTTTGTTTGTTTGTTTCGAAGGCCGGAGGGAAATAGGGGTCAGG
>CM031617.1:33710877-33713377 GCA_018398815.1 Conus ventricosus | reverse complement strand
AGGACTACACTGGCGTGATCATTTAAAGGAATTTCTCCAAAGAGCACGTAAAACAAGTATTGATTAAATTACAGCCCGTTGATTTGAGCTAAAAAGTCAATTCTGCCGTCAAAGTAAAAAGAAGAAGAAGAACTAAACACTGAAGAAGAAGAAGAAGAAGAAGAAGAAGAAGAAAAGAAGAAGAACACAACAGGAACGAAAAGAAGCACAAGAAAGAGAAGGAAGAGATCAACATATTGAGAGACAGTAACGTGCAACATCGTTAACGATCAATAGTGAAACAAAGAGAAAAATCCCTTCCGCTATCAACACGTCTCAGCGCCGGACTATAAAAAAAAAAGCTGACTCAAAACCGGAATCTGTACAAAAAAAACCTTCCAAAGATCAATCTCCATGAAGCCAGTTCAGGTTGGTGATGGAGGTCTTGTTGTTGCTCCTGATGGTTCCCATGACCTTGGCCTTCCCCAGTGGAGCCCCGCTGTCGGCCTGTGGTCATTTGATGCCATCCACGAGGAGGCTGAGGCTCAGCAGAGTGCTCCTCCTTTTATCATACTCCTGTCCGACACCAACTACACCTCCGGCAAGCCTATCACAGGTAGGTGCAATACTTTGCTTTCTTTGATTCTTTCGTTCTTCCTTCCTTCTCCTTCCTCCCTTCCTTCCTTTCTTTCTTTCACAATTTGTTTTTAACTTGTTTAATCATGCTCTTTTTTTACTCACCCCCTTCAAATGAGCTGTGGTCTTTTCTTGAATAAATTATCGTATCGTTGCCGTTTCTTTCTTTCTTTCTTTCTTTCTTTCTTTCCTTCTTTCTTTCTTTCTACAGCTTGAACTCCGAAGTTTGCCTTTCAGTGCGACTTGTGTGTATACTACATTTTTTTACCACCACCATCTCTGTATGAGACGAACAAGCATGCGTTCTCTGCACACGTTGATGTAAAACACCTTTGCATTGTAAGGAGTAAGATACATAAGAATTATTCATTTCTGAATGGACGTTGGAGTTGTGTCACACATCCACAGCCACTAGTTTCTTTTATGGAAATGTGACACAACTGGTTTTTTATAATTATTGTTTTGTGTGGTGTCGTGTCAACATTTAGTCTTTACAAGGAAAACTGGTCACAAGGGTTTCTGTGTCTTGGTTGCACACACCCTTGCAGCTATTTTAATAGGAAAACTAGGGGGTAACCCTTTTGGGTTCTTTCTGTTGTGTGGGTGTGCAAACACCTTTACGTCTTTACTAGGAAAATTGTGTGAACTAATTTCTGTACAGTGTGGGTGTGCAAACACCCTTACGTCTTAATGTAGGAAAATTGGTGAATTATTTCTGTATAGTGTGGGTGTGTACACACCCAAACGTAGCATACATGCACATTATGTAAAACAGGCTTTAAATTCGTGTTTGTTTCTATCTTCTTTTTTTTTCTTTGTTCTTTAAGATATGTGGTATTATTTCGGACATGGGCTGATGGAAAACAACTGAAAATGATAAAATTTCAATCAGGTGGAACGATAAATGTGCCTGTTCTGATGGGTTGGAGTGCATGTGGGGTCCACGGTCACCCATCGCATTCAGAAAAGATTCAGATAGCTATTGGATGGTGTCAAAACTCGACACTGCTGGCATGTGCTTTGTTTTCATGTCACCAGCTCATACGATGCCC
Organism: Conus ventricosus; assembly: GCA_018398815.1. Lineage (NCBI taxonomy): Eukaryota > Metazoa > Mollusca > Gastropoda > Neogastropoda > Conidae > Conus > Conus ventricosus. Next base: position 33,711,710 of record CM031617.1, on the reverse strand, counting down.
GACACTTCTCCGAAAGGTGGTTCTGTATTCCAGGTGCATGCAAGATTTTTTTTTATACCTGTGTTCACGCGAGCTACTTCGATCTAACGTCTCATGTGAGGGACTAGAAGGGGGGCTGGAGACCATATACATGTTAACACTGAAGACAAAATCGCTTTGAACCTGGCTACATCGATAGGGAATCGAACCCCAGATTCGGAATAAGAGTCTGTGCCCTCACCCACAAGGCCAACACATCCCTTTTCCCTTCCCGCGCATGCAGTATGACTATACCGTGGGCAAGCCAATCACAGGTATGCACAAATCAACTACACAACGTGCATGCCGGTTACAGGCATGTTTAGTACAACTACACCATTAGTAGGCCAATGACAGGTGTGTACAGTTACAATCACAACGCTGAAAAGCCAGTTAAAGTTATCTGCAATACAACTAAGCCATGAGCAAGCCAATCACAGGTATGAACATGGTTACGTGCTGTTAAATGCCCGTGAGCACGGTTAAGTATTTGTGAAAGAAAATTAAGGTTATTCTCAGAAATATGAGTGGATAAGAGCCACCCACTTGAAGGCTCGTGATTTTTTCTTCTGAAATTAGTATAAATGGCATCTGTGTCATTGCTGGTTATTGTTTGTATTTATCAGAACATTTACAGAATTCATTCGATTTTCCCCCGTAAATCGAACACTAATACAAAAAAAAATAACATGAAAAAAAATAAAGAAAGAAAGGGAGGGGAAAGGGCGGATGCATTGTGGATTAGTGACATGAAGTGTTTGCAGTGGATAGACATGTTTGGGCGCTCTTCCAAACATTCATTTTGAAGAAAAACA
>CM031617.1:33698377-33703377 GCA_018398815.1 Conus ventricosus | reverse complement strand
ACAATAAAGATTACGATACAACACCCCATTTATTCACAACACACACAATCGCAAATAATATTTCAACACACGCACCATGCACTATCACAATCAAACATTCCAACACATAACATGCACAATCACAATCAAGCATTTCACCATACGACGTACACAATCACACACAAACATCTCATCACATATAACATATACACAATTATAAATAAACATTTCCAGCATCCATCCCTTCCCACACCATGGAGTGCCTCCACACCCCTGCCTCTGTCAAGTCTACTGGGAGCACCCTGTCGCACTAGGTGCTCCGAACCGGGCCGGTTCTTGAAGGGAGTCGCTCAAAGCCGACACCCTCGACACACAAGCAGGCAGTGAAGAGCGCGTCCCGGGGGGGGGGGGGGGGGGGGGGGGGAAACGTGGCGTTGTTACTGGAGGTCCTGGACGGGGAATCAGGGCCGGCCAGTCAAGCCGGCGGGCTTTTCTACCAGTCCGCGGTCCCGACCAGAGCGTGGCCTCAACCAGCGCGTGGCACCATCCAGTCCGCGGTCCCAGCCAGAGCGTGGCCTCAACCAGCACGTGGCACCATCCAGTCCGTGGTCCCAGCCAGAGCGTGGCCTCAACCAGCACGTGGCACCAACCAGTCCAGACTCCGGGTGAAGCCCCCGGGAGGGGGGGGGAAAACGTAGCTGGGAGGAGAGAAGAAAGGGAGGGAAGGAAGAAGGAAGGGTACTGGAACCCCGCCGTCAGTACAGTCTGACCCATGCTGTTAAATCCTAACAGCCACTCGCATGATGGGCGAGGGGAGGTCTACTAAATATACCAAACAACCCCAGCTCAACACAGACCTGAGCATAACCAGTAAACCCATCAAATCAGGAATGTTCATTAAAGTCTTCTCACACGAAGCAGGTAAAAGACTGCATTAAATTAACAGGCTATAAAACAAATATGAATCATCTTCATCCTTCTCTCACTCATGTTAACATTTTCCTTTCTTAGGAAATAAACCAACACAGCAACTATCGCTTTATAACTGCCACCACATTTGCAAAAATAATTCAATGGCATAATTGTCACATTTTATAGCCACATTTCAAAATAACACAAATCTCCAACCACGCATCCGAACAACAAATCATGCGTACGCACGCTCGCGAACATAAAACTCGTTCTCCTTGCACACACAAACAGACGGTGGCCGAAGAATAAGAGTCCGGCGAATGTGACAGGGGCGGACGAGCGAGACCAAGCAAGTACCAACCCTGAATCACCAGGTTCTCTCCCATCCCCACCGACTACCGCATCACAGATGCATAAACAGGAGAAAGAATTTTGGAAATAATTTAGAATGGCCAGGTTAAAGATTGAATTAACCAGAGAAAAGGTCTCACACAATATTTCTCTTACAATTTCGAAAACGAAAGAAAATTGCGCAAAAGAGAAGAATAAGCCGGCTAACAACAACAAACCAAAACAAACAAACCACGAAACTGATGCTTACCAGCTACCCGTGGGTGATCCCGAAGAGGCGGGTCAAACGACTCTCTCTGCCCCTGTCCAGTCGAGAGGACAGAAGCGCAGATGCGGAAAAAGAAGAAGTGATGTCCCTCTCCTACAGGCCGACTGTAGGAATTGAAGATACCGACTGTACCTTCGATGATACGGTGAAGAACCAAGACCGGAGCAGGCGCTCCCAGAGACATCTTCCGCTCGAGTGAAGAGCTAACCTCCCTCAGCGATGGCGGCCAACATGCCACCTACGTCACAGAGTGAGCATACTTCAAGCTAAAAAATGAAGCACGTGCGACAGGTAAAAAGACAGGCGAGAGGCCGATAGACAGCAAGTTCGAGAGAAAGGTACCAGCCACCCGTGAACCTGCAGGATGAATAGCACGGGCAGTGGAATTAGAGAGAGAGAGAGAGAAAGCAAACCGAAGTTGAGCTGAACTACACCAAGGTGCAACCGCACCATAAGCCACATTAAGGGACGGATACACGACAACAGCAACGACAATAAATAAATGGGGTAATTCCGCCACCTAGATGGGTCAAACGTCGTAGGCCTCGTGACAAACTCGTGACAAACCCCCCTTCTAAAAGCATCTGTTTCTCTGAGATACAGTGCTCCTTTGAACCTTGACGCATGTGCAAATTCACAACAATGGGACCGAACCCAACTCTCTGTGATCGACAGAGTACGATAAATCCAATACAAACATTCTACGATAGAATCACACAGGGAAATACATAATACTACATTTATCAAACAACTAAGCAAACCTTCCAACCATGAAAGTAACAATCCGAACCATTGGTGATTCACTACCGTTAACATCACTGAAGTGAAAACTGTCACTACACCTGATACAGAGACCAAAAGGGATATAACCCTGGTTGAGGGGAAGTGTCCCTCTAACTGATTTTCCAATGTGCTGACTACGGAGCTCGGCTAAGATAGTCAGCATCCGTATTGCTGGAACCCTTGATATGACGAAAAGTGAACGCATGACTCTGCAGTTCCACTGCCTAACTCATGAGTCGACGACTGACTGGCCGGATCCGGTCCAAGCACTGGAGAGGATGATGATCGCTCTCCAGTACAAACTTCCGGCCGTACTTCTTCTTGGGCACGCCAGTGCGTGTCCAAATCTGCCGGAGAGCTTCAGCAATAGTAGGGTATCGATAGTCCTAAGCGGGGCAGCCTCTGGGCATCGAGTCGCATAGTCTACCGCTACCGAAAGGTAGCGGTGACCGTGATTGGATGGTGGATTAATGGGTCCCACCAGATCGACCCCAACTTTGCTGAATGGCTCCCCAACCAGTGGCACTGATCCCAGTGGAACACGCCTCAAGCGCCCCTTAGGCGTTGTCCGTTGGCAGGAATCGCAACTGCGGCAGTACTTGCCTAACCTGTGAGTTCATCCCTGGCCAAAAGAAGTCTTGTCTTACTCGCTCGAGAGTCCGCTTTGAGCCCATATGACCTGCCATAGGTGAATCATGGGCCTGCCGGAGAACAGATTCTCTCAAGCTTTGGGGGACTACTAGCTGCTTGGCCACACGATCTGCCTGAGTGAAAACCCTAAAGAGGATCCCCTTGTGGAGCTTGAAGCTCACCTTGGCGTGTCGGGTCGACTGAGCGGGACGATCCACAAGTTGTCGTAGCGTTGGACATCCAAGTCCCTGGCCTGAAGACGGATAATGCTAGCAGGATCGGCCCTTGCCAGAACCTCGTCAGAGATCGGCTGAAGAACGGGACGCAATTCCTGTTCCTGCTTCTTAGCTTTGGCGCGTGTGGTGACTCCCACACACGCCTGTACGGGCAAATCCGTAGACACGGACTGACTGCGTCCGTCTGCGAAGGTGATAGTATTCCCTATGATAAGGGAATACAGAGGTCGCTCCACCGCGATGGCCCATACTTCGCCACAGAAGTAGGGGGTGGAGATAGAAACGAGTACTGAAGGACGGGTGGAGGTAAAACCAGCCTCCAACCCGCACACCTCGTAACTGGCGCCCCGCCGGGCCTTAGGGGAAACTAAATCCTTATCCACAAAGAGTGTTGATGCTCCCGAATCCCTGATGGTGTCGACCAAGGATGAACCAACAACAGAAAGAAACACTGGACACTCTGTACCACCAGAAGCTTGGATGGACCCCACGTTAGCCGAGGCGCGAGGATGCTGGAAAGGACTAGCCCCATGACTACCAGCGGCTTTAGGGCAATCTTTCCTAATGTGGCCGGGACGACCACAAAGAAAACAAAATCGGGATGCTGAAATCCCCGAAGAACTGCCTGCCTTGTTCCACCCGCTAGCAGTTGTCGGCGCCTTATTGCCACTAAATCCTGTGGAGGGCTTCCTCTCCGTATCTGGGCGATGCCCATAAGCCCTGCGAGCTTCAGCAAACACCTCAGCGGTATGAATCGCAGCCGCGAAATCCTGAGGTGCTGTCTCGCCTATCCGGATCCTCAACTCTGGGGACACAGTGTTGGTGAGCTGTTCAATGAGGATCAGATCCTCCAGCTCCAACTTAGCCAACTGACGCCAGTACCCTAGCGTTTTGCGCAGCCTATCACCAAACTGCACGAAGGTCTCGTCGTTATTCTTCTTCATGGACCTGAACTTCCTCCTGTACGTCTCTGGGGTAAGGTGGAAACGCTTACGCAGAGCCAACTGCATGTCTGCATAAGACGCACCTTCATTTAGAGTGAGCACACACTCCCTTGCAGCACCAGATAATCCAGAAAAAAGGTGCATAGCCTTTTGTTCCTCAGACAATTGGTATGAACTAGCAACCTTGTCAAAATGCTCTAGGAACATATCAATGTCCTCACTAGGTCTGAACTCTGGAAGCTTTAACTTTGGGCCTCTAACTCTATCACCTGCCTGGTGATTAACCCCCTGATTTACAGATGGGGAACCGCGAAAGAAGTTGTTCCATCTCCTCCCTACGCAGAGCCTCCATCCTGTCTAGTTCTTCCCTACGGAGGGCAGCCTCTTCCCTACGCTGAGCCTCCTGTCTGGCAGCCTCCTCCCTGCGCAGCCTAGCCTCTTCCCTATGCAGAATCTCCTGTCTGTCAGTCTCCTCTCTGCGCAGAGCCTCCATCCTATCCAACTCTTCCCTTCGCAGAGTTTCCTGCCTAGCAGCCTCTTCCCTACGCTGAGCAGCCTCTTCCCTACGCTGAGCAGCCTCTTCACTACGCTGCCGCTCTAGGAACATCAGGACAGAGGTGATGTCCTGGGAAGGATTCACCACTCCCGACACTGGAGGATGACCCGTCTGACCCGTCCCTTGGGTCTCGACTTTCCCATAAGGAAAGTCTTCTGGGGCATGCTCCTTACGAGGGGAAGCCTGGAGAGGAGAAGGTTTCGGTCTCTGCGACCCAACAGAAGCCACAGTTGCTTCGCTATGCTCTGACCCTTCCGAGCGGAAGTGCCAGTCGGGGTCTCGACAGGAAGACCCCCCAGCGAAGAGGTAGTAAAAGTACTCACTGGACTACCTGCTACAGC
>CM031617.1:33660877-33685877 GCA_018398815.1 Conus ventricosus | reverse complement strand
CAACGTGAGGGTGGCATTTGGGTAAGTGAATGGGGAGAGAGGTGCAGGGGCCGGAAGTTGTGGTGATCTTGTTGGTAGATTACTTTCAGTGTATGTCTTGTTGTAGATGCCGTTCTTTCTTGTTTGTTTTATCATTTTATATGTGTTTCTCTCACTGTAAGCACCCAGGGCATTTTTTGAATTGGGCGTTTGAAAATTCTCAAAGATAATGATAATAGTAATCGTCTTTGTTACCCTTGTTGAATTATCGCCATCATGTGTGTGTGTGTGTGTGTGTGTGTGTGTGTGTGTGAGTGTGTGTGTGTGTGTGTGGCGTGTGTGTGTGTGTGTGTGGTGTGTGCTTGTGTGAGCGAGTGCGTGCGTGCGTATGTATGCGCGTGCGTGCGTAATGTATGCGCGTGCAAGCCCTGGCTCTTGCGTATGTGTATGTGCAGCAGTTCGGAAGCATCTGCGTGCACGTGTGGTGTGTGTGTGGTGTGTGTGTGTGTGTGTGTGGTGTGTGTGGTGTGTGTGTGTGTGTGTGTGTGTGCGAGAGAGAGAGAGAAGAGAGAGAGAGAGAGAGAGAGAGAGAGAGAGAGAAGAGAGATAGAGAGAATTGAAAGTGTGTGAGTGATTTCTCAGCCAACTGAACAAATTCAGTCTCTTACAAACCAATAAACCATTCTTGACAGAAATGTGCTTGTGTGTGTGTGGTTTCCCCCCGTATACAGAGTGAGTGGACTTTGTCATCTGTGTGTGAGACATATTGTTAGAGTGTTCCGTGTAAATTCTTCACTGAGCTCTCGTTAATGAAAATTAGGCTGAAACTATTTTTAGTTTGCTAAAGAAGCACAAGTCGGATACATGTAGGCCTACAGTCAACTGCTAACACATGCTACCTCTCTTCCGTGCCCATATTTTTTTTAAGTCCATCACAAGCACACTTTCCTCTCATACAATATATTCGTACATACTTGCACACAAGATCTGCACTATAATACACTGACTGACGAACATACCTGCATGCACGCACGCACATAACACATGCACACGCATACACACATACAAACTTGAAAACGACAACACACACACACACACACACACACACACACAGACATGCCGCGCGCGCGCGCGCGCGCACACAACGCACGCCACACACACACACACACACACACACACACACACACACACAACACACACCACACACCAGCCCAGCGCATTTTCATTTTGTGTGTCACAGTTGGTTATGATTACCACAGCGCGTGAGTGGAGTGATGTTCAAAAGCCAGATGTGTGAATGTGTGCTGGCGCGCGTGTACACATGGTCACCTTGACGATGGTTTTTCACATTACCAAGCATTTGAAACAAAACAGTTCAGTCTCTTGCACGAAAACTCTGTTGCTGCATATAAAAAGAATACATTCCATTCCTGTATAAAACATATGACTTTCTAAATATCCGCACATCACAACCTACAAAAGTAAAACGCAGCCTACGGCAAGGCTTTGTTCCTTCATAAAAAGCATGGTCCATGTGGAACCACGACGTAACGGCAAGGCTTTGTTCCATCATAATAAGCATGGGTACCATGCGGACCCACGACGTACGGCAAGGGTTTGTTCCTTCATAAAAACATGGGTCCATGCGGACCCACGACGTACGGCAAGGGTTTGTTCCTTCATAAAAAGCATGGGTCCATGCGGACCCACGACGTACGGCAAGGCCTCTTTCCTTCAGTAAAAAGCATGGGTCCATGCGGACCCACGATGTACGGCGCGCAAAATTTAGGCACGTTACGGTGCGCAATTAGATTTTTTTGAGCATGTTTATTGTGTCTGAAAGTTGATTCATCCTCATTTTTCTTCATATGGTCATCAAGCAGGCAGATTAAAAATCAAAGGTAATGGGAATATTTTTAGACGCATGGAGCTTGCGCAAATAGGGTCACGGGTGAGTGAAAAGGCCTGAAAAGTGTTGCAACTGAAGTGAAGGTCGTTATATTTGAAGATTGTTGTGATTTCATCCATGAAGATCTCCCAAACAAGAAATAAGTGGCGGGAGTTACGATTTTGATCATTTATCAGTCTGGCATTAAATGCTGGCTCAAATTTATGGTAGGACTCTAAACGTTACATGGATTATATAGTGTTCTAGTGCAAAATCCTAACTGTGGTGTGTGGCCCACATCTGCAGGATACTGCTCGTGATTCGCGGCTTTTTTTTTTTTTTTTTTTTTAATCTCCATTGGCTTATTCCTAAAACCTTCATTGCGTGTCAGTCATTACTTGGTTGAAATTGTTCGTGAGGACTTCAAGGTCTTCTGCAAGCGGTAGCAGCGGTGTGAATTTTCACCATATGTCTGTCTGATTGGAATTGTTCGGCGATGTCAAGATCTTTCAATCTGTCAAAAAACGAATTTGACACGGCCGAGACTGCCATCTGAGGAGAACGGTTTTGTGCATTTTTGTCTTTGGAATGTGTGATCTTTGAAGAATTTGACAAAAGTTCATATGTCAGTTCGTAATGTGTGTCGAGTCAGAGTGACTTTGCATCTTGTATTGACCTATATTTGGCTTGTAAGTGTAGTGTAGTGTAGTGCAGTGCAGTGCAGTGCAGTGTTGTGTGGAGCAGTGCAATGTAGTGCAGTGTAGTGTCATATATATATATAAATATGTGTGTGTAGTGTGTGTGTGTGTGTTGCATAGTAATGTGTCTACAACGTGTCTGGTATAATGTGTGTTTCAGAGGCTCCATAGCCAGGACAAAGAACATCTTCTGGGCGGTGGAATCGGAACGCATCAAGGGAAAAGAAAGACCACAAGTAATACAACCTTGCGTTCTCCTCTCTGTCGCTCTCTTTCTGTCTGCCTACAGGTTGATCACACGTATATGAAAACAATGAGCCAATACTGTGTGTGTATGTGGTTTCTTTTCCCCTCCACTTCTCTTGAGGGTTTTTAGGATTCTAGCAGTGGGCAAATGATCATCATTATGGTGTTCCGAGTTATTTACCACTCTACTTACTATGTCACTTTCCAAGTCGAATCTTTTCAAGGTATTCTTAGTTGTTGTTTTTTTTTTTTAATCGTTGGTAAAGATTATTCGATTGCATTCATCCAGTTGTGATGGTGCGGAGGGGTAAGGGGTGTGCAGGTGAAGACAGGTAGATGGTGATAAATGCAGGAACCAAGGGACAGCAGCCAGTCAAGAAGACACAGAGACGATGTGGAGTTTCTCTCTTCTTTATTTCTCTCCCATGGCAAGCTCGAACCAGGAACACTGCCTGGGAACACTCTCTCTCTCTCTCTCAGCACTCAGCGCACTCTCTGCCTCTCACGTCAGTCGCTCATTCTCGGGACACTAGGGCAACACTCATCGGGAACACTCTCCGGCAACACTGCTCGGGCTCACTTTGCTTTTGCTTTGATGGTGAGATTAACGTCCTATTGGCCTGAGGCCCTTAAGGACAAGGTTCATGCAGACAAAGGTCTGCATATTTGTGGCAACTGTTGTCGCCTGGCAGTGGTGGGTAGTTTCAGTGAGGGTCGTCGCATTTGTCTCGCAGAGCTCGCGTTCCTCTTGAACATTGGCTCAATTCTGGTCATTGTCTTCTTGAAAATTGGTTCAAGTCTGGTGGAGTTGGTCTTGAACGTTGGTTCAGTTTCAGGATCTTGGTCGACCGACGGTAGGCGTCGGTGTATGTTGCCTGCTGTCCCCCAAACATCAGGCTGTCTTCAGGACCACCGGGCGGCCTTCTTCATGCTCGGGTGGCGATGGTCCTGTGCCGCGTGAGGCCGCCTCAAGGAGAGAGCAGGACGAAAGTCGCTGGAGCGCTGCACGAGTCCCTAAAACTTGGCGGGCACTCGCTGACTGCGGCCGAGAGGGCAATTTTTCAGCCCAACCCGTAAGAGTGCCCCCATGTCTGCCTCGCCACAAAACAGCACGGTATTCCAGGCCACGGTAGTCCCAGTCAGGCAGCGCTCCTTCGTCAATCGCCCCACACCTCCAGGAGCCGTCCCCCCGGCGACACAGGCTAGACCCGTCGTCACCCACTGGCTGGAAGGTTGTCTGCGCCGCCCAATGACGCCGACCTCTCACGCCAGCATCCTTCAAGGGAGAGCTGCCACCTCTCCCCTGGTGTCGACTGCTATGCCACACTCGCAGTGCCACACTCGCCGACCCCTCAGCCTACTTATAGGCCTAGTAGGCTAGTAGGCTAGTCTGCGCGCCCCGTAAACCCGGCGCTCCAAATATATACAGCTTGACCGGACCGCAAAGCAGGCAACGCAGCGCCGCACTCAAAATGAGCCTCGCGGGACGGCAAATGACAAAATCTGTGCTATCTGTTGCGGCTTCTGCGTTGTCTAGCTCGCCGTCCGTTCAAAGTATCCAAACATATTTCATATCGATGAAAACCTCAGAACCCAAGGAATAAAACGCAATAAGTCGTATTTGACAATTTTGTGGCTGTGTAAAGTTACTGGCGATTTAAAGTCCGAGAATGAACCCACTTTTAACAAGCTTACGTCATATTTGCCCTTATTTCGATGAAAAGTACTAAACAGCGTGAAATAATTTTGTAATGAATAAAAAGCTTGAATTTCGCTCTTTCTATACATATAAACTTCATTATCCAAGATGCCGTCCAAGCGGAGAACTTTGCGTTTAAAGTTTGGTAGAAAACACAACTTGCCTTATCACTACATGGCCGTCGCCACGTGCTTCGAACACGATCTTCGATAAAATGTTATTCCGTTGAAATGGTCCATCGGATGATAATTTTTATATAATTTCGGTTGCTTCTATCATAGAAATGGAGTTATTAAAAACATTTCGATTGGGAAGTCCGATTTTCATGAAATGACAATTTAGATCAAAACTCCGACAGTAAACAAAGAAGGCGTGTTAAAGGCCACGTCAAGCTAAAGGGACCGGCGCCGTCAGTCATTTCGTATAGTCGCAAGCTTGTACAGAAAAGATCATAGGCATGCGATATACGAAATGAGAGCTTATGGACTTTACTTTCAATGTGCATTCATGGATTCTTTGGATTCTCTCATACTTTTTGTGAAATCAAGAATTCATTCACGGTTTGTTCGTCGGACAATTCAAAATGGCGCCAAGATTAATTTGGTCGAAATACCAGTTTTAGGGAAAATATGGGCTTCTCAGTCCAGCACGATTGTAATGAAAGGAATACATTAACTTTTGTGACTTCAGCAATGTAACACAACTATGTAGGTTCTGAGGTATTCATGATTTAAAGAATTTACACAATAAAATGAGATCAATCGATCAAGGGAGGTAAGGGGAAGATAACTCGTGAACAAAATATCTCGTCTACGATGGGTGACCAAGAAATAAACACATTTAGCACCCGGCTACACAGTAAATTAAATTAATTCATCATCTGCGTGGCTGCAAACTTGACTGATTCTGTCCTAGGATAGGGACAGAAGAGGGGGTGGGGGAGAGAGTCAGGCAGAAAATGAGAACAAATAATATAGTACGGGCAGACCTAACCCAATTCTGTCGCTGCAAGCCGATCCAGTGCACAAACTATCGCCCTCTCTTTGACCAGTGATGTGGTCTCACCCTCTCCGTCTCAATCAACACTTATCCGATCCATTTAGGCAGCGGGTCCGATGAGCAAGTACCTACCATACGTCTGTTTGATGTACTACGTTTACTGAACCGTAACTAACGGCCTCAATGCCATTCGGTCAGTGTGGCATCTGACCGGCCAGTTCACTCCCTTTGGTCCGCATTCCGTGAACGATAGAGGAGCAACACAACAACAGGGAAATTCTTATTGCATATTTTTCTACCAGCTGCAAGGAAATTGTCAGAATGCGATGAATCATGTAGCCCGACGCATATATCAATATTTATAAATGAAAATGAGAGATTAGAAGAAAGAAAAAAAAACAGACGAAGTTTGGATAATCTAGTGTCTGAGGAAGCTTGTCAATATGTGGGTCTATTTCAGTTATCTCAGTCACAAGACAGGTAGATGTTGTTTTGAACAGCTAGGGGTCAAAAATAAAATTTAGAGAAAGAGGGGGTTAGTTACCGCCACGGACACAGACAAAGTACAGGACAAAATACGATGCATTTCGACCTCTTGGGTCTTCTTCAGGCAAACAGAAGATAGGTGGTTTCTCGTTCTTCGTTTTCATTGTCCTAAATGTTGTTTGTCTTTGCCTGAAGAAGACCCAACAGGTCGAAATGCATTGTGTTTTGTCATGTACTTTATTTACCTGTGTCCTTGGCGGTAACTAACCCACTCTTTTTCTAAATTTTGCTTCAATTTTTCCGCCCTCAGTCATTTCGTTTTGAAACAAAAATAAAATGTGAATTAATAGGAAAAGCTGTAAGTTTCATTATCAGGGATATGGAAATGGAAAGAAGCAGCGAGAAGGTGCGGGGGGGGGGGGGGGGAACGATGGTGACGGGAGGGGGGGGGGGGTAGGAAACTGTCGATGGTGACCGATCTGGTGAACTCTCCCCTTCCTCCTCCCGTTTTAGTCATTAATTCACTCCAATCTGCCCGTTCTCATTCTGCTAATGCTCTGTGCTTTGATCACTTCTACAACCTTCAGCCAGCTTTGGATGTGGCTGGACAGGGAAGGTAGGAAAGGATGGGGGAGGTGGAGGAGGATGCTGTTAGCCAAAAGACTGAGTCGACGTAAGTGATAGGCACAGGGTGCGCGGTGAAACAGAGGTTGGTGTTTTAAAGGCCACGTCACACAAGGCAATACTCTCGCTCAAGAGCTCGCTCTTATGCTAGATCTTTTCACACTTGATAGATATGACTCTTGATTAGCCAGCGCATGAGCGAGCGCTCGTCTGGTGTAGGAGAGTTTAACACGCTCACATTTTCAAGCAAGCCAAAGGTGTAGATGGTGTGCTTCACAACACAACTCACTGTCTCTTCTGGGCACGATTTATTTTTGGGTTTTTACTCTTCTTCTCCTCCAAACATCAGTTGCAGCTTCTGTTAAAAATTTGTCCACGCTTTAAGATCCTGTGCCAAACATAATTCTACTAAGCGCTTCGTACTCGTCACTTAAGCAGCGAAGTCAGAAAGTCTCGAAGTGCATCTGAAAAAGAAAAAAAAAAAAAAAGCGGGGTGGGGGTGTGGGAAGATGGGGAGGGGGAATGCGGAGGAGAAGGGGAAGGAAGTGAAAAGCCGTGGTGACGAATGAGTTCCGTTTCCGAGTCACGTGACCAGTTGATCTGCATAGGCCTACCGCTTTCCCGCAAACTCGCCTGGGGGTATGTCCACAAAATGGGGAGGAGGCGAAGTAAAAAGCAAGAAGAAAGTCCCCTCCTTTACACTTGAACAAGTAAACGCAGCTATCAGCTCAAAGTAACTGTTGCATTCACCCTTTCATCCTTTTTTTCCCCTTCCTCTACAATGTATTATGATGTTGTATATGTTTGTACTTTGTGAAGGGACGTTTAGTAATACCCTTTTGCCAACATACTTAAATCAACCGCCGAGATTGTTTGGATTTTTCCTCGGAAGCAAACAGTGCTCTAGGGCTCTACACGTGAGGACAATTTCACGTAACGAAACCAGGATGTCCGTGACGCTAAACTAGCCTGGGTTTTGTTGTTGTTGTTGTTGTTGTTGTTGTTGTTGTTGTTGTTTTTTTGGGGGGGGTTCAAACGACAGCTTTTTACCGTCAGCCACGTAATCGATTTCCTGTAATCTTAAATTCATTTATGAAAATACAAACAGTATCTCTGTTGTGCTTTTCTGATTGAAAACGAAGGTGTGTTTTGTTTGAAAGCTGAGTTTGAACACTTGTATGCGGACGTACATGTGACACTCGCTTCCCAGTGTTCCTGATTAAAAAGGTGTGTTTTGTTTGAAAGGTGAGTTTGAACACTTGCATGCAGACATACGTGTGGCAGTCTCTCCCCAGTGTTTCTGATTTATTTTCGTTAAATGGTTAGGCAGACAGTCGAGGATCAGAACTGAAACAGGAATTTCTTGTTTGTTTCCTGTCTTTGAGACGCAGGTGTGATCTCTACGGGTCGCCTTTCATGTCGTCACGGCATGGACAAACATGTGCAAGATGTGATAAAACTATGTGTGTGTGTGTGTGTGTGTGTGTGTGTGTGTGTGTGTGTGTGTGTGTGTTTGGTGTGGTGTTGGTGTGGTGTGTGTGTGTGTGTGTGTGTGTGTGTGTGTGTGTTATGTGTGTCTGTATGTGTGTGTGTGTGTGTGTGTGTGTGGTGTTGTGTGTGTGTGTGTGTGTGTTGTTTGCGTGTGTTGTGTGTGTGTGTGTGTGTGTGTGTGTGTGTGTGTGTGTGTGTGTGTGTGTGTGTCAGGGCCAAGCGGAGCAGACAGACAGTCCTCCTGTGTGCTGGTGACTGCCCTTTCTCTGCTGACCGCCCTGGCTACCCGTTTCTTCCACTCTTCGCACCTCTGATCTTCACACCTTGCCACCCAGCAGCCCTTCTGAATCAATGCTCCATTAGGTCTCCAGCCAACCAGCCTGTGCCAGTCCAATACTTCACCACATCTCCAGCCAGTTCTGTATCAATATTTCACCATTCCAGTCAGGAGCCAGTCTAATCCTACACTTCGCCACATCTTCAGCCAGTCTGTATCAATATTTCACAATTCCAGCCAGGAACCAGTCTATTCCCACTCTTCGCTACACCTTCAGCCAGTCTGTATCAATATTTCACCATTCCAGCCGGGAACCAGTCTATTCCCACTCTTCGCTACACCTTCAGCCAGTCTGTATCAGTATTTCACCATTCCAGCCGGGAACCAGTCTATTCCAACACTTCGCCACATCTTCAGCCAGTCTGTATCAGTATTTCACAATTCCAGCCTGGAACCAGTCTATTCCAACTCTTCGCCACATCTTCAGCCAGTCTGTATCAATATTTCACAATTCCAGCCAGGAACCAGTCTATTCCAACTCTTCGCCACATCTTCAGCCAGTCTGTATCAATATTTCACCATTCCAGCCAGGAACCAGTCTATTCCAACTCTTCGCCACATCTTCAGCCAGGCTGCTGCCATTGTTCTTTTTTTTTTTGCAACTATCGGTGAAATTCAGAGGAGCTTCGGACAGGAGATAGGCAGATTGACTTGACCTTGCTGTATAGTAGACCCAGATAGTGGTGTTCATGATGTCTCTGATTTGTTTCCATTTGCAAACACACACACACACACACACACACACACACACACACACACACACACAAAACACGCGCTAAGACATAACGCGTGCAATGTTGTCCTGCCCCTGCACAATGTGTCACTGATCACAGATGTTAGCCTGTTCGGTGATATTCTGTTTCGTCTTTTCCTGTTTCGCTCTCTTCGTTGTTCCCGTGTTTTGCCCCCTTTCCTGTAAGTGATAGTGAAAAGAGTGCTTGTTTGTCCGCTCTCTATACTTTCTGGAATAAGGATGTCTGCAAATGGTGTGTGGCTTTTTTAAAAAAATCTTTGAATGATTTATTCGTAATATTCATTAATTAACTCGCTAAAACGAGTGCCTTAAGAGTAAGTCACATGACAGTGTTTCTTCCAGTTGAACAAGTTTTATGTCACACAATAGTTTCCGGTTGAAACAAAGCATATGTCACACAGCTGTGTTTCTAGTTTAAAAGCAAAGGCGTATGTCAAATGACAGTTATTTCTGCTAACACAAACCTAGGTCGCATGACAACGTTTTCAAATAACACAAACTTTTTTTTTATTATAAAGGTGCAACAAATTCGAAGAAATGAGTATCTTAAAGCTGCTTCGTCACAAGTAATGTTGCTCAAAACAACAGCCACCTCCACCCCACCCACAGCAACATACGAGACAGGTCAATAGTGGATTGTCAGAGAAGTCCATCGGTCTGATTTGGGTCGTTGTTTCCTTACTTGTTATGACACAGGCTGATCAGATTCAAATCCTGTGTTGTGTGCAGTTTTCATGCAAAGCGGGTGTAGTCACATGTTAAAAGGCGACCCCGTTTGTTGGCTCATCATACGCATGTCAAGAAACTTGTTTCGCCAATCTGAAACACGCGCGTTACTGGTTGGAACCCTGGTTTGTACATAAGTATGACACACAGAAGCACTATGTTGCAAGCTGTCTTCAACGGGAAACACTGTTTTGCGACATCCTCGTAAGATAAACGGACAAAGAGATACCAACGCTCAGTTGATTTTGCATCACTGGTAGGTTTACTGAAACGAAGCGAGTGTGTTTTTCCGTTTGGGATAAAATTGTCATTAGTGACAACACACACGATCTTACGTCCATTGTTCATTACTGTGGAACGTAGTAGGCCTCAAATACCAAAACCAATCTTTGTGTGATTTATAAAATGCTTTTTTTTTTTTCATTTGTGGAAGAAGGACGGGGAGTGGGGGTGGGGGTAGGGATGGGAAGCGATTGATCCAAATGCAAAACGCAGAATGTCAGATTTAACAATCTGCAACACACGAAATAATTCACTCAGTCTTTCATTAGTGTACATACAGCATTTTGTTCTCTCTCTCTCTCTCTGATTTTTCGCGCCATGTCATTCTCGCTAAAGGTAACGAAATAGTCTTTTTTTTTCTGGACATCCGTCGTTTCAACCAACCAAGCTGTTTACACCGCATGCCCTCATTCCCTCTGGAAGACAGAAACTTCACGTGCTGTTCCTCATCTCGCTCTGTCCTGAGCGGATCTCATCACCTCTCCCCAGCACATGCTGATCGCCTTCGGCTCTGCTCAAGTCTCTGCTATACCAGAGTTGGCCCTCTTCGAAGACTCAGTTTCGAGGCATAGTGTGGGATTGTGGCCCCGATCTCTGCCTGGGTGTTTCGTATGCCCCGATCCACCTCCACGTCTTCTGCGTGTGGATTTTGTTATGGGCATCTTTTTAGTTTTCTCTCAGAGCTCTTGAGTTCTTGGGTGTTAGGCCATGGGATATAGGGGATCTGCGGGAGATGGGCGTTGATAAAAGACCTGCACCCTTTGGTCCCGGTCTAAGATGCTACGGACACTACCTTGCTGGAAATACTTCCAAGGGACGTCATCTGATAGTTTTTGTTTTTTTGTTTTGTTTTTCTAGTAAAAGGCTCCATTTCAACACCCTGCAAGATAACGCCCCTTCGACAGTGAGGCTTTTTTTCTTTCTTTCTTTCTTTTTTCTTTTCCGATTTTCTGTTGATGTAATCAGCTCATTATCGTAGTCTTCTGAAAGCCGCATTGTTGTTAAACGTTCAAGGCAATATTTGTTTCTAGTTAGATATCGGTCGCTATTAGAGAACGTTTCATTCGATGCAGACAACTGAATTTAAAGATCTGCGGTCCGTCCGTATACGCGGTTTTGGTTTCCTCCAGTTTCACACACACACGCGCGCACGCGCGCGCACAGACACACACACACACACAAGGAGTCTCGCGCACACGCGCGCGGCGCGCACACACACACACACACACACACACGCACATACGCACGCACACACACACACACACACACACACGCGCGAGCGCGCGCACGTAAACACACACACACACACACACAAGAGGAGCGAGCGAACAAAAGAGAGAGAGTCTGGTGTTTTGCAATGTGTACCTTTATACACATTGTTATGGACATTGTAAGTCACAAAGCAAATCATTTAGAAATTAGAAACCTAAAGTTAACGTAACAAATTCCAGTTGTATTGAATGGAAAGAGAACTGACAATCTGCTGATAATTATAAACCTGCTGATTATGTATTACAATGTATTTTTTCCCTCCGATCATCTGTCTCCTTTCTTTTGTCTAGATGTATATTCTTCAGTAAATATTCAACCTTGCATTTGTATATTTGCATAATGCCACTTGTGACCAACCTGACATCATTCGGGCTATTTGTTTTTCTTGTGATTTAGTTGTGTTGGGATTGGATAATAAGTCTTTTGGTTCACGTTCTTTTCTATGTCTTAAGAACAAGCGGAGACTAAAGACAAATAAAGTGGGGTTGGGGTTATCGCCCATTTCTGTGATACCAAAAAGCTCATCGAGTTCAAATTGCAAGTTGACGAACAAACTACTTTAAACAGGAATGACATTCGCAAAATCAGTCTTGTGCAGATTTTGTGAATTGATTTAAACACAAATGATTATACATAATTTCAGGAGCAATGTTCTCACATCATTTTGTAGTGTATTTTTGTTTGCTTCGGATGTTCTGAAACTACTAATTTGACTTGGTGTGAAGCGAGGATCGTCCAGTTTAGTTGTGGTTGTTGTTTTTTTTGTTTGTTTGGTTTTTTTTGTTGTTGTTTTGTTTTTGTAGTCCTTTTCGTCACTTTTTATCACCTTTTTTCACATCATCAAAGTTTTAAAGAAAAGAACTAAACCTGAGAGTGTTGATAGCGGCAGAAACAATGGGATACAAAAATAAATGGTTTCAAATTCTGTATCAAAGTTTGGTGTTGTTTGAGTTAAACTGTCGTTCACCCTCTCTCCGGTGTGTGTCTGTGTGTGTGTGTGTGGAGAGAGAGAATGTGTGCATCACTCGTTCTCTTTGCTCTCGCTCTCTCTCTCTCTCTCTCTCTCTCTCTCTGTATTGTGCGTGTGTGTGTGTGTGTACTTCTTCACCCACAAAGTAGTTTGACCAACTGGTCAACCACCTGGAAAGTGTTTCCACACTCAACTCACTACTTTCGTGTGTGTTGTGTTTCTCACAGAAAGTGTCAAGACACCATAAAACTAGTACAGGAAAAAAAAACAGCCAGACGCTCTGTATCAAGTGACGAAATACCAACGTTTGCATTAGAATGTCCATCAGTAATGGAACCGACAGATTTGCATGGTGCGCGTGAGTCAGTGGTAAAGGAGAGAAGAAGAATGCAGAGTATATAAACATACACCCAGTTTACGTTGAATACGCGTGTACAGTGACAAAGAGGGGAGACAATTTCCTGTTTGTGGAAGAAAAACTCGACAGTGCGGTGGTTATTCCCCTTTTCGGGCTTGATTTTTTTTTATAGGGCCGTTATAGCCGTTAGTAACGGCTATTCTGTCAGAATAAAAGATAGGGCATCATCCGTGACCCATAATGAACATACCTACAAATTTTCAGAAAGATCGGCCCAGAAGTTTTGTCTGGAGCAAGTGGAACACATTTTGACCACGGACAGACACACACACACAAACAGCATTTCTTTGTTCCCATTGTAAAGTACTCCCTGTTCTATAAGAACTGGGAGTACAAAAGGTGGGAAAAAATAGGAGGACGGAGACCCCACCTAGAAAGAGAGAGAGGGAGAGAGAGAAAGAGAAAGATAAATCAAGAAACAGTAAAAAAAAAAAAAAAAAAAAAAGGGTTGGAGGAAAAAAAAACCCCACTCCTCTTTGAACTCAATGAAGACGTAGTAGAACTCCCACTAATGCTAGGGATGTTTAGGGTACGAAGGCTTAGCATCTGTTCGATTCACGTATGCCTCTGTGGAATCCCACCCCTCAGTCTTCTTGAGCAGTTTTGGGGTGCTTCTCATGTCACACATCTCCATGATATTGCTTGAGATCCATATTTTTTATCTCCATCTGCTCGTTCCTGGGATCTCTGTTGCTCTTTCAGTCATCACAAGGTTGAAACTGTTTGTGAGGGCTTCAAGGTCTTCTTCTAGCAGAAGTGGTGGGGCGAATTTTCCTCCTGTGATCGCATGGGATTGTTCAGCGATGACGGGATCTTTTAGATCGTCAAGATTGAAAGGTTGTTTACACTCTTCTCTTCTTCTTCTTCTTCCACGTTAAAGTTCATCCGGACAAAGTCGCAATCACTATCGAGAGTTGCTCCTGGAAACGTCATTGTTTTAACCCGGTTGATGCTGGTCAGGTCAAATGTCCCTCTCTTTTACTGGTAACCAAGTACAAACACACATAACATCACAAACCTCAACTAACAACATTTCTGTCCAAGTTGACACAGTGAGAGAGAGAGAGACAGAGAGAGAGAGAGACAGACAGACAGAGAATGAGAGAGACAGACAGAGAGAGAGAGAATATGTGTGCTCTATTGTCCATGGAATGAAAGTGCAGTACAGTGTACCTGAAAATGGGGGAAAAAAACCCTCACATTTGGATGATCAGAGCAGGCAACAAATTGAAGGATAAAAGGGAAAGATGAATCCACCCCCCCCACCCCCCCCACTCCCAAAATGTTGAAAACTACACCACACACACACACACACACACACACGGATGTATGTATATAATGGTGCGCATACATCAAGATTAGGTCTAGGAAAAGATTCAAAAGGAAACCTCTAACTGGAACTGTTCTAACACATCAAAGATGACAAGACAAACAAAGGAGAAAGAAGATCCACGAGTTGAAAGGCCAAAAAAATGTGGACAGAAGAGGAGGAAGATGATGAAGCAAGAGGACAGGTAAAAGACATGAAAGGCTGTAGACATACCAGTGAGGTTTCAAATAAAGACAAAAAGACCACGTTGCACACTGAACTTACCATCGGACACCAAAACACCAACACAAGCAACACCCAGAATTCAAAAATACACACCAGCTGTGGATACTATTGGTCCACTTCACCTGCAGAGATCATTCTGACCCCTCTTAAAAAATAAAAAAAA
This sequence comes from Conus ventricosus, assembly GCA_018398815.1. Lineage (NCBI taxonomy): Eukaryota > Metazoa > Mollusca > Gastropoda > Neogastropoda > Conidae > Conus > Conus ventricosus. The sequence continues at coordinate 33,671,290 of CM031617.1, read as the reverse complement.
AAAACGAACAAAAAGACTGGCCACACTGGTACATCATTTCAGGTGTGCAGGGAATGGCCCAGAAATGGGTTTGATTGGCTGGGTTTGTTTCTTCCCCACACAGTTTCACTGTGAGGTTTGCAGATGACAAATTCTAACAAACGCACCCAATCATCCAAACGCATGAAATAACAAAAAAAAATGCATAATGAAATGGCAAATATACTCATCTGGTTTAATATATGACAAATCATATATCAAATAATTCATTAAAGTCTCACATATATTTTGTTACTCAGGAAAGGCATTTGATGTAAAAGCTGATGGATTAAAATTCATTTTAAAAATCATACCTGATTCAAATAAAGTTAAGAGACACCCAACGCTGCGTCAGTCTGAAACTCAACGCATCCGGCAAATACAAGCAAATAAAAATGTAACATCACTTCAGGCTGCATTTCAAAGACTCCAGCAAAAAGCATGCAAAAGAAATTTAAAAACAATGATAAACACACACACACACACACACACACACACCACACACAACACACACACACACAACCACACACACATGCAAGAGAGAGCGAGACAGGAGAAGAGAGAGACAGAGAACTATAATAACAAAAAAGAGAGATTCAGAGAGAGCAAGAACTCAGAAATATTTTTACTCTACATTGGCCTTCGGTCACAAGGGACTGGAGTATGGAGACTGGGTTGTGATGGGAGTGATAACAATACACACAGCTTTAAGAGAGAGACAGACAGACAGAGACAAAGACAGAGAGAGACAGAGAGAGGAAGAAGATGAGGATAAGTAGAAAAGGCAACACATATCATCAGGAGGCAGCAATACACATCGAATCACAGCCAAGAATGCCCAAAGTCACCACTTTTGGACAAACGTTCCCACATCAACATCTATCCAAAGATCATTTCTTTCCACCTCAAACAGCAGCATCACAGTGCTCAACTTCACAAGCACCACCACAACAGTCCTTCAAAGCTCTCAGTCTGTTCTGCCTGCTACCTCCCTCCACAGTGGAGAGTGAAACCTGGATGATGACACACATGCCTAAGACATGACAAGAACCATGGACTGAATTCACATGAAACAAGCGCATCTCTCTCCACCTCCCCCATCACCCTCTCCTCCCTCCTGGATCTGGACATCTATTTTCTCAGAATCAAGCATGTTAATGTCATCCAAGCACGTTAATGTCATCCAAGCACATTATGTCATCCAAGTACGTTAATGTCGTCCAAGCATGTCAATGTCATTAATGTCATCAGACTGGCTCCACACATAAACAATCACAGGCTAAAAGACATACAAAGGTCAAGTTCTGCACAGCATGGGGAAGCCAGCGCAGAAAAAAAAAAGGAATTTAAAAAACATACACATAAAAAGAAATGAGGAAAAAAAAAGTCCAATAGCTTAGAGGAAAAAAAAAAAAGAAGAAAAAAGACTCTTTTGCCTGGCTTCCAAAGTCTGGTCAGGTACACATCAACATGAGGTTGGGCGTCGATCTTGCTTCAAATCTAGCACATTTAAGGCTTATTCTCTGCATAAATAAGAAGCACAGGGAGATAATTTTTAAGCTATTTCTTTTGTGGGTCATGTGCTGCTTTGAGTACATGAATCTTGAATAATTTAGTGATGCCTTTACCCCCCCCCCCCTTTTTTTTGTTGTTGTTGTTGTTCTTCTGACATCATGAGCCAGTGAAAGAATGTCACAATGGGCTATCCTAGCAAATAACATGGAAAGTATAAATACTATAACCACATAAATTTACCTACTTGCAAAAGATGTATTTGACCACAACATGATCCAGTTTTATCAGCATTTTATCATAAAACTAACAGTGCAACCTGTCGGAACATGAGGAACTAATGAATGATCTGTTCGGCCCCTATTTATCAAGGAACCATGCATGACTGAGTAAATCAATGCTGTAGAAAAACTATATTTATATGGCAGTGCGCCCCTTTGATCATGAGTTATGGCAGTTTGAGGAGAGTAGTCCCCATGTTCCGACTGACCAACTGAAACATGCCTGGGTGGGAAGGTTAACCAGCCGGTTGCTGCGTCGGGGTTGAAAGAGTTAATACTGCATCTCTTCATTTTACTTCCCGACTGAAAGGGTTAATATTCCAGCTCTCTTCATGACACACTTAAGCTGCAAGGATCTCTTTTTTTTTTTTAGAATAATCTTCCACAGGATACCCTTTCACCTTTGCCCAAGCCACCGCTCCCTCTCTGTCCTTCTCCTTCATTGTACACTCTGTCGTTTTTCTTCGCATGATTTCCTCCACCGCTCCCCCCAAACCCTTCAACTGGATCCTCGTCCTTTCTGCTTTTCATTCATCATATCCTATCCCTAAATCATACCCTCCCAACTGCTCTACATTGGTTTCTAAATAGAAAGTTTATTCTTTGAACATTACATTCCTCTCCAGGTTTTCTTCAAATCTTAAGTGTTTGTTGGAGGTCCTGTCTTTCGGATAAGACAATAAACCAAGTGCTGATTGGAGATGTGTCCAGCACATACAAGGAAGAAAAAAAAACCCACATAACATGGAGTTATTTTCAGAGCCTAGCATTGGAAAAAGTGATTTAGGCTTACTCGGCCGAGGTCCAGGGGCCGCCTAGGCAGCTGAGGGTGGCAGTATGGAGTTCAAAGAGTCAACAGGCAGCTGAGGGTGGCAGCATGGAATTCAGAGTCAACAGGCAGCTGTGGGTGGGCAAAATGGTGTTTCATGGCAGCAGGCAGCTTAAGAGTATTGGTAGGCAAATCAGAGTGGCAACAGTCGTGGAAGCAAAATTTCTACACTTTGGGTTTCTTGGAAAAAAACTGCCGGATGTCTTGTGGGCCTTTCCTTTTTGGTGCTGAATCTTTCTTTGCTCCAGGCAAACATACAACAAAGTGATTTGGATGCCACGTCGCTTCAGGAAGATCTTTGCCATTCAAGCGCGTCCACATTATGGTTGGAAGAGAGCCCCTTGTGCTGCTTACATTTGTCCGTGGTTTACTTCCTGTGAAGAAACTTTCTCACAGTCTGACCCCAAACTGCGGATATACTGATTGGATAGGGATCTTGAAATATGCTTGAAATAGCATGTAATGTCCACATCCCCATATAGCTGCCAGGTACAGTTGACTGTAAAACTTCTTTACGATAAATGCTTTTGACAACCATCAGCAGTTAATGTCTCATGCTGAAAATGGGAACTGACGAAGCATAGTGAGTTGTAATACTCTCCGATTCTGAATCAAACAAGGAAGTTTTTTCTTGAAGGTTTGGATCCAACAAATAAAACTGTTCATGGACTGCCAGTTCTATTGTGATACGTGTTCTCATTTCAGTGTGTGCATCTTCACTACCAAAGGCAAGCAAAGAGGCACAGCGTGGCAAACAATTGCCATCACCATAGATTTTTACTGGAGTAAGAGGTAGTGCATCAGTTGGGTACAATGCTGCGGAACACAAATCTTCAGCATAGTTAGAGGCCTCCAACCCTTCCAAACAACCCACAGCCATGATTTTGAGTCTTCATCCTCTGCCCCAGTGCCTTCTTTTGTAGATGTTTCAAAGCCAGACTTTGCTGCACACTGAAGACATTTACTGAGCTTTGCAAAATATTCTTTGCGGGTTAATGTCGCAGCTGATGATGTTTTGGAGGATGAACCGCACTCTCCTGGGAGCCTCTGAAGCAGATTTGGAAGTTGCCATGCTATCTTTTTTCGAATTTTCTTCTTCCACTGGATTCTTCTGAGAGTATGACTTTTTAAACTAGTGGAGATTTTCTTGACACCTCTTCCTGCCTGCCTTCTGTCTTTTTTGGAAGTTGCCATGCTATCTTTTTTCAGAATTTTCTTCTTCCCACTGGATTCTTCTGAGGGTACTGACTTTTTACTAGTGGAGATTTTCTTGACACCTCTTCCTGCCTTCCTGCCTGCCTTCTGTCTTTTGAAGCTTCTGCCAATAGATTTGTCTTCTCTGCTTTCTTTGATGGCAGCTTGTTTCCAGGAACAGCTCCTAACTGTGTATATAGTTCTTTTTGCCTCTCCTGGTTGGCAGATTTTTCTCTCTTCATTTTCTACCCAGGCTTTCTTCATGTTCCTTGTCAAGGTTTTTGATACAGGTTCCTTCACAGGATCAGCCTTGGCAAAATATTTCACAGCTGTCAGCTTGCGGGTTTGGAGAGAGCCGACTTGACTGTCTGCATGGCTGAGTAAGTTTCAATGTCCATATTTGTTTTTTTCTTTGTAAGGATGTCTCCCATTTCGCTGAATGCGGATTCAACAAGAGGACCTGAAACAGCTGAGAAGGCCCTTTGTGCTTTGGTCAAAACTGGGTATCTCTCTTCAGACACACCTGCCACCATGCATCAACAGGCATCCAGTTTTGCACTGCTTGGTCTTTTCATCGGAAGTGTATCTGTTGACATCCCCTGAAAGCTGTCCACAGCCTCTGATGGTACGAGGTTTGTCAGCTTTGGTATCTGAAGAAGATGGCGCCTTGCAACAGCAGATCTCCTTACAACTGGATCCAGGCAGCTGCATATCTTCAAACGTCATTCTTTAAGGGCATTTTGGTTTGAAGATACCGTCCACAGGCAATGAATCCAAGAACTGTCTTCTCCAGCAGACTCTTCTGGATTTCCTTTGACTGCTTTAAAAGGATGTTTGAAGCAGAAACTCCAAGAGTGAATTCTCTCTCAGGAAGTCTGCTAAGTTTATCTTCGAGATCGACTTTCGTCAGATCTCCCTCCAACAGCTCTGGTTTGATGAAACTGATAAAAGTCTTTTAGTAAATCAACCTGCTTATCATGAAGCCTGTGAATCATCGTTCTTTGTGCTGGAAAAATAGCACATATTCTTTCAGCATTGAAAGTACTGAGATGTACAGATGGAGACTAAAAACCTGTCTGGTCTCTTCGGACAAACAGTTTGTTGACCAATCGGAGCTTCCTCTCTTTTCCATCACAAGTGAAAGACTTCCACTTCTTTCTTGCTTTCACTTGTAACTCCTTGATGGCTTTTCTTCCTTCTTCTCCCACCTCTCTCTTTTGTAGCACATCTTCCAAAACTTCTTCGTAGATGGGAACATCCTTCTCCATCATGAAAGCTGCTGGCTTTATACAGTTAAGGCATCGAACAGACGCAGAGCATCAAGAGAAACATCCAGCACGGACAGCCATCTGTGTGACGCATACTGCTCTGGCTTTGTTCGCTCAATGCCGAGTGCAATGCAGATGCGGAAGAATAGATCTCTGGAATCTGTGCTGTAATAGAATTCTGTGTGCACATCTGACAGAAAGCTTTCTAAATGCCTTTCAAATGGTTTTGAAAATTGGGAAGCTGCGTTGTTGGCATGGTGACAAGTATCACCATCAATGTCCAGAAGATGGGGCGCCTTGTCCCGAATTCTTTTTTCCAGCCCTGACTTGCTCCCCCTCATGACCGGCAGGAGTCCATCAAAACTGACACAAGCTTGGACCAATCAAGCTTGTAGCTGTCCATGAACTTGCAGATTTCATTAAAGAGTGATTCTGATGTCACAGATACCATGCTGAGGGCAGAAAAATGGTGAACGAGAACTCGGCCAAATTTGGGGGAAAAATGGCTGGTCAAAACAGCAAACACTTTAATATTTTGGTGTTGCTGGTTGCCTCGTCAACGTTCAAGCTAAAAGGACAAACCATGAGTTCTTCTATGATCTCTTCAGTAAAGGTCTTTGCCAAACCATGTCGCAACTTGTACGAAGCTGTGCTGGCTGCCATGCTTGGAACACGATCCAAGGCCTTTGGATCTCTTGTCCATAGCCTGTCAACACAAACACACAGTGTGTGAGAGCGAGGAGAGAGAGAAGAGAGAGAGAGAGAGGAGTGAGAGGAGAGGGGGAGAGAGAGAGAGAGAGACAGAGAGACAGAGAGAGAGAGACAGGAGACAGGGAGAGGGAGAAAGAGAGAGAGAGATCAAGGTAAGGGACATGCATGCGAGTGCATGCATGAGCGAGTAATCAACGTTTGTATAGTAAACCACACAATGAGATGGAGTCTAACGAGAAAGCAAAGGTGTGTGTCTGTGTGGTGTGTATGTATGTGTGTGTGTGTGTGTGTGTGTGTGACTGTGTGCATGAGAGGAGAGGAGGAGAGAGAGAGAGAGAGGAGAGAGAGAGAGAGAGAGAGAGAGTGCAATAGATACTGTCAGGTCTGGCAATTAGTTTCAAAAGTTTTTCATCATAGCAAAATGTATACATCATGAACTTACTTTGACATATCCATAAGATCTGGAACCAAGTCAAGAGGCAATGACTTCTCAGCGATGAATCAAGAGTTAATGCTTCCAAGTTATGGATCCTGTCATCTAGGGGTACCAATGGGACCAAGTCTTCGTTTGGTTTTACTGCAGAAGGCTGAATGGAAGGGTGAACTCCATAAACATGGTCAGTCTCGAGTGGTTGGCCTGAAAAAAGTCGTCAAAATCTTTATTGAGGGCAATGATTAATTACAGAGCATGCTTTTCCTGTGTGTGTGTGTGTGTGTGTGTGTGTGTGTGTGTGTGTTGTGTGTGTGTGTGTGTGGCGCGCGCACAAATAATGTATCAAATTCAAAAAATATCAAATTTTGCATACAACAGAAGAAGGGATGTTGTGCCAACATGTTACAGTATTATTACTGATGCAAATTGAAGACAAACTATCAAAATCTCTCATCTCCCCCCCCCCCCCCCCCCCCCCCCCCCCCCCCCCCCCCCCCAAAAAAAAAACAAAAAAAAAACCCTCTCCCTCCCACTCTCTGTTTAAAAAAACAACAACACACACGCACTCAGAGAAACCCATACACAACACAGACCCAAGTTTATAAAATATACAGTGTTATACACACGGTGGGAAAATTAAAAGAAACACATTCTCCCCCCCAAAAAAAAAAAATAAATATATATTTACAAGGCACACTCAGACAAAAACATGCTACAAATACACACACTGTGAAAAAGCTCTAGAACAGAAAAAAAGAAAGTAAAAAATTAATAATTCAAGACAATCAAATGTCTCACCTCCCCCTTCCCCCAAAAAAACCAAACAAACAAAAACACCAAAAACAACAAACAAAAACAAACACACAGACAAACCAGACCCCGTGTGCAAATAATACTGTGGAAAGCGAAAGGTTCAAGCGAAACTGACACCCTTCTTTTGATTTTCTACCCAGTAACTGAAACTTCTAAACTAACCATCAAACAAACACTTACCCGGCAAAACGTAATTTTCTGATTTTTCCTTCAGCCTCTTTCTGTGGATGTCCGTTTCGCAGTGGTTTTTCAGCGCAACGAAACTTTGTTTGAGTACGCGATCTCCTTATCGCACAACGTGCAATGGGCCTTGCCAGCACAAGTCAGTTTCCTGAAAAATTCACCATATCGGCACTTGCTCTTTTCATTTCTGTCGTCGTCGAAAATGACAAAATCGGCATCAAGCCAGTCCCATCTCCATTGGTAGCGGCATCCTTGGTCAGAAAACGGCTTTCCGCGTTGAACACATCGACTCTTCGCGCCATGATGCTCGCTGCTGTAAGTTAACAAGGGAAAGTGTACAAAGATGGCGGCGAGCCGACCGATTTGAATAGGCGACAGTGTACCGAATAAGAAGCGCGCCGGATGCGAATTTTTTTTTTCGCGATAAAAACGATTTCGGCGTACGCTCAATCGAAATCGGCGTATGGGGTCTATGAATCGGCGTTATATACGCCGAAAGGCTTACAATGCTAGACCCTGTATTTTTGAACAGGGAAATCGGTAGGAAGATAACACACACACATACACACTCAACTGGAAAGGAAAAAGGGGAATGCAGACCTCTGTCACGGTAAAACAGATCCAGGATCTGCCCTGATATCGGTCCACACTATGGATCTGCACAAAATTCAACGACTGTGTCCTGGGGCCCTGGTCCAGCTTTCAATAACCTTTGAGAAAAAAAAGAAGAAGAAGAAACTGAGCACCTTTGTTAGTGAACTTTAACAACCTGGTCTCCCTGGAGAGAGTAGTCTGAGGTTCGACAGAAGTTTGGTGTCACAACATCTTTGTACAATACAAAACAATACAACACAACCTATTACCAGACGGTTCGTGCAATGCACAGTACCACACTACAAACACTAAACTTTTTAAAACAAAATTCCATACAATAAACACAACATAAAAGAACAATGACAACGCAATGGATTACAAAAAACACACAATGAAATACAGCGCATTACGACACAACACCTCTGACAGAGTAGAGGTAGAAGTGATCACCTCTGAAAAAGTCTTACAAAGGCAGATCACAGGTAAAATTATGCTTGATGTAAAATAATCCATCAACATAGAAGCCCAGGTTATCTTAATCAAGCCCAGGTATCCTGCTCATCAACTATTCGTCAACTCACTCAAAAAACAAAGAAGCAGAAACTATATGGATACTCAAGACAAAGGATCCAAACAATGCCTCCTTTTTATACGTGTATTAATGGTTTCAGATCAATACATAAACGGGACATTTTTGAGACATGGATTTTGAAAGACACTGCAAAGGTTGTGGTTATTTTGCTTTGCTTTTAAGCATGGACACAGTTATTACAACATTCTGTAACCTGACAAGACACTGAACCAGTGATTGTACAACAGTTTACCATGGACAGGATCCTTTTCTGTCTTTTACGAAACAGACAAACAGAACGAGCGACTGCAATGCACAAGAAATATAAACTTGGAATATGTCATTTCTGTTTATCAAAACAAGCAGAAAATGGAAAACAAGCAAGTAAAGTGTCAACCTGAGTATTCAGAACTGTTAACTCACTCACTAAAAAATGTCTGAGCCAAAATGATGTAAGAAAGAATACATTCACAAGCTGAAAATCAAAGATTACAATGTCACAAAACAACACAACCACATTAAACTGTGTGTAAATGATATGTGAAGAATAAAAAGAAAAAAAAAATTACATATATATATTTCCACGTATCTATATCTATCTATTCCCTGAGGAAGGCGAGGTGTGCTCACCAAAAATTTGGGATAACGAAGAGTCAACTTCTTGTTCTTTGTGCATTGTTCTCTGTGTATGTTTGTGTGTGCATGTGAGTGGAGTAGTGAGTGAGTGAGTGAGTGCGTGTGGGTGTGTGTGTTGTGTGTGTGTGTGTGTGGTGTGGTGTGGTGGTGTTGTGTGTGTGTGTTAAGAACACACAAAAAAAATCAAATTAAAAAATAAATTAAATAAATTAAATAAAAAAAAAAAAGTGTTAAGAACAAAAAATCTGACAACTTGATAATCCTGCACAACTGGTTGTTTTTATATATTTTCCAAGTCCCCTTTCTTTGGCAACCAGTGTCCAGCAATCTGTCACAATGTGTTGGCTACTCTATGACCAATGTTCAAAACACATACAGTCAATTCTCCTGGAGGAAATCTGAAGGGAAATATCTCTGAAAACCATCATTTGCACAGCTGAACAAAAATAATCTAAAAATGGGGGGGAGGGGGAGGGAGGGGGGAGGTAAAACTAAATGCCATACTCTCCTCACTGGATCCAATCTTTGCTGTGGCTACGGATGGACCCCTGACCGTAATGTTACAGAGAACTCAACGGTGGATGGAAGACTGCAATCTTAGGAATGGATTTCATTCTATCAACTGGACTGCAGACGACTACTTTGCTGAACAACCACACTATGCCAGTTTCAGTATCCATACATGGCACACCACACATTCTTAAACGTGAGAAATCCATCTTGCCAAAAAAAGACAAGAACAGAAAAAAAGGCCAAGGAACACAACCCAGTAAAAATTCATGTGCTTCTGAGTAAATTCAAAGTACCTTTTGCTTGCATGTGAACTTTTACTTGTTCTATATGGCATACAGCAGAAGAAATCTCCCCGTAAAGCCCGCCCAAACTGAGACTCCCTTCTTTAACGGACCTGTTCCGCAAAAAACAACTCACTGCAATCAGAGTTACCTTTTCTCAGTTTCGGGGTCAAGTAAACAGATCTAAAGAATTTACCATTTTTATTTGAACCATATGCCAGAGTAGCAACAGGGTTTTTGGGACCGTCTTTCTTTCAAACACACCATTTCACACCCATGTTTAATCGATTTCTCTCTTCGATTCAGCCGTTAAGCTGAATAATGGACCAAGATTGCTTAAGGTGTGCCCGGCCCCACTGGAATCTGTCCAATAAAAAAAAACAAACAGGGAAACTCTCACTGAACATGGGCTCTTACACAGGTCTTTCCCTTGCAGATTTCCAAACATCATCTAATCTCTCAAGTTGCCCCCCTGCTGCACAGATCATCTCTGCCGCTATGTACTCCATGCAAGCTTCTCACCATTGCAAACCATGGTTTTTAACATATTTTGATTTTTTTTTTTGTACCCAAATA
>CM031617.1:33575877-33658377 GCA_018398815.1 Conus ventricosus | reverse complement strand
ATTCCATTTTGTTGCGGTTTACATTTCATTCTGATGTGCGTTTATAATCCATTTTGAGAGAGCTTCACATTTCATTCTGATTGAGTTTACAGTCCATTTTGATTCAGATTTAAATTCTCTACTGATGGCTCTTTAATCAAATTCTGATGAGGGTTTATATTCTGTTTTGATAGGACTGACATTCCATTCTGAGGATGTAATTTCAATGCAGCATACACTTCATTATGACAGAGATTTATGTTTGATTCTGAAGCGGGTCTACATTACACTGTGAACTGGTTTATGCTCCTAACACCATCCTGGAACCTTCTGCACTCCCCATTCCATTCCAACTAATTGGCCAGTGACTACATTAGGGCCAGCAGAACAAGCAGCTTTATAATTCCCCATTTTCTTCTTACCCTGCCCCCCTCCCTCCCCCTCCTCCCCTTTCATCCCCTCACCCATCATCTCACCACCACCAGAAATGAACATGGGCATACACAAAGACACAAAACAGCAGCCATGCATAAAGAAAGGGGAGACGACTGACTGTCATAATCATGGTCTGCATCATCCATGCCATCGAAGAAGGTGAAGTCGCAGGACAGCAGCGGGGATCCCTCGGGCTTGCCGTCATAGCTGCAACACAGCGGTTCAATGGAGACAGCGATCTTGAGCACAGGAGATGAGCAACTCTTGCCACTGATGTGAGGACAGTTTGGAAGAGTTATCCTTCATGCATGCATGTTCCTCTCTCTCTCTTCATGTAACTAGAAATAAACTAAAATAAAATATACCTATTCAGATATGTTATTTATTCATTTTGCATATTTTTTGATGGCAAACAAAATCCATTTACACCTAGTATGTGTAGGTGGGTGAGCACAGGTACGTTCCATCAGAAAACAAATAACGTATGTCTGTGACCCATCACAAAGTTGATGTACTACATGAGATATCTTAGACACATCATACAACATGCTGTTTGTTAACCCATTTTTCAGATTGTGACATACGAAGCATGACAAAGTAAAAGTTCAAATAAGAGTACATCTACTGACAGACAAAGGTAAAACCTGTTCACACACACCACACACACACACACACACACACACACACTCCCGTTTTTACAGCTACCACTGCTAAACCAAGCCAATCAGAAAATAACATTTTCACACATGCAGACAAGTAAGTAAACACACACACACCACACACACACACAGAGTCTTTCTTGCCAGTTCCACCAGAAATCAACTCACACTATTTGAGCGAGCATGGTGAAATCTGCCTTCAGAGCAGGGAGGAAGAGGTTGATCAGCTCCTCGTTCTCCAGAATCTCTGGTGGTGTGCCTCCTGAGGAAGAACACAAACACACCCACCACCCTCAACTTGGGCCAATAAACACGCCACCACAAAAAATTTCCTGGGTAAGTTTTTGTCTTGGAGGTAAGCAGATAAGTTTGAACAGTCGGCTGGGCTATACACAACATAACATTACCTGACCTGACCTGACCTGACCTGACCTGACCTGACCTGACCCTACCCAACCCAACCCTACCCTACCTTACCTTACCTTACCTTACCTTACATAAGAACCAAAAAAAGTCTACTTGGCTCCTCAGTTTTTACTTGCTCTCCAGAAATGAAGAGACCATTGCTAAAAGTAATGCCCAATATTAATTAATTCGCCCCAAAAGTTGGCGTGGTTGGCTGTGGAGAGTCTAGCCAATCAGAGGCTGTTACCGTTGTGTTGTGTGTGTGTGTGTGTGTGTGTGTGTGTGTGTGGTGTGTGTGTGTGTGTGAGTGCGAGTGTGAGTGCGAGTGTGTGTGTGTGTGCGAGTGTGAGTGTGAGTGTGAGTGTGTGTGTGTGTGTGCGAGTGTATGAGTGTGTGTGTGAGTGCGAGTGTGTGTGTGTGCGTGTGCATGTGCGTGTGCGAGTGTGTGTGTGCGTGTGCGTGTGCGTGCGAGTGTGTGAGTGTGTGCATGAGTGTGTGCATGAGTGTGTGCGTGAGTGTGTGCGTGTGCGTGAGTGTGTGTGTGTGTGTGCGCGTGCGCGTGTACGTGTGTGTGTGTGGTGTGTGTGTGCGTGTGTGTCTGAGTGTGTCTGAGTGTGTGGTGTGTGTGTGTGTGTGTGTGTGTGTGTGTGTGTGTGTGGTGTGAGGTGTGTGTGGTGAGTGTAGTGAGTGCGTGTGTGTGTGTGAGTGTGTGTGCGAGTGTGAGCGTGTGTGTGTGTGTGTGTGTGTGTGTGTGCGTGAGTGCGAGTGTGTGTGTGTGTGTGTGCGTGTGTGTGTGCGCGAGTGTGTTGTGGTGTGTGGTGTGTGTGTGTGTGTGTGTGTGGTGTGTGTGTGTGTGTGTGTGTGTGTGTGATGTGTGTGCGTGTGCATGTGCGTGAGTGTGCGTGTGCGTGTGCGCGAGTGTGTGTGTTGTGTGTGTGTGGTGTGTGTGTGTGTGTGTGTGTGTGTGTGGTGTGGATGGGGGGAGGGAAAGATAGAGGCTGAGCATAGTAACAAAATATTTTCTTTTTGACCTCTTAACTTTGAAGGCAACATTTCATTTCTATTGAAAATAAAGTGGACTTTAAACAGAAAGGTTGATTTAGAATACAGATTGTTTAATCTTCGTCTTTTTCATCTCAGTTTCTTTTCCATAAAATTATCAATATCATTGTTAGACTACATTATTTGTCAAATTCTGTTACTTTTCTGCGACTGACAGAAATAGCTGTATGAATTAACCCATTGGGGAGGACAAACTGAAACCAGTATATCTATAACAACACACACAACACACACACACACACACACACACACACACACACACACCACACAGAGTATAAACTTCACCCACTAAATCACACCAACAACAATGCTCAAACTATGTTCATTCACTGAGAAAATGAACAAGGTTTGGATATTTTGCCTATCACCAGCAAACACAAATTCTAACTCACTATCTCCAGCGGCTGTACATTTTGAACATACCTTCATCCGTCAAGCAACATTAACTTTAATCTTAAATCAATCTTACACGTAAACAACTTCATTTGATAATAAAATCACATTTGGCAACCCACAGTGTCACCTGTCATCCGCAATTCTTTGTGCGACACCTGAAAGAACAATTCACGAATTTGACAAAAGAGTATGCATGTTTACTCTAGATCTGACCAGAAAGGTCTTAACAGAATTTGTCGTTGCCAGATATGCAGTCCATGTTAAATCACATTTAAATCCTCTTGCTGTCTGCATGCGTGCAAGTCCTGTAACAACACTGCAGTATCACATGGCATAACCAATACAGGTGGCTGACCTAACTTCAATTACAAGACTGTGAATATTATATGTGACAGACCCACATATAGGAGACCGACTTAACTTTGTGATATTGCACGATACAAAGGGAAACAGCCACATATAGGAGACCGACTTAACTTTGTGATATTGCACAATACAAAGGGAAACAGCCACATATAGGAGACCGACTTAACTTTGTGATATTGCACAATACAAAGGGAAACAGCCACATATAGGAGACTGACTTAACTTTGTGATATTGCATGATACAATGCATGATACAAAGGAAAACAGCCACATATAGGAGACCGACTTAACTTTGTGATATTGCACGATACAAAGGGAAACAGCCACATATAGGAGACCAACTTAACTTTGTGATATTGCACGATACAAAGGGAAACAGCCACATATAGGAGACTGACTTAACTTTGTGATATTGCACGATACAAAGGGAAACAGCCACATATAGGAGACCAACTTAACTTTGTGATATTGCACGATACAAAGGGAAACAGCCACATATAGGAGACTGACTTAACTTTGTGATTTGCACGATATAAAGGGAAACAGCCACATATAGGAGACTGGCTTAACTTTGTGATATTGCACGATACAAAGGGAAACAGCCACATATAGGAGACCGACTTAACTTTGTGATATTGCACGATACAAAGGGAAACAGGTACTGACATAACGTTGTGGTTACTGATGTATGTCACTGTACCTATGAGAGAGGGTACTGACCTAACTTCCCAAATGGTCTTTGAACTTCATCTGTTAGGTTGGGAAATCCTTCACTCTTTCACGTCTGCTCTTTGACTGGAATGAAATCAAAAATGAAAAATATAGACAGACAGATACACAGAGAGTATGATATGACAGACAGAGAGACACTGAAAAACATTTTTAAACTATGCATAATTACAACCTAAACACATAAAGAACAATGTTCATGTACACACACACGCACCCACACATACATGCATGAACACATGCACGCACGCACGCATACACGCACACAAACACACCCCAACCACATACACAGATAAGTGTAAAGCAGTTCGACATAAATACAAAACAGACTGTGTGAGGGATCTCCACTGCATCTCTCATTCTCTATTTCCATTTGCTCTACTTGAATCATGAATTACTCATCATATACACAAAGATGTGAATAAATCTCCCTCAAGTACCTTTTTCACAATACATAAAAATGTTTTGCGCAAAAGAATTGCCCTTTAACTCTCTCGTCACGAAAGATGCTATAGCGTTCACGATGACTTTATGCTTTCGTACGAATAAAACGCTATCACGGTTTCGGCATTCACCGATTTTTTATGCGGTGGCGGCATGATCAGTACACAGCACAAGATAAAAAATAGTATCGTCAGCATTCCTTCGTTCGCCTGCACAGTGGTTTCGCGGCACACCATCACCCACTTCGCCTCAGTGGCTGATTGACCAGACCAACCCACATGACTTGCTGATCTGCATAGAAACATGGTGTCTCAAGTTTTTCTGCGAATGTGTCGGAGCAAAGTCGAGCCGTCGGCAACGTTTTAGCATTCCTGAAGTTATTGAAATGCTACAAACGGAAGGTTCAGACATTGAAGAAGAGGATGACGAAGCTGATGAAAGTGATTCCAGTGAAGAATTTCGAGGAGAAGAGGAAATTGACCTGACTGGTCTGTGGAGCTCAGTGATGATGAAGGTGAGGGTGGGCCAATTCGCCACGCGAGCAGAGCGTTTGCGTGCCGCGAAAGACTGGGGATTTTCAGTGAGCAAGAGTTCATTGGCTTTCCTTTATGTGACTGGCGCGAAGATTCGAGTTTTTTTCCGACAGTGCCTCCTTTTTCCGATACTTCTGGCCTTCGTGTGTCAGCCGAGTGCCACACCCCCATTTTGCATTATTCCAAGTTAGCTTGTGCAAGCAGGCATGTGATTTATCTATCTTATTTAGTTTCCTGGAGTGTATCTACCTTTTTTTCAACTCATTTAGTGTATTTACTGACTTTTTCCCGCTGAATGTGAAACCATGGACCCACTGACTGTGCAAGAGTGGTGTGATGCACCTGAAAAAACTGGACATTTTTTCAGCCTCAAGCATAAGAAATCGTATGAAAGTGGGAAGTTTATTCTTTTGTATTCTACTAACACAGTTTATGAATAACACTTCCTGAAAATTTCGTTGAGTTATCTCTTGTTTTGTATTTTTGGTGATTTTTTAATAACCATAACAAATGGCCCGTCCACAGGGAAAAACAAGGGACAGAACTGTCCATCCTAAGTGAGTTAAAGAAAAAAAAATGTGCGAGAACAGAGAGCAGACGTTTGAGCAAGTGTCAAGAGTTAAGCAAATCTCATATGGGATGCAAGTACACCGGATAGTTATGTTAAAAAATTGTGATGGATGCATGAGAAAACGAGGCATCAAGTTTCAGAGCTCAAGTCAGAGTGAAGCCAAAACATAGTCAACTACCCTGAAAATAGCAGTTTTCAAATACAGACATATTTTGTCCAGTCTATGCTTAGTTACAAGGTGAGGCGACTGCAGCTGAAGATCTACACAAATCTTTAAAGAAATTTTAAGAACTGTATTCTATGCTTATAAATCTAAAGTATAAACGCAAAATTTGAAAGCTGTTGATGTTTACCTAATCACTTTTGAGACTGTTGAAAAAGTGATCTGAACAACTGAGCTATTTCATCCCAGATAAATACTCCTAAAACTTCCTCATTACAGAGAAAAGGCAGAGACTCATGTACTATAGCTGTGACTAATCTAAAGGAATCCCAGCCAAGAGGCTGTTTGGGGCATGCTCATGCTATGCGCGCCTGCTTTTGACATCTTTTTTTCTCAGCTGTTCCGTGACTTGTGTGGTCTTTTGATAAAGAAAGTTTCCTGCAAACTGAGTACTTAAGTGTACCAAACTTAAAACAGCTTGAAAATCAAAACCATTAAAGATAGGTGAAATCTGTTTACAGCATTTTTTTTCAGTGACTCTACTTGTACATAATGGATGCAAAATCCTCATTTGTATCTTTTTTTTTTTAAATGTACATCTGGTTTTGTCATGTAACAACCACAAATGTCTTGAATGCAGGGGACTAGAGAACTCACATGGGGGGCCGACACACCAGACAGGTACATGCGTTCAGGCTGAAGTCCAAACTGCTTCCTCAGGAGAACGGCCGTCTCGTAACAGAGAAGGGACCCCATACTGAAACCGTAAGTGTTCAAACTGTTGTATCATGATCACCATTGTTAGTATCAAAAATGAGTCATCTTTCCTGCTCTTTCTTTGTTTTTCTTGTTCTTTTTGTCTCATCCTCGGTGCCCATCCCCAAGTGGCACAACTCCGATGCTGCTTGCAGGTCGATCCAAGAGACGCAGTCCTCAAGTAACAATCGATGTCAGACTGTCAAGAGGTACCCCACCAGAAGAGACATTGCGCTTTAGTTTCTATGGTCTTCATCATCTTCATCATAATCATTGTTGTCATCTAGGTAATAATTATCACTCAAAAACCACCTACCACTCTTTGTCAAGCACTTGTGAGCACACAAACATGCTATCAGAAACTTATCAGAATTCCACCAAAACCGATAAGCATTACACCCACACCCACCCACACCCACCCATACACACACACACACACACACACACACACACACACACACACACACCACACACACCACTATCCAGACATTCACATGTTTGAACAGTGTGAAGAAAACAAGATAAGATAAGATAAGATAATGTTGCTTATAGCCCAGCCGACCGCAGAGGGCCACATCAGGGCTGTCACCACGTCAAAATCAACTCACCAGTCATTAGGAAAAAAAAACAAACAAACAAAAAAAACCCAACTTTCACACATCGCATTAAATGACATCGTCTAGAACGCACCAGAAATTGCATTAAAAATCTTTCTTCCGTAAAATCTTAAATCAGATGAAAAATGTTAATCTCTTTCAAAAACCCAAGGATCACATCAGGCGGGACATCCCTGAACAGGATCTTCATGGACTCCGCTGTAAAATGTTTGTGTCTCACATCGTGCAAGTCCCAACACTCTAAAAGAACATGTTTCATTGTGAGTGGCGCATGACATGGAATACACCACGGAGCTTCTTCACTCTTTAAAAGGTAAGAATGGGTAAAATACGAATGGCCGGTGTGCAGCCGGCACAGAACCGTTTCCTCTTTACGACCTCCCGACGAAGATGGGAGGAAGTCCTTAAGGTTTGGACGGATCTGAAAGAGTTTGTTATTCGTCTGTGTGTTTCCAATCCTCCTGCCAGAGGTCTCTCACATAATCGTTAATTTAGGTTTCACATCTGAGCAGGGGATATAAATGTTGGACAGTTTCTCTCTTGTGGCGTTCTTGGCTAAACGATCAACCATTTCGTTCCCGCCGATGCCAACATGACCAGGAACCCAAGCAAGAGTAATGTTGTAACCGTCCGCCTTCAACTTGCTAAAAAGTTCAAAAAAAAGTAAAAGTTCTGGATGCTGAAGGTTGCGGCCAGCTATGGCCTCCAAAGCTGACAGCGAATCCGACAGAACCAGAAAATCCCTCTTCGAAGAATGTGAGATTATCTTCAAAGCCAGAACCAGAGCAGTAAGTTCAGCAGAATAAACAGAAGCATCTGAATGGATATGTTCCAACAGTATCTGAGAAGGAGCCCCAGGGCAGTAGGCTGCACAGGCCACTCCATCTTCAGACTTGGAACCGTCAGTGAAAACTTTTTGACAGGATGGGAATTTCGAACAGAGCTCAGCATACAATGCCTTGTACGCCAGAGAGCTGTAGACTCCTTACGAAAAGTTGCAAGATCGAAACGAATCTCTGGTGTGAAAAAGGTCCACGGAGGTTGATCCGGAAACTTGGAAAAATCCGACACAACTCCTAGGTCTAGACCTGCATTCCGCACGTGAGGCCACATACGAAGACCAAACGGCGGAATACATTTCGGGTTCTTTTCAAACTTACTTTGGAACGGAGGGTCAAAGACACAGTCATAAGCAGGATTCTGCGGTTCTGAGAACAGTCGGATATAATAATTCAAAGACAGTTTCATGCCTGCGGTTGGACATTGAAGGTTCACCCGCCTCTGCGTACAGGCTGTACACAGGGGTGGTGCGGAACGCTCCAAGACAGAGACGAAGCCCTTGATGGTGGATAGGGTCCAAGAGTTTGAGGTAAGACGATCTTGCGGAGCCGTAGACAGCACAACCTAGTCCAGTTTGGAACGGACCAAGGCTCTGTAGAGTGCAGCAAAGTTTTCTTATCAGCGCCCCAGTCGTGTGCGCTAACGACCCGCAGAATATTCAGTGCTTTCTGGCAAGCAGTTTGAGGTGTTTTGATGTGGCTGAGAAAGTTCAGTTTCTGGTCAAAAATGACTCCCAGAAATTTGCCTCTTTAACAGCTGGAATGGGAGATTTCCCTACTTGAAGTTCAGGATCTGGAAAAAACTGACGGAAATTATGGAAGTGAATACACTGTGTCTTTGAAGCAGAAAAGGTGAAACCGTTTTCATCCGCCCACCGATGGATTTTATCTACGCAAAGCTGGAGCCTGCGCTGGACACTCGGGTACAGGCTTCCAGTTGCGTAGACAGCAAAATCATCCACAAACAATGAGCAGTCTGAACCCTGCTGAACTGATTGAACAATGTTATTGATCTTAATACTAAAGAGGGCAGGAGACAGTATGCTCCCCTGTGGAACACCCAACTCCTGCTCGTGGACATCAGAGAGAGTGGTGCCAACCCGGACCTGAAACTGTCGTTCTGGCCAAAAAATTTTGAATAAAAGCGGAAGATGACCTCGAAAACCCAGATCGTGGAGATCATGAAGTATCCCCGACTTTCAGGTAGTATCGTAGGCCTTCTCCAAATCGAAGAAAATTGCCACTGCATGCTGTCTGTTCAAAAAAGCGTTCCGAAGTGTAGATTCCAGACGAATCAAATGGTCAACTGTAGACCGATGTTTGCGGAAACCACACTGTTCTTTCGCCAAAAGGCCATCGGTTTCGAGTTTTCCACATGAGTCTAGCATTGACCATTTTTTCCATCAATTTACAAACACATGCTGGTCAAAGCTATGGACGGTAGTTTGATGGGTTAGAAAGATCTTTTCCAGGTTTGGGAATTGGAATAATGAGGGCTTTCTCCGCCAAGAAGGTGGAAAGAAACCAGTAGTCCACACATGGTTGTATACCTGTAGCAGGATGTTCAGACCTATTTGCGGAAGATGTTTCAACAGTTGATAATGGATTTCATCTAGACCTGGAGAGGAATCGCTGCAAGGAGTAAGGCAGATTTCAGCTCGTTTAACGTGAAAGGAAGATTGTAGTCTTCCATGTTGTCGGACGAAAAGTTGCAGGGTGATTTTTCTTTTAGGGCTTTGTTTTTGACAAAAGTGGCTGATTTATTAGAAGAGAAGGAATTCTTTTCAATGGTTGAAGCAAGCAGATTAGCAACTGCTTTTTTGTCTGTTATTAAAGAGTCCGAAAACTTGAGATGGTTCACAGTGGGACAGGTGTTCTTCCCTTTGATTTTCTTAATGATGTTCCACACTTTTTTCTTGGAAGTTTTCGATGTCAGCCTGGAGCAGAAACTTCTCCAGGACCGACGTTTACTGATTTTAAAAGTGTGTCTCGATTTGGCACGGAGTTTCTGATGGGCTCGAGCGTTGGGACCCGAAAGTCGTTGGTACACCTGACGCTGAGCCCGTTTTCGAACTTTGGAAATTTGTTGGCAGTCTGAATCAAACCAGGGTGTTTTTGGCATTTGAAGTTTATCGGAAGACACTGGAATACAAGCTTTAGCACACTTGATCACAGTGTTAGTCAGTGATTCTGCTGGGTCCGGACTCGAAGAAAATCAGAGTCCTGGAATCCTGAGAAATATTGGCTGCAAAATAGATCCCAGTTTTGCTTTCTTATAATTTAAATGTTGAGAGACAGAGACGTGTTCAGTTATTACGGGTTGTAGAAGGACAGGGAAATGGTCACTTCCGTGCAGATCGTCATGGACAACCACTCATAGTCCAGGACCAGCGAGGGGTCACAAACCGACAAATCTAAACACGAAAGTGAACCTGTGGAAGAGTGGAGGTAAGTTGCAGATCCGTCGTTCAGACAACACAAATCCAAATCCGAAAGGACATTCTCAATTAGCAGACCTCTGGATGACGTACTGACACTACCCCAAAGAGGATTTGTGACCGTTAAAGTCACCCAACAGCAAAAAAGGTCGAGGAAGTTCTTCTATCAGACCGACCAGGTCCTGACGACAAACTGGGACAGAAGGTGGGAGATAAAGGGAACAGATCGTCACAGTCTTGTGGAGAGTGACTCTCGCAGCTACAGCCTGAAGGAAGGTAGACAGAGCGACAGGACTATAAACAAAGTTTTGTGTAGGAGAAGGGCAACACCGCCCGACAGTCCCAACGTGGATGGTTGTGCAGGTTTTGAAAGAATATTAAAGCCAGAAAGAGTAAAGGTCTTCTGGCTTTGAATTTGAGTTTCCTGAAGAGCCACGATGGAAGGTTTTAGAGATTGACACAGAAGCTGCAGCTCCTCGAAGTTTGAATTTAGTCCACGGATATTCCAATGGAATATTGTACTATCCATGGTGCAGAGGACGAAAAGGAGAGAGATCAGGTCATCTCCTCCTCAACATCTGCGGTTAAGGGTGTAAATTTGTTGCTTAATTTCACTGGACTGTTTGCACTCTTCAGACCTGCTGGCAGATTTGCCAACAGGTGAAGGTCTGGATTTGGGAGATGGTGGAGGTTTCTTCCTCATCTCCACCATTTCCACGCTTGGTTGAACTCCCTTGCCCGCACGGGCACTGGACAGAGGAGTTCGAGGCGGGATTGCTGGTTTTTTAATCTGCCCAGCAGCAGATGTTGTAGACTGCTGGGCAGTCTGAGGGGTGGCGGATTTTTTGCCTCCACCAGGGGCAGTCACTTTGGGTAGGAAGGTGGTGGACCTGCTACCACCAGAATTTACAGATCTTACTTGCAGTGTCTTGGAAAACGTGAAGTCATCAGTCTGACAGCAGACTGACCGAGTAGGAACTTTGGGAAATGTCTTTACAGCCGAAGCATAGGAAGAAGCTGTCGGCGTCTGACTGCCCACAACCTGTTTCCGGCTTCAAAAAACGAGATCTTCTTTTCCGTTTTGATTCGTTGTATAGCAGATTCTTGAATCCAAAGAGGACAGTTTCTTGAAGAGGAGGGATGGTCACCACCGCAGTTAGCACAATGTGCCGATCACGACACGGCCCATCATGGGTTGCCTTGCAGCAAATACCACACACCTCCTGCCAGAACAGCGGTCCCTGACATGGCCAAACCTCTTGGCACCTGAAGCACCTCAACGGGGACGGCACATACAGCTGAACACGAACATTCAGGTAGCCGACTTTGATGACCGGAGGCAGCACAGGGTTGCAGAATGTCAGAAAGAGGGTGTTGGTGGCCACTCTTTCTGCACCCTTCTTACTGTCACCCTGCGCACCTCTGTCACACCCTGGGACGCCAGCTCCGATTTGATCTCTGCCTCTGAGACACCAGATAAATCCCGGCAACGAATCACGCCTTTCGATGAATTCAATTGTTTGTGGGGAGTTACCCTGATCTCCCTATCCACAAGTTTTGTTGCCTTCAGCAGCTGTTCAGATTGTTTTTGTGATTTACATTGAATAAGAAATGAGCCATTCCTCAACCTCTTGATGGACCGAGGGTCACCTGCTATACCTTGAAAGCCCTTTTGGATAGCAAATGGGCTCAGAGCTGAAAGGGGTCTTTCCTGCTCTGTCCCTTCCATCACGAGCCAGGAAGCCCAGAAACCTGTCTTCTGTCGTACTTCTGTATCAGAATCGCTGTCAGAATTTAAATCCCCTGAAATAGGGATGCCGCCTTTCTCTTCCTTTTGGGGGGAATGTTTTTTGGTAAAGCCATATTTAGTTTATTTATGTTTCATCTCTCCCTTACCCACCCACCTTGGAGTCCAACTAAGGGGCCAGGGCCAAGAAACCAATGTCTTGACCCCTTCCAGGCTTCGGGAGAGATATACGACAAACAGAAACTACCAACCCTATCCCCCCTGATCATGCTCAACTCCCGGGGACAGAGAGCTGAGCACTGCAGGGGTTCACATGGCCAGCAGGGGACTGCCTGTCTTGACCAACCCCAAGAAGGGGAGCCGATTAGTACACCCGAGCCAAAGTGTACTCCCTGTCTAGGAGAGGTCCGAGCCAAAGTGATGTGTTGAAGCACAGGCCTCCTCAAGCACTGGCCCTCTCAATCACCAGGATCTCATCCCCCTCCGACAAAGGTCGCACTGCACGGCAAATGCGGCGGATCTTAAGGAGACCACAGAGAGAAAAGGAGTGTGGAAAAGAAGACTTGAAGGGGAGACGAAGATAGAAAAGGGCCAAATAAGGAAGGCAGAAAACAAGAAAAGGAGAAAGACGGGTTACTCTTAGTCAGGATCCTCACCCTTAGCCTATCTGACATGGGAAGCCCTACCAGGGGCATCAAACCCTTACCACGTTACGCTTAGGCCATACAGCATCTTCACCTCTCAGGCCTACAAGCAGTGTGAAAAAAAACAGCCTATCTCCCAAGTATTGATGCCCCCGCCAGCAAAGCCTAAGGGATCACTGGATCGCGCAAGCCCTCCGACCACGACAAGGTCGCAACCCCCCCCGGAGGGGTGAAGAAAACAAGGACATTTTTTTTCTTCCTGAATCCACCAGAACAGATATACAACAAACAGCACACACAATGAGAATGGTTACTGATGGGATAAAGTGGACAGTTGCTCATGGAAATTATTCTAACCACAAAAGCAGCAGCAGAAACCAAAAAAAAATCTGTCTCATCACAGCTGCCACATGCAACATATGGCCTCGATATTGTATCACACTGGAGCCAGAACCACAATAAAAAGAAACAACAGCTGAAAACAAACCACAGACTAGAGTCTGGGAAACCTTGTCCTTAAAGGCCTCCGACCAAAAGGACATAAATCTCACCCACCATCATCATGAAAACAAATGTATTTGAGACCATTATCATACACATAAAAAAAAAAAATCGCTCATACTAGATTTCCATTGCTAGAAGTCAGTATTTATGACAAATTCAAGTAACTTCCTCCCTTACTTTGTAATCATCCACTCATTCCGGAAGAAAAGACTTCATCAAAGACGCTTACTACTGGCTGCTTCGGCTTGTCATTGTGTCACTTTGTTCGACTGACAGTAAGCTGATTCAGTCTTAGGTCATAATCACTCTGACCGCCTATGACTGAAGAACATGGATGGTTTGTCTGCAAGTTGATTGAGTTTCCCAATGTAATCACCAGTCCTTATCTGTGATCTAAAGATATAAACAGGTTGTCTTGGAGTTGATTCAGTCTTATTTGATAATCCTTCAGGCCTTACCTATAACCCAAGAACATGAAGTTTGTCCGTGAGTTGACTGGTTTTCAGATCGCAACTGCTCAGATTTATTTGCCACCGATAAACAGGAACCGTTTGTCTGCGAGTTGATTCAGTCTTGCATCATACTCGCTCGAGACTCTGCATATGATCAATGGTGGTGAATGATTAGTCTAGAAATTGATCGAGTCTTACATAATTAATCAATCAGATCCTACCTTTGACCAAAGCATATCAACAGATTGTTTGCAGGTCAACTCAGCCTCCTATAACTACACGTATGGCAAAAAAAAAGTAAATGGTTTATCCATAAACTGATTCAGTCTTACACAGTCAATCAGCTCTTACCTGTGACCATAGAAGATGAATGGTTTGTCGGCAAACTCTGAAGCAATTGTGCCGCTGATCTGGGCGACAGTGTCATGCAATGATGAACATGGCTCCTCTTTAAAGCGGGATTCTCTTCCAGCCAAAGTGATGCCATACACTGTGTAAAATACCATACCTATCAGTCATATGCTGTGCTAAATAACACACCTGTCAGTCATACACTACACAAAATAACACACATCTGGCAATCATGCACTGTATGAAATAACATGCTTGTCATCCATGTACTGTGTAAAGTAAAGCAACTGTCCATCTAACACAATGTAAAATAAAACATCTGTCTGTCATAAACTGCATAAAATAACACACCTGTCAGTCATTTACTGTGTAAAATGACACCTCTATCAGTCATACATTATGTAAAATAATACACCCATCAGCCATATGCTGTATAAAGTAGCACATCTGTCAGTCATAAACTGATAAATGTGTAATACATGTGACAGCTGTATGCTGTGCAAAAAGCATGTATTGTGAAAAACAACACACCTGTGAGTAACACATGTATAAAAAAAATACAACTGTTAATCAAAAACTCCATAAAAATATCACATCTGCAAGTCATACTTTGTGCAAAATAACACAACTGCCAATCATACACTGTGTAAAATAACAGGTCAGTCATACATTGACCAACATAACATACCTCTCAATCTCAAAAAACACATGTCTGTCATAATTTACGTAAAATAAACCATTCAGTCACATACTGTGAAAAATAACACACCTGTAAACCATATTCTGTGTAAAAATACCACACCTGTCAGTCATACACTATGTAAAAATACACCTGTCATGCACAGATGTGTTCAAACAACACACCTGTAAGTCATACTAAATGTAAAATAACACACCTGTCAGTTATACACTTTGTACAACATGTCAGTCATATACAAAGTAAAAACATCACATCTGACAGTCATACACAATGTTAAGTAACACACCTGTCATTCATAGTCTGTGTAAATAATACATTTTTCAATCATAACTGTGTAAAATGATACATCCTGTCAGTCATATACTGTGTAAAATTACACATCTGTCAGTAAAACTCCATGCAAAACGACATACCTGACCATCGTTCGTCACCACTTTCTTCTTTGTACAAAACCCTCGAGACTGACAGTTTAACACACTAGCATTAGTTGGAAAAACAACCTTAAGGCCTTATTTGGGTAAAAATCTGAAGGTAAATAATGATATCTGAATTATGCTTACTCAAGCACCTTACAACATGGAGTCTGATGTGCTTCACTCAAAAGCAGCATGCAAACAGGATTGTTGCCCCTTTCCAGATAGTTGTAAAAAGGGCTCATAAAATGTGACCATAGTTGCTGCAGAATAATGCCAAACACTGTGAATCCCTTTGAGTGGATGGTGAATGCAACAAACTGTGCTGCACACTGAAAACTTGTTTTCTTTCTCCTAACTTCAGCTAAAATGATAACAGCCAACATTCTGGACACATCAGCATGCACTGCTGTGTTATCCCAATCTAAATTTTCATGCATAATAAGACTTCAAAAGGATGCTACAGCACTTGGGGTGGGTGGGGTGGGGGGGGGGGGGGGGGAATAAGAGTGCAAAAAAAAAAATGTGATGGTGTGTGATAGAGCACAGATCACTCGCACAGGAGAGGTGCTAGTATGAAGACATTGAAAATGCCAAAGCGCAAACACATTCACACCCATGTACGCACACACACACGCGCACCTGATATGTAAACACAGAGTATACATACATGGAGTGACACATCAACAATAAATGCAGACTTCAGATTTTTACACCTGTTCGTAACATATAAAAACTACAAATTGTTTTTTAACAATCAATAAGAGGTAAGAACATGCAAATTTTGACATCAGTTTCTTCAATCATGTCTCTACATTAAATCACGTCTTTCAATTGCAAATGTGTATATCTTCACTGAAATAATCAATGAATAAACTATGCCATCCAAAACTATGTTCAATGTATATCTTCACTGAAATAATCAATGAATAAACTATGCCATCCAAAACTATGTTCACATTTACATACATTCACACGGCACATCAGATATTTGTGTGAATGCACGCACAAACATGTACACCACCACACACAAACATGCATAATTTACCTTCACCCCACCCCTATATCCCTTTTTATCCATACCCTCTCTCCACCCTTCCAATTTTCAGTCACTTTCACCTTCAATATTGGCAGGCATGATCCTGCCCCAGGCAGAGTAGAAGTTGGAGCCGCCCCCAGCCCAAGGGAAGCAAAACAGGCGATGGGTGGCCTCGGGATGAGTGAACCGGCAGTTCATCATGCGTTTCGTTCCACTGGTCATGTTGCAGTGTCACAGAGTCCTATAAATGAAAAGCAAAAAAGAGATAAAGAGAGAGAGAGAGACAGACAGACAGACAGACAGACAGAGACAGACAGACAGACAGACAAAGAGACAGAGACAGACAGACAGACATAGAGACAGAGACAGACAGACAGAGACAGACAGACAGACAGACACACAGAATGTGGGAGAGAGAGACAGAGACAGAGACGCACTGACACTGATATTTTATTGAATAGATCTGCATACATGTTCGTTTCAAGGGGATAGCAAAATAAACATACAAGCCAATCATAATAAATGTTTTGGTAACACATCCCTTTTATATCTTAGTTTATGTACCCTTACGGGAAAAATGCCAACTCTAAACTTTACATACGCTTCTTCTGACACCATAATATCTCACAATCCAAATAATATCCATTCGTAGGTACTGCTTAATGCTAGAATACAGTCCAAAATGATCTGCTGATTCCCCAGTTTATCATCCCAAAGTTTGTGCAAATTGATCAGTGAGTCTCTGTATAAAAATAAAAAACAAATGAAATGTTTCATATTCCCAATACTCTGTTGCAGCCAAAAATCTCCAAATCCATTTACAAAAAAAAATAGAGAGGTAAGGTAAGTAAGTTTAAACGTTGCTTATAGCCCAGCCGACTGCAAAGGGCCATATTAGGGCTGTCACCACTCTGAAGTCAATTCACATGTCGCTACTTCAGAGGCACACCGGTTCATCTCCAAAATGGCAGATTTGAGAAAGGGCCCACTTGAAGTTTTTAAACAATGGCAGAAGTCACACGAGTACTTTTATAGTCACATAACTCACAATGGTTCAAGTTCAAGTTGTAATGTATAAGTGCTGTTAGCAGCATCAAAAAGTATTCAACAGAAAACATAAAAACACACATTTACAAAAATAGTCATTCCTTGCTTGAAAACTGCGGCGCAGGGCTCTTCATAATTGAAGCAAACCAACTTCTAGTAGTAATCCTGGTGTAGTAGTGTAGCGCGCTCTTATCTGACGGGCCTAGCCTCTCCCCCCCCCACATGGCAGAGCAGGCCATAAATCAGTGTAATGAGGAAGGCAGAAAGTTTTCGCTCTCCTGCTGCCAGCATATTTCACAGCAGGGAAGAGTATCAGCCAAGTGTACAGAGTAGCATACCCTCCCTTCCTTTCCTTAACATATCCTCTTTCTCAGCACATTTGGGGTTAAAGCCGGATGTTCCGCTGTTGCTCCAAAAAACATAGGAAATCTTGCTCTGTGCCACAAGTTTTTTTTTTCGTTTTAATCTCTGCTATTATGCAACACACATCACCAGGTTTGGAGCTCTTATAAGACCATGAAAAACACACAATGCACCAAAAAACCCAAAACCCAAAATTGGAGGTAATCTGGTGTGGCTCTAATGTAGCGATGTTATCAACAACAAAAATCACACATTCTTTAATACACATCTTCTAGAAACACACCAGAAGCTTCGTTAAAAATCTTTCTTCCATAAAATCTTAGATTAGATGAAAAATGTTAATCTCTTTTCAGAATAACAGACAGACCCAGAGAAAGACACAGACAGAGAGAGAATATGACTGAGAGACAGACAGACAGACAGAAAGACAGACATGGACAACTGAGAAAGGGGAAAGGGGTGTGAACCTGAGAGAAGAGGACAGAGATTGAGACTTGCACGTGTGCATAAGTGCGTGCATGCGTACGTGCATGCCTGTGTATGTGTGTGAGAGAGAGAGAGAGAGAGAGAGAGAGAGAGAGAGAGAGAGAGAGAGAGAGAGAAAGAGAGAGATTGATTACCTTTATTTCAAAGGACTTAAGTAATCAAGAACATGCTTTTTTCTCATCAGGCCCTTGTCTGTGAAAGGACTAAAGTAACTAATACACAGATACTGTTATTATCTGAAATCAAACTGATATTATACTGATGATTATGACATGAATAGTAATAATTTGCATTAACATTAGAGCATGCATGCGCTCACACACACACACACACGCGCACACCAACCACACACACACACACACACACACACACACACACAGATACTCCTAGAGTTAGCTACCGTGTACTTCAACATCAGCATATGAACAGTAACAAAAATGATTATGAGACAGTCACGTACAAGTTCACGTGCATCCCACATTCCCACTCAGCATTCTTTATTCATATAAGATAAGAACTAAAGAAGACACTGGGAGAGAAAGAGTGAGAGCAAGTGGTGGTGGTGATGGTGGTGGAGAGGGAGGTGGGAGGATAAAGGGAAGGGGAAAGTGACACAGAGATGAGCGAGAGAGAGAGAGAGGAGAGAGAGAGAGAGAGAGAGAGAGAGAGAGAGAGAGAGAGAGAGTGAGAGAGAGAGATAGAGAGGGAGATCATTAACCTATTAATCAGTGATCTTGCATGTTATTTTAAGAACCAGTACTGCAAACTCAGCAAATGCAAATGGCTCAAATGAAACATGTAGCCTGGTGATAGACCTTTATAAAAGTCATGCGTTGTGAATCTAGCTGCCCACATTCTAACCACCAGTACCTGGTCAAATCAAATTCTATGTACTTAAAAACAAGTATAAAGGGAGTAGAACTACCATTTCTGTGCTGAACAAGCACCACGCCGCTTACATGTTTAATATATAGAACGCTTTGCCCCAGCAAGACAGCACTCTGCTCGGATTCCAAACTGGAGGAATCGGCAGCAGGAGGAGGGGTGGAAGAGAAGTCGGTAGAAGTGAAAGTGGGGAAAGACGGAAGCACGATCAGTCTCATCAAAAGTTTACTACTCAGTCACCCATTCACTGCCACAACAACAACAAAAAAAGATTGGTTGCACCATGGACAAGTGGTAAGAGAATTTCCACTTGTCCACCAGAATATTTAGTTGTTGCAGACAAGGGGATAGGTGGGCATTTTGAGCCCTGCAATACAGATTCCTCATTCCTGTGAAGAACAAGAAGGGAATGGACCAGCTGTCAAAAGATGCTGTGTGGGACATTAATTGCGACAAGCCAAACATGCAGGAAGTGGATACATAAACCTGAACAATACAGTGATCACCCCATCCCC
The DNA here is from genome assembly GCA_018398815.1 of Conus ventricosus. Classification (NCBI taxonomy): domain Eukaryota; kingdom Metazoa; phylum Mollusca; class Gastropoda; order Neogastropoda; family Conidae; genus Conus; species Conus ventricosus. The sequence goes on along the minus strand of CM031617.1, from coordinate 33,638,839 downwards.
CAGTCCATTCCCCAGCTTATTACCCGTCCTAAAAGGAAAACCAATGACAGATAATGGACTTGGCACATCCTCACTAGATTCAGGTTCTCAGGGACCCCCCTGAAATTAGGTGCCAGAACGATCAACACATTGATCCAGGACTGTCATTAGAATAAGACTGTTCTTATCCAAGAGGTGAAAATCGACTCTGATTAGGCATGAAAGAATTGTTCTGTTCCAAATATTGAAGTACATACAGTCAGACTGCTACTGCTGTCTCAGCGAAGAATATATTTCAACGTCGTCCTTTTCATCCATCACTCCTCCCTCCATCCAACCCCATTAAGCCATTTTCACACTGACGAGAACTTGTTTACCTGCACTTATTGTTTTTTTTTTTCTCCCAACTATGTTGTGTTTGTTCTTGTCTTGCCTGAAGACCAATAATAATTTTCAGTCAGGGCTCGTTGCTTTGTGTTCGTTGCATTCATTTGGAAGCACAGCACTTCAACATTTATTTTCATGTTTAGACATCTGCCTGCAGTTAATTCTCTTTTAACGGTAAACAATGGGAAAAAAATTCTAAAAAGCTGTGTGATAGGTGCTGCGTTTGCTTTCACACATGTGCGCCCTCTACATATCTATACGTGTAACCCTATACACTAACACAGTGTAGTGTTCTTTTCATCATTTTTTTTTCTTTTTCTTTTTGTCTTTTTCAATTCACACTAGTAATGGGAATAACACACACAAGTGCCTTATCCAGAAACGTCTATGTCGTGCCTGCTGGAGACACACAGAAGGCCTGATCTCTGACGAAGGAGAAAGCCAGACCACCTCCAAGAAGAAGTTCTGGAGCTTCATTAAAGCAAGAAGAACAGAAGGAGTGGGCGTCTCTCCACTTAAAGAAGCCAGGAAACTCATCTCCAACCCCAAGGAGCAAGTACAGATCTTGAACACCCAGTTCCACTATGTATTCAGCCCCAAAGACACCATCACAGCTGAAGAGTTTGAACAGCGGTGCCCCCCTGGACCAAAACTTCCAGACTATCCACCATGTGACGACATCAACATCACAGAAGACGGCGTGAAGAAACTTCTGCTCAACCTTGACCCCATAAAGCCTGTGGCCCAGATGGCATTACTCCCAGACTTTTGAAGATGGTTGCAGAGGAGATCACTCCAGCCCTCACCCTGCTCTACCGCATCTCATACTCCTCTGGTACCCTGCCACAGGACTGGAAATGGGCCAGTATCACACCTGTCTTCAAAAAGGGAGAAAGATACAACGCAGCCAACTACCGTCCCATCTCCCTCACCTGCATAGCCTTCAGGCTGACGGAGCATATCATCACCAGCCACATCATGTCCCATTTTGAGGACAATGAGATTCTCTGTCCAGAGCAGCACGGCTTTCGACGCGGACGGTCATGCGAGACTCAACTCCTAGGGTATGTGGACGAAGCGACCAGAGAGATCGAGAAGGGAAACCAGGAGGACACCATCGTCCTTGACTTCTCAAAAGCCTTCGACAAAGTTAGCCATAACCTACTTGTCCACAAACTACATTGTTACGGCATCAGAGGCCGCACCACTGCCTGGATCAAGGACTTCCTTGCAGACAGACAGCAGGCTGTGGAGGTGGAGGGAACAAGATCCAATTTCCTACCTGTGGAATCCGGCGTTCCTCAAGGCTCGGTCCTAGGGCCGAGTCTTTTTCTTCTGTACATAAACGACCTTCCTGATGGCATCAAGTCAAAAGTCCACCTATTTGCTGACGACACCATGTGCAGCAAGACCATCATGAAGAAAAAAGACGAGCAGGTGCTGCAAAAAGATCTACACTCCCTTACCACATGGAAGGAGAAGTGGTCCATGCAGTTCCATCCACAAAAGTGCTCAATGCTGAGAGTCTCTCAGAAGCGGAACAAGATCGCCCCTGTGTATGAGCTACATGGACAGAATCTTGAAAACGTCAACACCACTAAGTACGTTGGTGTCAACATCCAGGACAACATGCAGTGGGAATCTCAATTGACTCCATCACAAAGAAAGCCAGCAAGACCCTAGGCTTCGTCCAGCACAACCTCAAGATTGGCAACACGAAGACAAAGGAAACTGCATACAAAGCCCTTGTTTGCCTGCTTCTTGAGTACGCAGCCACCGTCTGGGATCCCTACACTGCAAACAAGATTGAGGCCCTTGAGAAGATCCAACAAAGAGCAGCAAGATGGGTGTCAAATCGCCACCGCCAAACATCATGCGTGGACTCCATCCTTGACTCTCTAACTGGCTTTCCCTGCAACAGCGTCATAAGAAAGCCCGCCTGGGGATGTTTTACAAGTTCTATAACAGTCTCATCTCCAATAGCTCCACATACCTGCCCAAACAATCTGACAGCAGGCTGAGCTCTAGGACAAACAATGACCTGAGCTATGACATTTTTATTACTTTTAACATGCGCGCTGGTGACCTACTCGTTTTCGAGTGAACCATATTTTAGGAAGAAGAAGAAGACATTCCCACCTGCATGACACAGTACAGCAGATGACATTCTTCCACAGAACCATACCAGAATGGAACAAGTTGCCTCAGGAGTCGTGACGGCTGAGTCACTAGACTGCTTCAATCCAGCTGGCCTCCCATCTCTAAACCTAAAACCACCACCACCCCCTTCCGTATCACCCCTTACCTCCCCCCTACCCTCCTCCTGACCATCCCTATAATCCCTTCCCCCTGCCATCCTTCCCATCACTTTTCTACTCATACCCCCCCCCCCCCCCCCCTCACACCTCTCTCGGACCTAGCCAAGTAGCGGCGATGAAAGGCTGAGGCACTGCTGGTAGGGGCTTGACCCCGGTACCTCCAAGGAAATCTGACTGGCTCAGTTGGAGTTGCTAAAATGTTTCCAAATCCTAACAACAGCGCAATCTTCGGCAGTCTCCCCAAGCTACGACAAAACCATCAGTAAAATGATGTTGGTCGTATGAAGGAAGAAGAAGAAGAACGTTGGCCCTTTTTCGGCTTTGTTTATTCTACTTTCGATTTTTCCAAGCAATCTGGATCAGGATGCCTCCCACCTCTGAAAATGACGCTGAAACGGAGGTGCACGGACCCCGTGGATAAAATAAACTATCAGAAGTTTGATTTATATGTCCGACAAAATAAACGTACGAAGAAGGTGTGTTGTTCACAGGTAAAAGAGGCGCAGACTGGGTGTTGGTAGACGCTTCTAAACGTCAGTCCGTCCATGCGTCTGACCAAAGAGGAAGTTAATTAGAACGTCCCGTCGTTCATTGCGCCAACAAATTGTCCTCTTTCAGTCGAGAACGATCAGACGACGCTCTGTCTCCAGTTTAGGATCTTCAGTCATGACCTCTTGTTCTTCTTCCTTTCGATAATGACCATCGATCGAAGCACCGATCATTAATGTCATAATCGGGGTGCGCAGCGTTTTGGGGGACTGGAAAAAAAAAAGAACAAGAGTTTGAAGTTGGACAGCAAGGCGGGAGGGGGGGGGGGGGGGGGGGGGGGGAGAGGGCGTTGAAGGAGTGGATTGTACCAGCTATCAGAGGGAAAGAGGACATAAATATGAGCTGGGGTGGGGCCTTGAGGGACATTCGGGGATGAGAGGCCTTGAGGACATGTTCAGACCTCAACCTAATGGACCGCAATGGTCTCTTGACACAACACCCGGCTTCGCTGGCCCAACTCCCCCAGATATTTTATTGAATATCGAGTGCGACCCCTTGTTGCCAAGTTTGCTCCAGGGGCCAACAGTCTGAGTCGCACTGTTTTATGTTATTTTATTCTACTTTTTAACATGCGCGCTGGTGACCTACTCGTTTTTGAGTGAACCAGTATTTTAGGAAGAAGAAGAAGAAGAACAAGGCTGTGCTGGGGAGGGGGGGGGGGGGTGTGTAGGTGAGTTAGGCAAGGATTGGCACCCTCCTAGTGAAGGTGTCAAGCGTCGGGGACAAGGCAACTTCCGAAGGGAGTTTATTCCAGTGCCTGACGGTCCTTGGGAAGTAGCTGGAATATCTGTAGTCCGGCTTGTCCTGAATTCTTTGGCACTGCAGATGATGTTGGTTCCGCAGTTTCGTTTTCGTTGGCTTTTTCTTCTTGAGACTGGGACAGCTGACGTGGGCTTGGCCATGCACTACCTTGTAAAACATGAAGAGTCCAGCACTGCGGCGATGAGTAGCCAAGAGGGCCAGCCGAGCTGCTGCAGCATGCTCCCAACACTGGAGGTGTTGCGGTAGCGGTGTAGGACAAACGGCAAACGGTTACCTACATGTCCAGGTAGCTATTCGTGGTGCAAAGGGGAAAAAGACAGGAGAGCAAAGAGGAATGAAGAAAACCAATAACAATGTACAAAACAGCTCACAAATAGAAACTTGCGAAACAGACACGGAAATACATCCTAATTGTTAGTTCGACAACCCTTCGCTCTCAGCGATCGGTCAATAAACGCTTAAACGGAAAAAAAACACAACTTAATAGCATACAAGAGTGCGGGTCGAGGAGAGGGTGGGGGCTAAGCATTAAAATCGGACCCGGACATTCCAGTGTAACAGGAGGATTTTAACGCCAGAGAATTATGCCCCGGGGGAAAAAATTCTCGAGCATTTAACTTTCCTAGCAGGCAAAATTTACCCCCTCACGAACAAACGAACGAACAAAAAAGACACCGAGCCTGCATTATTTTATTCCTGATTAAAATCCTCGTAAAACAACTTTATTATCCTGCCAAATTAGATCCTGTCGGTCAGCGGGCACTACACGCAATGGACAAAAACACGATTGAAGGGAAGTATATGTCGCCAGTCACTTAATTTCACTCTCGAGTCAAACGTGTGTCTCTGACTCACTCGCTGTGTCTGCCTGTCTGTCACTCTGCCGATCTGTGTATGTGTGTGTGTGTGTGAAGCATTTTCCTATATTTCTTAGTTAAAGCTTGTGATTTGTGTCTATATTTTTTTGTCTGCGATGCTGTCTGTGAAAGTGCTTACGTGCAACACGCAAACAGTCGCGGATGAGAGTTTACCGTTTACCCATGTGGTCTTGCGGTATTTTGTACACATATGTGGCGAAAATACAATGAGTATGTGAAACTGTGTGTGTGTGTGTGTGTGTGTGTGTGTGTGTGTGTGTGGTGTGGTGTGTGTGTGTGTATACCTAGAGACGAAGCTCTTGTAATTGCAGTAGTGGCTTGTAACCAATGTGTTGTCTTGGTGTGCTTTGACCAAACAGCAACTATTCTTGCTGAAACTTGTGTGTGGAATAAGTCTGGCCGTTTCAGAGTCTTTGACAACATACAGAGACCTTGGAGCAATAGCCCTGAATATTGAAAAAAAAATGGAGAGAGAGAGAGAGAGAGAGAATTTGAGCCAAAGTATGCTGATGAATAAGGTTTGAAAGTAATCTTTTGGGAGAAACTATTGCTCGGAGCGGCGTGAGTGAGCTCTCCCTCCAGAGGGCGCCAACACGTCCGTCCACCAACAGCACCCATGGACACACGAATACGCCTACTGGTGACTCAGAAGGAATCAAACAATGACCACAGACGTGGAGAGGACATCGAAACTGAGGTCACATGAGCTCGATAGCAGGACATGAAGGGATTATTCATATATTGATTTCTATTAAAAGATGATTGTGTTGGTTCATCGATCAACTGGTGGCCAATTGAATGAGTAAATGATTGTTTGATCGATCAGTTGACAAATCGATTATAAATTATGGTTTAACCAACCCTCCCAAACACTCCCCTCCCCCTTATTCTGCGCTCATATCTCGTCAGCTGTATTTGATTACATTGTGGGGCTTATGTTTGTGTAATTGGTCTGTCAGCTTTTTTGTAAGTTGTTATTCCTATCAATTGATCAGGTGGTGAATAGAATTTTTTTTTATCCTTTCCCCTTCCCCTTGATCAACTGACTGTGCAAGTGAACAGCTGGAAGTTTGAATGATCAAGCAAGAGTTTAGCTGGTTGACCAGTTGATTAAGTAACTGGATAATTGATTGGTTTATTGATCATCTAATCAGTTGGTTGATTGATTGATGAAAGATATCTTGATTGGCATACAATCACATCGATATATATGACTGGTGGAAGAACAAGTCACTCGATTGGTTGAGTTATTCAGCATGCTTTTGATCGTTGATTGAATGATTGATTAGCTGGTCATGTTCGTATATATATATGCATTTACAGATTGTACAATCGACCAACCGGCAAATTGGCTGATACTGATGCATTGATCAGTATTTTCTCCTGTTTTGTTGTGTGACTGACTGATCATCTTTTTTCAAATGACAGAACGGCAATTTTTGTTGTATTTTTCACTGCTGATTGAGCGATTGATAAAGGTTTTGTTTTTTTCTATATCTGTCAAGAATTTTTGAAGATTAATCAGTTTATGTTTTCCCACCATTGATTGTGAGTAGTTAATTTATCAGCTATTTCCTACATGATTTCCCTTTATTGATCATCTTGTGATTGATCATGATTATGGCCTGATAAATCTTTGATTTCCCTCTTACTCTGTCAACATAACTGTGTTTTGTTTTGTTCTTTTTTTCTGATAGGCCTTTTCCTTTTTTTTTATACCTGTGTCACAGTGTGTGTTATCAGGATGTAGCTGGCAAACATATTTCTCTGTCTGCCTGCTTGCCTGTCAGTCTGTCTTCTCATTCCTCTGCCTCTGTCTCCTTCTCTCTTTCTTTCCTCCTTTATCTCCACCCTCCCTTGGCTGCCATTTACTACATGATGATCAATTGATCAACCGCATGATATAAAAATAGGTGGGTTTTTTGTTTTTTTTTTGTTTTGTTTTTTGTTTGGGGGGGGGGGGGGGGAGGTTTGCCTCATATGAGTTCATATCCCTTTGGCATATTTTCTCAACACAGAAACATAACGCATGTATGTCTCCCCCATCTTTACTCATTGAGATAAATGAGGTAAGAAATAACACCACAGTGCATTATGTTGAATATGATATACGTTGAAATGAATAAAATGCATGCATACACACACACACAAGCGCACACTTGCCTATCGTTGTTTGAATGCAAATGGGATTCTCTATACAGAGATATTTTCGCTCAAAGTGTAACTTCTGTTCCATTTTTTCTGAGATGAAGGTGGTTTGTGCGTGGTGTGTGTGTGTGTGTGTGTGTGTTTAAAATTCTGAAATCATCTTATTTTGAAATCACCTTCATCTGAAATCACTTTATTCTTCTGTTGCTTTAGCATGAGCAATTCATTGATTGTACTTACAAGAAGAAGAAATTGACTGAAGAGAAAAAAACAACTCAAAATCAATCAAATGTTTTTCTTCTTTTTTGTTGTTGAAAGGACTGATGTATAACTTATAATACTATAAGCCTACACAAGTACCCTCTCTTATCTCAAGCAATTTTGTACCAACTTACATCCCCTGCGTTCTTGTTCTTTCTCAGCGAAATACTATTCTGATCAACAAGTCAGTGGATAAGAATGATAGACGTGAAGGAACTCCAAGATCCACAGATGTACAGGTTTCTACATGCTGCAGAGACAACGCTTTTGTGCATTTCCAACAAAACGCCAACAGTTGTTACAATTTCCATCAAAGACAGTTTAATGAATCAAAATATATAACTAATACCAAACAAACTACTATAATTGTCACATACAGAATTCACGTATATAAAGATAATACTGTTCCATGAGAATTTTTTTTCTTTATAAAATATCCTCGGGTTTTTTCATGATTCACATTGATCAGTCCTTTATAAGAAAAAAAACAAAAACATACAGTTTTAAGAGGGTTATCAAAGTAGTCTGAAAGACCCAGAAACACTAAGCACAATCTAGTATTCACCCTGAAACATGTCTGAAGCTAGACATAAACTCTGATTACAGTGCACATTTAGTCTCATCACTCACAAATGAATGACATTTTTCAAGATGGTCATCCTCACTTACATCTCTTCCATGACTGTACATTTTCTGGAATGTCTTTGTTTTAGAATAAAAATGTCATGACAGACTGTGACGACATTTCTAGGACTGTTGGATCTCTCAATACAGAAGTGTAATTCTCACAGAAAGTTCAACTGTCCAAATCAAACTTTTATTCTTAAGGAAATATTCAAAGCCGTGAACAGACGAAGTCTCATTCTTAAGGACTATTTAACCCCCTCCAGATGAAAATCTGGTTTTAGTCCCGACTCTTAAAAAACTTTCAAGGCAATGAAATGTGGTTTTGAAATCTCATGGATTTCTGAGGATCTACAAGGACTGTATTGGCAAAAGAAAAAAAAAAAATCACATAAGTTAGAGGTACTACTCTGTTCGTTGTTTCCTTATCTGCAAATGGTTAAAATCTGTTCATTTCTGATTCTAAGCAACAAAGGTATGATAAGCCACTGAAGTAACAAAAAATTTTCAAAGAAAACAAAACCAACATACAACAAAACCCGAAAACTTGAATCTCCAAAGGTGCTCAAAACAAGTATCCAAAATCACCATTCCAATATTAAACCATATGTATGGCACTGAGTGTGCATTCGAAACTGCGCTTTTTCTTTGCAAATTGGAAATTGAATCACACTATAATAAAAGTTACAAGTGAACTTCCTACTTTCTCAGTTTGTATGACCACTGTTAAATATGGACTTGTTTTAGAGTCACATATCACAAATAAGTCACATGCTGGTCAAGACTATGGAAACCCAGACACATTGCTTCACACACACACACACCACACACACGACAAGATGGCGGAAACAGTAAACAACTGAAGACCAGAGTCTGCTGAGGTTTTGAAAGAATGCCCAAGAAAATGACGAGACTGACAAGATCAAGAAGTCGGGGAGGCCAAACTAACACCACGGCAAGTAAAAATATGACATTGAGTCAAAATCTTCATGTTATGAGTTTTCGAAAAAAAGAAGATTCCATTTGTGAGGAGGAGAATGATCGGTGTGACAAATATGGCGAACGGGATGAAGTACGTTTGCGCAAAGACCAAGATCCTGAGCAAGAACAAGCAACTGTAAGTGAAACAAAAGACCTTCATGCAGTTATTTCAAATTTGTGTAAACGGATCTCTCTGCTTGAAAGTACAGTTGCCAAGCAGAACGATCTGTTGCTTAAATTCACCTGCACGGAAAAGTCAATCGTGACCAGGGCTACTGCTGTCAACGCCCAAACCCAGACAGCTTTTATGAATGATTAAAAAAATTTTGGGTCTCGTTGTTATGCCGAGGCTATCAAGTTCAATCCGTCAAATACCGACAAGAAAACATCGGTGGAAGAAAGGTCAGAACAGACCGTAAAGGACATATCAAACAAAATACAGAGAAAAATCAATAACGCAGTCGAGAAAAAGAAAAATGATGCAAATATCAAACATGACGTCAAATCTCACCCCGACAAAGTTCGTCATGCCTTGGAACATGAAGAAAATAAACATAATCTTCCTAAGATCGCGATGCTGCATGACTCCATTATGAAAGGTATCAACGGGAACCGATTGGGAGTTCCTACGGCTTCAGTGCAGATCTACACCTTTTCTATAAAGGACATTCCAGCGGCGCTTTTAGTGGCCCTGTCCTCAACAAAGGAATCAGTGGACGTGATAATTGTTCACTGTGGAGTAAATGATGTGAAGAAATCAGACCCAAAAGTGTGCAGCAAAGCTTTCGTTCAGTGCATTCAAGATATTTCCAGCAAACAACCAAAGACGAAGATCGTGATAAGTAAAATCGCTCCTGTTCAGGATCCTGATACTGAAGTTAGTCATCAGCTCTTCAATGCCCTGATCACTAATGACTTGTTCAAAATTGAGAATGTATCCTTCATAAGTCACGACAATCTTCAGATCACAATACTGAAGGACGGTCTACACCCCAACACCAGAGGGACCAGTGTCCTACCAGGCAACCTGGGCAGACACGTACGGCACTTCTTTTGGAGCAGACCCAGGAAAACAGCCAGACGACCCCTGGCCCTACCACCCATGCAGCGTTACCTGCCCCCCTCAAGACAGCCCTTCTTTGCTGAAAGTCGACAGAGACGGGGTGGAATATGTACGACTGCTTAAGAGACTGTACTGACACAGAACAAATAAACTGTGCAGTCTTTACATTACCGTCAGCCAGATACTTTTGATGAACATCTAGTAGTGCGGACTGTTGTACGCCTATTGACAATTTTGATTTTGCTTATATCTGATATTGTTCTAAACAACCATTTGTTATTATTTTGTTCTTTCCTCATCTTTCTCCTTTGCATACAGTTTTTGTATAGTTAGTTTTTAGAAATTTATATTAGTTCAACTGGTGTTTGTTGAAGACATGCCTGATAGATCACCGATATGATTACCATTTTACAGCGGAATGCCAGATCAATAATTACAAATGAATCATAATCTTATTCAGCATCTTGCAAAATTTAAGTATCACGTTTTAATATTGCAGTCTCTAAATGTGTGCAAAACAAAATTACCCAGACTGCCTAACTTTTATTATCCACCAGTACATAATCAAGTTTCTGATGTAAAAGAAAGAATAAACAGTGCTATTTACATCCGCAAGGTTTTGATTATTCTTTATGCCCATCACCAGTTCCATCAGATCAACCAGACTTGTATTCTTGCGCGGCAAGTGTTAGAATTAATAACAAGAATGTTCTAAACTTGTCTCCGTTTATTTGCCAAAAGGATCGAATGATCGAAACACTGAATGGCTACATTTGTTTAAAAATTCTAATGAAAAATGGCTGGTTGGTGGAGACTTCAATGCCCACTCTCCTTTCTGGGATAAAGACTGCTCCACTATAACCAGCAATCGCTTCGTTGAAAATGTGGTGGACTCATCTTTGTGCTTGCTAAATGATGGCAGCATCACTCGAATACTTCTACCCACAGAGCAAGTGCCATTGACTTGTCCTTGATTTCTCCACAATTAGCTTTTGACTGCATCTGGCAAACATATTCAAGTGATCACTTTCCACTAAAGATTGAATTAAATAAAAATTCTGAAATAACAAATTTTCCAGAAGACAAAAATACCCGATACAATTATAAATTCGCAGACTGGAAGAAATTTTCATCTCTTCTTTCTCTGTTTTATATAGTAAATTCAGTGAAGTGATTCTCTCTACCGCAAATGAAACTATTCCTAAATGTAGAATTAACAGAAATAGAAATCATGCTGGAAATGTGTGGTGGACAAAACAGCGTGAAGAAGCCATGAATAAAAAAAAAAAATATAAAGCATACCTTAAAATTAAGTCTGAGGAAGTAAGAAAAAGAAAAACATAAAATGTGGAATGATTCAAGTGCACATTCCTATAGAATAGAAAAGGCACACAAAGAAATGAAGGGAGCCAACGCATATTCTAACAGAGTTGTAGCCAAAGCTAAACGTTTATATTGGTCATCCTTCTGTGACAAAGAGGTTTCTCAACATAAAGATTTTCAGAAAGTGTGGAAAAAAATTTCGGGACATGAAACATGGGTTAAAATCTTCCTCAATGTCCCATTAAACTGGATAATAACAAATTTCCAACTTCAGTGGAAAAGGCAGAAGCATTTGCTGATGTGTTCTCAAGGACAATGCGAATGGAAAGTCTTTCACCAGAATGTAGACAGCTTCGAGAAGAGGAAGAAAAGAAACATCCTAGATGAGTCACATGCAAATGTGATCTTTTTGTCAATGCATCTTTAGACAATACATGAGGTGAATGATGCTATTTTTTCATTAACTAACAATACATCATCTGTAGGGTTAGCCGCAATTTCAAATTCTATGTTGAAACACTTACCAAATAATTTCATAAAATTTTTGCAAAAAATATTTCAACAGATTTGGTCAGAGGGTATTATGCCAGGAATATGGAAGCAGTCAGTAATAATTCCCATATTAAAACAAGATAAATCTGCAACAAATTAGGTAGTTATCGACCAATAGCTTTAACCTCTCATGTCTCTAAACTAATGGAAAAAATAGTTCTGAATAGACTGACATATTATTGTGATAAACATGACATAATACCACACAATCAAGCCGGTTTTCGAAAGGAAGATCAGTCATCGATCATATAGTTAAAATAACCACACAAATTAAAAACCAATTTGCAAAACGAAAAAGCGTTTTGGCTACATTTTTTATGTTAAAAGAGCTTTCGATAGTGTCTGACATGCCAGATTGTTATTCAAATTAAAAAACATAGGTCTATCTGGCATTACAAACTGCTACTAACCATAAACTAAGCTAAAACATTGAAAATCCATGTTCCGGGGCTCGCTCAGTCACTCATGCAAATTAGTTTGTCACTGAGCCATAGTTTCGTATCTGCGTGTGTCTGTGAAACTAGGCTCGCAAGGCTCACCCTACAGCGTGACTTTTGTCACGACAACCAGTGACGGCCATGACGTAATGGCACGACTATTGTTGCGACAACCAGCGTAAGGGTTAAGCAAACAATGAATGCCTCAGTGAAATGCTCTACAATAGGGATCTGCAAATCCAAACTGCAAAACATGTCCACGAATGCAAAAATATGAAAAGAGTATAAATGGCAAAAATTCATGTATGTTTTCATCCGAATGATTTTGTTGTCCATCAAAAATGTGTGCATGTGTTTTTGTGTGTGATTGAAGGATACCCAATCTACAATTACTGTTTTGTGTTTGTGGGGTTTTGGTGAATGGGATTCGTCGGTGTTCACCCCAATAGATCAGTGGGTTTGTTTTGTTTTGTGTCTTTTTCTTCTGCAAAACTTCAATGAATCAGGTAACTTTACCTGCAATGGAAGAACATCCATAATCTTTTCCTGAATTTTCTTTTTTTCTTTTCTGGAACAGGTCCGTTTTGTTCCACCAGTCGGCTTAACAGTTCATTTAGAGAAAGAAAAATGCCAAAAACATGGGTGTGAAATGATGCGAATATATGTTCAGACACTGTTACAAACAGTTTGACTCCATTTACCATTATCATATCACCAATCTGCTCAGATCTGCATGTCTTGGGTTTGATGTGATGTTTGTCTACAAAGTGACAATGCACAAATTGCTGAATGATCTTGACCCACAAATGGAGAAAAGGCGATTCTATTTGCAGTGGAAAGACAGGTGTTGTCTTCCCCTAATTTTTTTTTTTCCAGAGCCTGTTTTGTAGGTACCAGTTTGTTTAATAAACCTGATTTTAATTTAAAAACAAGATGCAAGCATATAAATGTACTCCCAGTTTATCCTGAATACTGTGAGATTTCCATAAGAGGAAAATCCATCTTGGGGCTGGTGTAACCGTTATGATGGCTATCTGTAAATATCGGCATCATCTGTGACCTATAATGAACATACTTACAAATTTTCAGAAAGATCGGCCCAAGAACTTTCTGAGATATTTCCATAAAGAAGAAAACCATCATGGTCCGTTATGTAACAGCTATAACGGTAACCTTAAATATTGGGCATCATCCATGACCCATAATGAACATACCTACACATTTTCAAAAATACTACACATTCAGAAGTTCGGCACATACTTTCTGAGATATTCCATGAAAAAGAAAAACCATTGGCCGTTATAGCCGTTAGTAACGGCTACAGCAGGTAAACTAAAACGCTGGGCATCATGTCCGTCCACAATGGACATACCTACAATTTTCAGAAAGTCGACAAAGTAGCTTCCTGAATATTCCATCAAGAAGAAAAACCGTTATGAGCCATTAAGCCGTTAGTAACAGCTAAATGGTAAACAAAAACATCAGGCATCATCCGTAACCCATAGTGAACATACCCGCTAATTTTCACACAGATCAGCCAAGTACTTCTGGATGTTCCATAAAGAAGATAAACCGTTACAGACCGTTAGTAATGGTACAACGGTAAACTAAAACATCGGGCATCATCCATGACCCATAATGAACATACCTGCTAATTTCACAAAGATCGGCCAAGTACTTCGAGATATTATAGAAGTGTTGCATAACCGTTAGTAATGGTTACTGCGGTAACTAACATCAGGCATTATTCGTGACCCATAACGAACATACCTACAAATTCTCAAAAGATCTGCCAAGTACTTTCTGAGATATTCCATAAGAAGAAAAACCGTTACAGGCCATTACAACCGTTAGTAACATAATAACGGGTAAAGTAAAACACTGGGTATCATCCGTGACCCATAATGAACATACTTGCTAATTTTCACAAAGATCGGCCAAGTACTTTCTTAGATATTCCATGAAGAAGAAAAACTTACAGGCTGTTACAGCCGTTAGTAACGGCTATAACAGTAACCTAAAACATCGGCATTATTTGTGACCCATAATGAACATACCTACAAATTTTAGAAAGATCAGCCAAGTACTTTCTGAGATATTCCATAAAGAAGAAAAAACCGTTACAGACCATACAGCCGTTAGTAACAGTTATAACGGGGTAAACTACAACATCGGGCATCATCCGTGACCCATAATGAACATACCTGCTAATTTTCACAAAGATCCGCCAAGTACCGAGATATTCCATGAAGAAGAAAAACTGTTACAGGCCGTTACAGCCTTAGCAACGGCTATAACTGTTAACTAAAACCTCTGACATCATCCATGACCCATAATGAACATACCTACAAATTTTCAGAAAGATTGGCCCAGTAGTTTTGTCTGGAGCGAGTGGAACACATTTTGACCACAGACGGACGGACAACACACACAACACACACACACACACACACACACACACACACAGCATTTCTTCGTTCCCATTCTAAAGTACTCCCTGTTCTATAAGAACTGGGAGTACAAAAAAAAAAGAGATCTATTTATTTATTCTATAGAAACTTGACAAACTATCAACAAATGCCCAATTCTGCTGCGTTTGAACAAAAAGAAAACAATCCTGGATCCATTCATTGCTCCTTAGCAGCATCCAAATTTAACAGGTTTTTCCATGAACCCTGTTCCAGATTCTTTTCCCTGAGTTTGACAGTGTTTGCATAACCTTGCTGTAAGACAGACAAACGAACCAAAGAACACTGGTCAAAACACATCCTTCTTGACAAAAGGTTACTAAAATGCCAGGACTCAACTCCAACAATCAAGACAAGTCCATAATACTGGTAAATATTTGAGCATAATATGATTACACACACACACACACACACACACACAACACAGGCTCACATACTGCTGCATGCAACGGTCTATGAATTGCAGATCCCTCCTCTTTGAGGATAGCTAATTTCTTCATTAAACAGGGAAGTTGCCGGTTAGCCAACTACACTGAAATAAAAGTTTTTAGTGCAAAACTATATTCTTGCACATAATATTCCAAAAAAAATGTTTATCCCTGCGCTAAGCACCAGAGTAAAGCAACATCTTTGGAACACATTAGTGACTGGCGATTATTAAGTTCCATTGCTCAGCAGTGAACTGCTCAATCAATTCATTCAAGGAGAATGTGCACAGAAGTTTTGTTCATCACCAGTATTGCTAACCCTTCTCTCAAACTCAGTTTTCCTGTGACGATGACGAAACTGCCTGTATTGAAAGCCATGGTCATGAATCGCGTACAAGAGCTTCCTCACAGCAGTGGAAGGGCAACTCTCTTACTGGTTTCGGTCCAGCTTTACACAGAGGTCAGAAGATGATCATAGCCAAGCCAATACAGAATCAAGCAGAGCACGAACATTTCAAAACAGACATGCTGCACTGTTGCAGTTGGTTCTTCAAGCCACTGATAGCATGATTGTTTCCCAGTCTGAAGTCTTTTATGTAGCAGTAAAAGCCTCATTAGCTCTTTCCACAACTATATCTGCAGATGGACATGCTAATCATCATGTTTTGTACTGACATCCATGTGATTAGAACTGTAAATATCTGTGATACAGGTAGACACATGCAAGCGACTGAATGTAAACAACCCAGCTGCCACCTACAGTCAACTGACAGTGTAAGGGAAATAAGTATGTAACTTGACATTTAACTTTTGTTTCCTACTGAAACAATGTCTGAGGAGATCACCTTCTGCTTTGCTTTGTAGTGTTTAAACAAACAAACAAAAACAAAACAAAAGTAAGAAAAACATTTCATTCCTCCTGATGGGAGAAACGCTGAATCTTACAGGTCAATATCTTCTTTTTTAAAACCTCGCATCAATTTATTTATTTTTTTTTTTTTTACCAATCCATACACAGAGTGCCAACTGCCACAAAGTATGAAAGCTGTCAGTATAGAATAAGCAAAATGAATTATCTTAGAACTCGGTATGACCCACTCGATAGAGTGTATGGCATATGGCTATCTCATTTACTAATCACATCAATTCCTTGCATTGCTGTTATGAAATGACTTGAATCTGTGATTTCAATGTCTCAACAGTAAGAGCTCTCTCTTCCTGTTTTTCTTTCTTAAGATTCATGCTTTGTCAACCTTTTTTGTTTGTTTGTTTGTTTCAAAGCAAGGAAAGAAGAACAGTCCTTGATGACATAACATCATAAAATACACTGTGACCTTTACAAAAAAAAAGGAGGGCAATGGGATTGAGCTAAATGGGAAGGATGGATGCAAGTTTGTTCAAGAATTTGGAAATGTAGAAACTGAGAAAGACCTGGTGATGACTTAAGTCATATGAATGTTTCACATGATTGAGATTTACTTGAAAATATAAGGTGAATGATATTTGGGAACACACACACACACAACTAAAGTGCTACATGGGAGCTTGCGCATGCAGAGCACAAATCAACCCTATTGGCTGAATCTATCCGAGCATACTCTTGCGCAACACAACAGGAAACATTGTAACAAAACCAAGCAGAAGACATAGGCTTCAATAACATATGGCACCGTCAAAGATCTAACATGATGGAGATCATATGGTAAGAATACAATCATATGATGAAAGTCATGAACACTGAATCCCATAAAAAGCCACTGTCACATAACAACAACAAAAATTGTTTGCGTGATATGCTCAATAAAACAGAGAGTACACAATAAAACATCATGGACACTTGGAATGTTAAAAACTATAAATTTACAACTACAGTGATTAATCTAGTTGCAAAGTGAGACGACTGCAGGCGGAAATCTAAACAAATCTTAAATAAATGTTAGCGAACCGCCCAGAGAACGTGGACAAACGAGTCACAAGACAAAACACAACACGTTTCGACCTCTTAGGTCTTCTTCAGGTGAGACAGAAACGAATAAAACAACGAAAATTCACTTAGCTTTGACCGCTTCAGAGTAAGCGCAAGGAAGAAGGCGATCTGAAAAGATCAAAGCTAAGTGAATTTTCCTTGTTTCATTCGTTTCTGTCTCACCTGAAGAAGACCTAAGAGGTCAAAATGCGTTGTGTTTTGTCTTGTGACTCATTTGTCCACATTTCTCTGGGCGGTTCGCTAACATTTATTTAAGATTTTACAGTGATTAAGACCTCTAAAACCAAGAGGGACACAACAATAATCAAAGGGTATTGGCTCTGGCATGACAGTATAAGTCTACGTCAAGTGGAAATACAGTCACCGTACATGTTCACAGCTTAGCTGTACACAATGAAGCCAAAGTGGAAAGCTGCCCTCGCTGAAAGTTACATATTCTGCTAAGGGGCTACGACTCTGTTCAATCCAGCCGATGACTTCCACGCTCACAGCTTCCAGTCAATCGGCTTAAGCCCCGCCTTTTTCAAAGCTTCATTGGCTCTGGAGAAGCACTTGCAGTGCTGGAACTTGCCAAAGCTGAGCGGAGAGGGGTGGGCGTCCTTCAGCACCAGGTGCTTCGTGAGGTCGATCAGCTTCTCCTTCTTGTGGGCAAAGTTGCCCCACAGCAGGAACACCACCATGTCACACTCCCTGCTGAGGACTCGGATCACCTCGTCCGTGAATGTCTGCCAGCCGTACGACTTGTGTGAGTTGGGCTTGTGGGCTCTGGAATTAAATGGATCCTTATCTTTAAAACACACACAAATTAAAAACAAAAGAATGTTCACTGGACAAGAAAATGCACTATCAGCAATGCAATTGGAAAAAAAAGTAGAAAAACCTAAGGTCTGTAGTTGTATCCTTTTACACTGGCCAGACCGGATTACCCTGGATCTATTGCTGGTGTATTTTTCAAAAAAAAATGAGCGGATTTTGTACAGTGTGTACGGAGTTCCAACTTTTCTTTAAAGCTGGGGTTGGGGAGGGGATGGGGAGTGGGGTGTTCAAGGTTTCATCTTCCAAAAAATTTGCTGTTGAGGAGAAGGAGGAGGGAGGGGCATTCATTTTGCTTTCATCCTACATCTCACAGTATTGTCTTCTTGTGGATAGCAACCACTTGATTTTCTCTAAACTTTAAAAAGTTCAGAACAATGCCGCCCGTCTGATCTCCCGCTCCTCTAGATCTGATCACATATCACCAATTCTGTCATCCTTACACAGGCTCCCAATTCAGTCTCCCATTGACTTTAAAGTTCTTTTCCTGGTTTTCAAATCACTGAATAATCTGGCTCCCACCTACCTCTCTGACCTCCTCCATCTCTATGTTCCGTCTCGCAACTTACGCTCATCCACCGATTCTCGTCTGCTTCGGCTTCCCTCCGCTCGCCTGAAAACTTCAGGCCAACGATCTTTCTCTTACCAGGCACCTGCTCTGTGGAATAGTCTCCCTTCTTCTCTGCATAACACGGACTCTTTGGAGACTTTTAAAACCTCCCAAAAGACACATCTTTTCCCTTGGACTGATAAACGATATCCACTTACCACTGTGCACGTGTTTGCTAGTGTTGAACGCGCTCATGTGTCTGTCTGCGTGTGTGAGTTTTTCGGCGGTGTGTGTGTGTGTGTGTGTGTGTGTGGTGTGTGTGTGTGCGTGCATGGTGTGTGTGTGTGTGTGTGTGTGTGTGTGTGTTTTGTGTGTGTGTGTGTGTGTGTGTGTGTGTGTGTGTGCGCGCGCGCTTTGAATTAGAATTAGAATTTTATCATGTTTTTCTGTAATATGCGCGTTGGGCTCTTGCGAGGTAAAGCGCTCTACAAATACCCTTTACATCGCAATACATTACATTAACCACAATTCTTTCTAAAGCAAATAACTTTCAAACTTTGCCCTTTTTTCCCTTACTTTTGACGCTTCAGGGCATGTTCTTGAAGAAGCAGACACAATTGATGTGATTTCACACTTGAGAATTAGCAGGAGCTGTGGCTCTTTGGTCAACCCCCTCCCCCACCCCACCCCCACTGCCCCCCACCCCCATGGTTAACCCTCTGCTAGTGCAATTAATTATTGCTCAACAGCTTTGTCACTAGAATTTTGTTCCAAGTTTGTTTTTTTCTTTTAATGATCTTTAAAGTTTGTCATATTCATCATTGTTTGCCACCATGTGTACAAAATATAGTGAAATCCAACGGTCTGATTAAATGAAGAACACCACTTTGGGTGTCAAGGAGAGGTCTTGCAGCATTTTCTTTCCCTGTCAGTCAGTTTAGATGGGAGGAAGGAATGAGTGTCAAGTGCTAAAAAAAACAAAAGGTGAATGAGTTTAGGATGTCAGGGTCATCTTTGCAGAATCACAGGAAACTTAATATGGTGGCGTTAAGAAAGAGAAAAGAAGGTACGGGTCTGCACAAAAAAACATGGGTTCTGTAATATCAACAAAAACGAAACACATGGAGATTGTGCTGGCATGTATGCTTACATAACACACACACACACCCCACACCACACACACACACACACACACACACAAATGTTGTGATAGAATACATTTCTGAATGTTTGATTGTGCAGTATGAATGAATTAGAAATATGTTTCCTTGTTTTAGATTTTAGTATGTTTCCTGTAGCCGTCATTATAGAAATGATCTGGATCATGTATGTTTCCCTGATCTGAAGTTGATATAAAATTTCATTCTTTCTCTCTCTCTCACACACACACACACACACACACACACGCTTGCATGCACCCATATGCACACACACACACACACACCACACACACATGTGCGCATACACACAAGCAGACGGACACACACAATCAAATCAGGACAATAACACAGATCCATTTTGTTCACTCAAGTCCCAAAACAGATCCACACTGACAACAGCACAACAAAGACACCACAGCCACTGACTCGACAGTGAGGGTGGCATTGAGCAAGAAGACCCCCTGGGTGGCCCAGCTCTCCAGGCAGCCATGGTCTGGGGTGGTGAAGTCGCTGATGTCCTCCTCCAGCTCCTTGAACATGTTGCGCAGAGAGGGAGGGACCTTCATCCCCTTGGGCACCGAGAAGCTCAGCCCATGGGCCTGAAAGACACAACATTTAAGATTCCAGAGCCTACCAGATGTTGGGGCATTGATCTGTCGATGTTCACTGTGTGTAAGGCAAGGCATTATGGAAAGAGGCGCCCATCCCTCTCCTTCTGCCACCTTTAACTTTCTCTGAACCGAATCAGGTACCCATTTACTCCTGGGTGGACTGAGAAGTTGTCAGGCTGAAAAAATGCGACCCACATGTGTAGTGCAAAGTCACAACCCCTTCCCCCTCCCCCCCACCCCCAGTTGTGCAGGCAAATGCTCTAACCATCTGACTATGGGCCGTTCTTGTAAACAATGTGGCAATCAGTTTACTGTCACATATATAAGCCATTGAATGTCAAATGCAGTAGTTACCATCCGATCAGTAGATGTTTGTAGAAAAGAAGAAATTGTTAGCCATGTCAGATTCACTAGATATTGTCAGATGATAGCTATGTCTTGTTAGATACAGAAGCATTGATTGTCAGATACAGTTGATGTAGTCAGAGACAGTAGATACACGCCTGTTTACCCTAAAACTGCTTTTGGTGTACTTGTCATCGAAAATGAGCATTATTTTCTACAAAGCGCGCATACACAATTCCAAATTTCTGCAAATGCAGAAGGAGAAGAGCGGGTCCTCCATTTTGTTTTCACCAGCCGTCAAAATTGCAGACACTTCTTGCCAGTAGTAACCATCGGGTCTTGCACCGACTATGGTAAAACATGTTTTTCTGCTACAAATTACGTTCAAACCTGATTCATTTGCATACTTTGGCACACGCTCATGCTCTCTCGTAAGTTCTTTGGACGTTACAGGCATCGTAAAATGTGATTTTGCATGCAGGGAAATTAGCAAGAGTCGTCGTTCTTTGGTCAGAGCCTCCGCCGCAGCTATTGTCCACAAGTTCAGTTACCGCTTAAGAACTTTGTCTCAAAAATTTTTTTCCACGCATTTCTTTTTCATTTGTCATATTTTTACCCAGCATGTGTACAAAACATGGCAAAATGTATGGGTAAACAGGTCTGTAAAATAGCCAGATACTGTCAAGTACAGTAGACACAGTCAGATACAACAGCCATTTACAGTTAGCTACAGTGGCTATATTTTGTTACATACAGCAGTATTTGTTAGACACAGCAGACATCTTCAGATGCAGCAGCACATAGTCAGATAACCCTACACATTTTTACATACCTCAGACTTTTGTCAGATAAAGTAGCTATTGTTGGATACAGTAGCAATTTACTGTTATTTACCATAGCTACTTATCACATACAGTAGCACAGATTGTAAGATACCAGAGATACTGTCGGGTACATATACGTATCATCAGACACTGTATGTATTGTTAAATACAGTAGATATTGCGAGATACAGAAGCTATTTGTTGTCACATACAGTAGCTATTTATTGTCAGATATAGTAGTTCATCCCTGATACAGAGGCTACTGTCAGACACCAGGGTTCCAAAAGAAAGCAGTGTTTGTTTTCAATTCTGTTTTTACAGAATACACTATTCTTGCTGGCTGGGGAGTCACTTTATCTCCATGAAGCATTCTTCATGGGAGCACTCCTTGGAGCACTCGCTGTGTTGATGTTACTCAGAACAGTATGTATTAATATCAGAAATATGTGTCTCAGTTTTGAAGACAAATCTAGATGAAGTGTACAGTTAGTACCAGGTTGTGTTTAACATAGAGGAGACCAATCCAGAGCATACATATGAAAGTCTTTACCACTTCGAAAAATATTTTGTCATCGAAAAATATTTTGTCATCACCCTGAGACAGCCACACAATGTAGAATTCTGCGCAACTGCAAATGTCTCTTTCCTTAGTTGCCCAACATTTTTTGCTGTGTTCATGGAGATTGATTAGCATTTTATAAGCTTGGTTGGGTAATCTATTTTCATCCGTATATAGCAGACGTAGCAATACTTTACCCAGCATACATAGCTGTTTACAAGAAGATGATAGGGGAGAGAGAGAGAGAGTGAGAGAGAGAGAGAGATTCACATTCAGCTTATATCATTACCCAATTTGATACTCAACTTGTAAACAAGAGGGAAAGATTAGGGCAGGAAAAAAGAGGTGACACTGAGAGGGGAGAAAGGTGGCAGAATGTGTGGGTGACTGGGTGAGGGTGTGTGAGTGAGGATGGGGTGGGTGAAGATGGTTGGTGCCAGTGAAAGTTGTTTTTTTTTTACAAACTGTCAATTCAAACGCATCACAAACCAATATTTGATGTAAATCAAAGAACATTTCATTACAGCAGAGCCCGGAATAAGCAAGAAACTAAAATATTGTTAAAAATGAAGAAAATCAACAGACATACACAAGCAAATAGTGCATGAGTAAGCCAGTAAAGAAAGAAAAAATATAAACAAGTCAGCAAAGAAAGGTAAAAGATAAACTAAGCATTAGTTAGATAAGATAATGTTGCTTATAGCCCAGCCGACCACAAAGAGCCACATCAGGGCTGTCACCACGTTAAAATCAACTCACCAGTCATTTGAAAAAAAAAAGAAAAAAAAACAACAACAAAAACACAAAAAAAACTTTCACACATCTCAGTACATATCTAGAAACGCACCAGAAACTTCGTTAAAAATCTTTCTTCCGTAAAATCTTAAATCAGATGAAAAATGTTAATCTCTCTCAAAAACTCAAGGATCACATCAGGCGGGACATCCCTGAACAGGATCTTCATGGACTCCGCTGTAAAAATGTTTGTGTCGCACATCGTGCAAGTCCCAACACTCTAAAAGAAAAATATTATTATAACTCTATCAGTCAATGAATGCACTAATAGTCTTATCAATCGATATCAATGTGCAAGAAACCCATAAGTCAATCAGACACTAAACAGACTTACCAATTGATCAATCAATGTTCAAGCAAGCCATTAGTCTATCAGACACTCAACAATCCTGTACCTGATCATCGTCGTGGTAAGGATCCTGCCCCAGAATGACCACTTTGACCTGGTAACAATTCAAAGCATCAGAATTACATCAATTTCATTTATCTCAATTCACACTGAAGTTACAATATTATTACTTTTCACCTGTAACAGACATCAAAATACAGTCGGTTTCACATATCAACACTTCACAGCTCAGCTGTAACATGGTCACTTTCACCGTCAATAATGCACACGACTGAAGTTAAGATACGGTACCTGTCAATAATTCAAAGCAAAGTCTGAGTACTATTACTTGTCAGCAATACAAAATGGAACTGTAATATGGTCATTTTTCGCCTGTCAGCATTTCAAAATCAAGGAAGAATACTGAAGTAACTTTCATCTGCCTTCCATTCGATTTCTGCATGACTTCAAGCTAGCAAATAAATGGAGGCAAATCAAAGATTATAAATGGGGCAAAACGGTTAAGATAGTTACTATGATGAAAACACATTGCATAACAATGAAGTAGTGGGTAGTGGCCACATATCAAAATTGTAACAGCATAGACAGAGGAACTTTTTAGCCAAAAGCCCACAAATCAGCAGGAAACAGTAGATTTATCTAAAAAAAACCTGTTATACCTTGATCATTTGAACTGGCAAAATAA
This sequence comes from Conus ventricosus, assembly GCA_018398815.1. Taxonomy (NCBI): domain Eukaryota; kingdom Metazoa; phylum Mollusca; class Gastropoda; order Neogastropoda; family Conidae; genus Conus; species Conus ventricosus. The sequence continues at coordinate 33,615,003 of CM031617.1, read as the reverse complement.
GAAAATTACATTGGATATCACCATTCGCTAACTGGGTCTTTCAGAGTTTGTACCAGAACTTCAATTAAAAATTCTGAAACGCTTCCCAAACTTTCACAATCCACTCGCTCAGAATTTGCCCCTGAAACATGCATTCTATAATTTGTATTCCTTTTCTAGCCTAAAGTTACTAAACAGACACATTCCAGACATTGTGGCTTCGCTGTAGCCTGCTATCATGTGACTGAAACTGTGAATATAAATCAAGGGGGAAAACTCTGAACTTAAAATGGTGTAGTTGCAAAGCGAGACGACTGCAGGCGGAAATCTAAACAAATCTTAAATAAATGTTAGCGAACCGCCCAGAGAACGTGGACAAACGAGTCACAAGACAAAACACAACGCGTTTTGACCTCTTAGGTCTTCGTCAGGTGATATATAAACGAATAAAACAAAGAAATTCACTTAGCTTTGATCGCTTCAGATCGCTTAGCAGTTAAGAATAAACAATGCAGGAAGGCATCAACAAGCTTTTATTTTGTTGTTTGTTTGTGAGAAAAGGAACAGTACACCATGTGTTTAAAATATAAGCAAGAGAGAGACATAGACAAAGAGAGAGAGAGCAAAAAGAAAAATCACCCAATGACGACTTCTATATGCATGTATCTGCCAAAAGGTATAGTATATCATAAGTGTAAAAGAAAAGACATGGAGAGAGACAGACAGAAAGAAAGAGAGAGAGAGAGTGCAAAAAGAAAATTTACTCAATGACAACTTCTATATATATACATGTTCTATTTCTTTACTTTAAATTATAAGTACCATGAACAATGATACTGGATATCTAGAAAGCCTCAAATTTTGTGAATGTCCCTGTTTCGTCGTGCTTTCTGTTTGCACTTGTTCTTATATGATCCCCTATGCCTTTGTTTAGTATGACTTACATGGATGTTGACATATCCTGTGATGATGCCAATGTAAAATTATGCTGACATCTTTTTTGTCACAAAATGGCGCGGGGGGGGGGGGGGGGGGGGGGGGGGGGGGGGGGGGGGGGGGGGGGGGGGGGGGGGGGGGGGGGGGGGGGGGGAATTATGGTCATGTGCTGCATCTACTCAACAGCTTGTCAAAGTTCCCAAAATTCAGTGGATTTTTTTTTTTTTACTTTTCCCACACTTCAAAAAGGCTGCCCTGACTTTTCCTACTCTTTAATGAACTCTGTAAGTGATGGCAGCAACAGCCAAAATCATTAAAGGGTTCCATTTTGAAGCCTGTTGGGTGTGTGTGTGTAGTGGATCCACATTTTTCCAGTCCCTCAAGTCCACAGATGAAGGATTCATATGGATAACTGACTGTGGACCGCTGGTTCTTAAACTTTGACGCAGCATGTGGAGTGTGACTAGGCGTGAGGGAGCTGGATTGAGCAGCGCATTGAAAAAAAAGTTGTATTTGCCACCACTTAAGGCCTACCTAATAGTTATACATTTCAGCAAGATGGAGTTAAGCACAGATATCAATAGAAGATAATAATGATGATTCATGTGTCCATTTTCTGCCATGATCAGGGTCCTAACAAAACTAAAACAAACAAAAAAATAAAAATAAATCAGACAACACACACACACACACACACACACACACACACACACACACACACACACACACACATCTACCCTCCCACACCAACACACATGTACCTTTACATATTAGTACACTACACATCAGTACAAAACAGATTCTCTCACCATGCAGGTGAAGTACAAATGGTGCGACATGAAAATGTTAGAACTGTGTCAATGAAGGAAGAAGAGATAAGATAAGATAATGTTGCTTATAGCCCAGCCGACCGAAGGGAAGAAGAAAAGCTATTTGAATATAAACAAAATAATTTTAAGCCTAGATACACACATGTAAAAGATGAAGCATGACGGAAGCTCACTTCAATCACAAGGAACACATTAGAGAAAAGACACAAACCTAGACTTTTTGAGATGTCTGAGACATTGGTAAATAATGCACATTCCTCGCCTTCTGTTTTAGCAATGCAGTATTCGCAAGTAGTTCACCTGTTTGAGAGGAGTGAGGTTGAAGGCACTGAAGATGAGGTCCTGAGGTGGACAGATCTGCACGCTCTTCTTCTTGTAGTCTTTGTCCAAAGTGGACTGCAGAGTGAGGAAATAGTCTTTTTGCATCTCATCCTGCAGGGCACGGCTCCAGCTGTCGTCCTTCAGCAGTGAAGACAAGGAGAACCCAGCTTTGGTGCCCCCTGAACTTTGGGCTTTGGCTTTTGGTTCTGTTGCGAATAAAAAATACCACACTAATAATTGTTTGCTGTTGTTATTCTTTGTCTCGGCTATTATCAATATGGTCATTATCATATCATTATCACAGTCAAAGCCATAAACTTCCAACATTCAAAATCATTATTCCTTGCCCACATTACAGAGGTATATGATGGTCATTGTTTTAGGTGTGTTGATCTACAATCATTGATCAAGAGGACTGACAAAGTACGTGGACAACCTAAGTCACCAGTGCTTCTTCTCACCCCCACTCTCCCCTGCCTCAAACATTGGAAAGCCACTTTTTGGTATAATACCTTCAAATGAGGGCAAGAATCTTTTGACAGTGTTCAGAGCATCATGTGGCTCAACACATTAAAAAAGAAGAGACCTGTTCACAGCCCTGATGTGGCCCTTTGCGGTCGGCTGGGCTATAAGCAACATTATCTTATCTTATCTTATCTTACCTGTTGATCAACTATTGCCAAATGGTTTTAGCATATACTGTGGAGCTGATGGTCATGATTTTGGATACGTCTTGAGGTTGCATTTTACAACTTTAAAACTCTTCCTGTTTACCCAGCTCTAAATGAGGATCTGATTTCAGTTGCGGAAGGTTAAGATGACAAAGAGAAAAGGATGAGATTCTCCCTTTCAGGCAAGCACTGCACATGTGCTGCGCATGCCATCATTGGTGTGTCCTAATCAATTTTGGCAGAACTTTACTTTCAGTAACCATCTTTACTTTACAATGGCAAGCATTGTTATTGCTGCCACACAACCTGAGAGTTCAAGAGGAGTAGTTCTGTCTATAATGTGGCAAGCTTGGCGACCCTTGAACTGGTCTATTGTCATTCTTGTGCAGGCATGACACTCATACTATGTGTTTACTCTGGGGCAGATCTTAACAGCTACAAAGGAAGTGCACACGACTTTCCCAAGTTCTTGGGAACAGAAACACAAGCTCTTAAAAGCTTCTGCGCATCATCATGATGGCATTTGCTTCATTAGTTATTTAACTGGTAAGTAATGACCTGGACGGATGCGTTTGTAGACGATGTCATTTAACGAGATGTGTGAAAGTTGGTTTTTTTTTTTTTTTTTTTTTTTTTTTTTTTTTTAATGACTGGTGAGTTGATTTTAACGTGGTAACAGCCCTGATGTGGCCCTTTGCGGGCGGCTGGGCTATAAGCAACATTATCTTATCTTATCTTACCTGGACGGATTACCATCATTTGCCAACCATTCCCCCCCCCCCCCCCCCCCCAACCTCCCTTCCTCGAAATTGGGATCTGGATTAACCTGTTGAAAAGAATGATAGGTTGATGTGCTTCGGATGCTAACTTTGTGAATTTCAGTTGTCCTGTACTTTGTTCGTCTACGTCCTTGGCGGTGACTACCCCCTCCCCTCCCCCCCCCCCCCCCCCTCTCTTTCTAAATTTAGCTTCATTTTCCGCCCTCAGTCACTCCTTTTTGAGTCAGTATTCTGCCCCTCCTCCTTCTTCTTCTTCCTTGGTGGAGACCACAATCAACTAGTTGATTATTACTACCAATCATACAAAAATACAAAGGGATGTATACTCATTACAAGAATGGTCTAATGAATGGAACTTACATTTCAACGTATCCAAATGTAGTGTTATGCACTATGGTAAAACAAACCCAAATTATAAATATTATATGAAGGTAAATGGACAAGAAAATGAAATAAATGAGTGTGAGGAAGAAAAAAATCTTGGTGTTATTTTTGACCCACTACTTTCTTTCGATGTACATATCAATAAAATCATCAATAAAGCAAACCAAATGATAGACTAATAAAGAGAACTTTCACATACTTGAAGTTGAATAAAGATATATAACTGAAATTGTACAAAAGTCTGGTATGACCGCACTTAGAATATGGAAATATCATATGGTATCCCTTACTCAAAAGGCAGTCAAAGGCAGTTGAGAAAGTACAAAGAAGGGCTACAAAGCTACTACGGGAATGCAAAAGTATGAATTATGAACAACGGCTAAGATACTTAAACTTACATTCATTAAAAGGTAGACGTATCCGCGGTGATCTGATCGAAGTCACAGCCCTGATATGGCCCTTTGTGGTCGGCTGGGCTATAAGCAACATTATCTTATCTGATCGAAGTCTACAAAATATTTAGGCTAACGATTTGGTGGATGTACAAATAAAGGATTTTTTCAAATTATATACTGATAGTGTTACAAGGAAGCCAGATGGGAAAATCTTCATTGAACACTGTCAGACAAAATGGTTTTTGGAAAAAGAATAACACATCTTTGGAATGATCTACCAACTAACATCAAGTTTGCACAATCTACTAACTCATTTAACAATCTCCCTGATGCAGATCATAAATTCACTAAATTGTTATTTGAATTTGATTAATAAACCAATATGCGCATACGCAACAAACCAATTCAGAATACTAAACAATACATGGATGGGGATTCAAGAAAGGCCGCGAGGCCTAGGCTACGTATATCAGCCTGTCCCCATACTACTACTACTACTACTACCACTATTATAAAAAAAATTTATTCTGTCACTTCGAGAGCTTCTACATATTTTTGCCGATTGCGGAGGCAGACATCAGTAAGTGGTAGTTTATCGTTTAGGCACGTGTTTTGTATTCGAGTTTATGACATTCTTGTTCCACTGTTCTAATCTGCAATGTCACATTACTAACATTAGCCTAGTAACAAACATAAATCGTTCGAAACAAGGAAGTGCGCGTCTCGCTTCCTTCAACTAGCTGATCACATCTTGGCTTTTTCTGCACAAATATCAGTCATGGAAATAAAATCGCCAACATACTGGTCTCTGCAAGCTTGGCCTTCTTAGCTGGGCTGTCGGCATTCTTTGATGCCTCTGATTTTCTCTTATTTTTGGTGCCTGATTTCTTCGGCGGCATGGTTTTTTTTGTCGTTTTTTTAGTAGATCGTCGGCGAGCTCTGTGGCCACACACCACAGTCAGGAATATGCACCAAAATACCATGTAAGTGTTTTGATACATGTATAGCTAATAATAGTTCGCACAATACAGCCTCCAACCAATCAGCCCACTCGGTCGCTTTTTCTGCTTTCCAGTCCCCCCCCCCCCCCCCCCCCCCCCCTCCCCCCCGTGAACAATTCCTTGGAGACTATCAGCTTGCTGAAGGCTCATTTTGAGAAGCATTTATTTTATTTTCCCCATTCACCCACTCAAGCACATACTGTTAGTTAGGCAGAATTATCTACCACTGCAGATATGAATGCTTATCTCCCCCTATTTCTTCAATCTAAGACATAAGAGCAAGCTTCGTTTATAACTGAATATTTCTTGCAGTCATTGCAACACCAAGCTGCTCTGTAAGTTGCTGGAATGGTGCTCCGGTACTTATCTTTGGAATATATAATATATATATATATAATATATATATATATATATATATATATATATATATATATATATATATATATATATATTACATTGTGTGTGTTGTGTGTGTGTGTGGTGTGTGTGTGTGTGTGTGTGTGTGTGTAAGCCATGCGCCCCCGCAAACGTCTCTCCTTACGACACCATCGTCCAGTCTGTCCTCTGATTCAGCTTACCATCCTACGGGTGATAAATCAACCATCCTGTGTCAATCGCTCACTACTCGTCATGCGTCCATGTTGCACAGTTTCCATGAGTAGGTGGGCCAAAGTACAAGACTTTAAAATCCTGTGTTTTCCTAGCTTGCAGAGTGATTTATGTTTTCCGTCAGCATATACTCTTTTCACAGACAAACACGCATCAAGTCATCAGGAACTTGGGCACAGAACTTGAGAACATGCAGAACTATATTAATTATGTTAAAACTTGGAAGATATCAAGCACGCTTAAGTTAAATGATGGCAAAACATAAGCTCAGAAAGTGAGTTTTTTTCAAATCCAGAACGAGGACGTACTGTCGCCATCAGTTTCTCTCACTCTGCCAGGAACTTCGGATTCCCTGAATTAGATGACAAGTCTCAGGTCTCTCACCAAACATGCTACAAAATGCACCAGTCAGCTTATATGGAGATTCACAGAATCAGTTCCAATTGCCACCACACGTTTGTACGAGTGAGTAGGACTTTAGTGTGCTATTTCTTCTGTCAAAACTGGACAACTATGTCTATGTGATGCCCAGAGTATATTTTGTCTAAGTTGCAGCGTGTTCAGAACTTTGCTGCGAGATAGGTGTGATCATGCAAAGCCTCTTTAAAAAAAAACCTCTATTGGGTCCCTGTTCAAGCTAGAACAATTACAAAATGTCATTGATGTGCTTTGGTTTTTTTCTAGGGCTATTCAATCGCTTAAATGGCTGACCCCCTGTTTCTGTATGTCCCATCTCGAAATCTTTGCTATTTACCTGACAATAGAATTCATCATACCCCTCAAGTTAGCACTATGTCTTTTGGTAATTGGTCCTTTTGATTCTGCGCATAACAGATTTTGAATTCCTTTCTCTGTCGAATTCGTCTTGCCTTTTTCTTGATTTAAAAAAATCCCCTGTGGAGAGGACAAAGTGAAAGCTGGAAACTTAAGTACTTACCAAGGGATTATCTTGAAATTAAACTGTTTTAAACAAATTAGCGTTTATGACCAGGTTGGCACATAATCAGAATATAAGTAAATAAAAGGCACGTAATCAGAATATAAGTATATAAATGATCTCTTACAAATATAAAAGGTATGATTTCAATGAAAGGAGTTGAGGCATAGTTAGATAAATTAAAAAAAAACATAACTATTGAAACAACAACAACAACACACACACACACACACGCACACACACACACACACACACACACACACACACACACACACACACACACACACACACACAGAAGCACACATTTTTTCCTTAATGAATTGAGCAGTTGCAGGTGTTCCTCGTGGGATTTGTATGATGAAGGTTGGAGTCAGGTGTTCAACACTCAACTCATAAAAACATATGAAACAAATCTCACTAACTCACTCTCACCCCTACCCGTTTCCCCCAACCCCATTCTCTCTCTCTCTCTCTCTCTCTCTCTCTCTCTCACTCTCTCTCTCTTCTAAAGTCTCCCTCCTCTCTCTCTCTCTTCCACACTTGCTTTTTTCTGTCCCGTACATTTTGAATTTCCCCCTTCTTTCCCCGTTCTGTGACAATAAGTCTCAGACATGAGCATCTCCAGAACACGAAACTGCAAGCGCATAACTGCATCGCCACCCATCATTCATAATTAATTTGAAGACATTATTTTAGATCGTCTCTTTGTATATATTCGTGTGAATGCATGTGAGCACGAGTGAGTGCGCTTTACTTTATCTTTCTGTCGTATAAAACAAAACTGCATAGGATTGCGAGGATGTAAAGTAGGCTATTTAAACTTACGTTATCGTGATCATGAAATCATGTAAATAGTAAGCAGGATTACGATCATGTTGTCGAACTTCCACCAGGACATACATGTTGTGGATAATGGTATTGAGACATACTATCGATGAAGAATATAAATCCCAAACAGATCGTGCTGTATTATAAGCTTTAAAGATTGCAATATATCTTATGCTGAAACAGGATTCAGCCAAATATACACGATGACACGAAGTTAATCTTTTAACTTCACTCTGGTGACTGGTGATCGTCTTTCCCCGGGTCACAGTACGCGGCGTGTTTGCTGGATAAGATGCCCTGACTGACCCAGTGACTAAAGATCTCCTGGGCTTCTTTCTCTGTGCACCTGTCAGCTCGGGCAGGGTTATCCAGGTTCGTGTTCTGCGCTTGTTTCAACAGAAACTGCTTCAAGCGCTGCTGGTGCTGCAGACGACGACGTTCCATCACCATGCTGAGCATGTACAGAAAAGGGTTGATGGCGGAGTTGAGGGGCAGCACCAGAATGGCCATGGCCACATTGACCTCACTGCTGACAGCATGGCCACTAGAAGCCAACAGACCCAGAGGACCAATGGTAAACCAGCACAGAAAGTCAGACACAGCGATGGTCAACTGGTGACGAGCTACAGAATGCTCTGTACTGCTGGTTGTGCTGCAGTGACTGTCAGACAGCTGGTTATTCTGTATCGATTTGTAAATGATCACCTGCCCCAGAGCAACTAACAAAAACAGGAGAAAATTAGGGAAAATCACCGCGTAAAAGATAAAGGCCTGGTAGGAAAACTCATTTCTACTGATGGGCAATGGAATGCAGATGCCGTTCTGACCGTTAAACTGCCAGTGTGACGTCACCGGCAGTAAAGGAATGGCAGCCAGGAGCAGGCCAACGGTCCAGACCCCAGCACACGTCATCACAGCGCTGATTCTGTGGAAGTGGAGCTGGCTGAAGGGGAAGCGTAGAACCAACAGTCGATCCAAAGTGACGAGACAGATGATGAACGCTGACACTTCACTGGACAGCAGTGACAAAAAGCCTGCTGTCTTGCATGCGGTGCTTTGTTTCCATATAACATCATTCCACAGATAGGTACCCCGATATACATGGTCTGCCACACCTATGATAGTCAAGTAGATTCCATCAGAAAGTTTGAAGAACACAGAGTTATCATAAAAACATGGAAACCATTCTGAACTTTATGTTTCATTGTAATCAGCTGTATGGATAAATTTACTGTGTTGCCACAAACCGCTGAAATAGCATATAAGACAATAACTACACGATGTATACCGGATCTTAGCAACGTTTGACACGAGGAGATTTTATCAGAGGGAGCATGGCACTGACCTGAGATGAAGGTCCTTGGAAGAATATCCTGGCAGCACAGTTTGAAATTGTCAGCAAACACAGCCTGCAAATTATTCAGGCCTTGGAAGATACTGCCAGAAAAATGAGTCATGGAACAGCCACGAGCATCCAGCACATGGAGATGGGCGAGAGACTGGAAGCCTTCAGACAGAAGACGATCCACACCACAGGCAGTCAGGTTGAGGGTGTGCAGGTTGGGAAAGATGCTCAGCATGGAGATATTCAGTTCCTCCATGATGACATGGGAAACGTCCAGAGATCGCAGGTGATGATTCAGACAACCAGTTTCCAGCTGAATTAGCGTGGTCAAAGGATTGCCAGAGAGAGTCAAATCTCGCAGATGGGGAAGAAGACTCACATGTTGATCAGTGATGGACGTCAGGTGGTTCTCACTCAGGTCCAAGCTGTGCAGATTGGGAAGACGGTGCAGTGTCAGATTCATCAGACCACATCGTGCCAGGCTGAGGTACACGAGCAGTGTGTTGCTGGACACCTCAGCGTACTGCAGACCACTGTCACTGGCGTCCAGAAAGCGTAGATCTGGATATGATGATGGAGGAATGATACGGCCACAGAAAAATGCGTGACCATAGCACGTGCATGACACAGGGCACGTGCTGTCACACAACATTTCGTCATCTCGCTGAGGGCACTGGAACATGCCGTCACACACGTGCTGGGGATGGAGGCACATGGTGGATGCACGACAACGGTAGAATCCTGGGCAGTTGTAACTGTCACAGTTCTCTTCGTCTTCTTGCTGTGGACAGTCAGGGACGTTGTTGCACCACACAAAGACAGGCAGACAGTAGCCATCGTCTGCACACTGGAAGTGGGTGTCAGGGCAGACTGGCGATCCACTGATGGCAGACGTGTCAACGGTCTGCGTTATCACTCCCCCATAGCCATCAAAGTTGATCACAGCAGGAGGGGGGACTCTGGCACTGATGTCTGTGATTCCACCATCAGTATTGCACTGTTCTTCATCGCTACTGTCACTACAGTGAGGGAACTGATCACACTCCTGATTCCTTGGTACACACTGTGGGACATCCAGCAAGAATTGCCCGAAATATTTACTTGTGATTGTTTAAAAGAAAAGGGGCAGGTCTGCATGAGTATGTAATATGTCTCTGTAGGTTTGGATCCTTTAATATCTATTTATCTATCTATCTCTTTTTTATGTCTGGTTGTCTGTCTATCTATATATTTGTGTGTGTGTGCGCACGCGCACACGCACACACACACACACACACACACACACACACACACACACACACACAACACACACACACACAAACGCACAGAGAGAGAGAGAGAGAGAGAGAGAGAGAGAGAGAGAGAGAGAGAGAGAGAGAGAGAGAGAGAGAGAGAGAGAGAGAGAGAGGGGGGATAGAAAAATACAGAATGAATGCATTGTTATACCGCCTTGTTACTGCATTGGAAATGGGTTTTGACATCGCAGGTTGCGTACACACAGAAGGCTTCATCACTTTGGTCGCGGCAGTCCGGGCGATGGTCACACACCAAAGTGTAAGGCACGTGATCCACATCATTGTGACACTTGAACGAGGGCGGAAGTGGCGTCAGATCAGCCGCACAGGAAATGACGTCGACAACAGTCGTGCCTAGACAATGGCTGTCTACGTCACAGGCCAGAAAGGTGTGAGTGACGTGTTGATTACGACACTGGAGAAAACGGTCTCCTCCCGACCACAGCCCAGAAGAACTGGTGCGAAGAACTTTGTTTCCCTTCGATTGGGTTGATGCTGATCTCCTGGAGGTGTTGGGTAGTTCACAAAGGTAGTTGAATCTCCTGGGCTTATTCCTTTGGGACTGCCTTAATCCGTCAGACTCCAACCAGACACATGAAATGAAGCAGGCGTTCGAAATTACGAAGTTCCCAGTGTAGTAGGCGATAACACCATCCAAATGACTCCACATGTTTCTGTACCTGTATCATCATCATCATCATCATCATCATCATCATCGTCGTCATCATCATCATCATCATCATCATCATCATCACCACCACCACCACCACCACCATCATCATCATCGTCATTATCATGACCACTACCACCACCACCTCCACCACCGCCATCACCATCATCATCATCATCATCATGACCACCACCACCACCACCACCACCACAATCATCATCTTCATCATCATGACCACTACCACTACCACCACCACCACCACCATCATCATCATCATCATGACCACCACAACCACCACCACCACCATCATCATCACCATATCACCATCATCATCATCATCAACAACAACAACTTTCTAATTGCACTATCATCAGTCTTCAACAGTTTCACTTCACAATTACTTTTATCCCATCATTTCAGCCATGGCGTAGCTCAGCAATTTTGTCCCTAGCATACAAGTTCGACATTGTTTGAAGCTGGTAACATGACTGGCAAGTGTCCTTATATATCAGCAATTTTGTTCCTAGCATACAAGTTCGACATTGTTTGAAGCTGGTAACATGACTGACAAGTGTTCTATCTGCTTCTTCCTTGTGGAATGTTGCTATGTTAAGGACACTATAAATCACCTACCCACCCCCACCCACCCACCTCCGCTCAGTGGTTTTCTCCCGTTAGAAGAATCAGTCAGATGCAAAGAGGTGGACTATGGCACTGATTCTAGAAGTTTGATCATCAAAAGGTATGTGTCTGAGTTGTGTAAGCAAATCTAACGTTTGCTTTTTAAGGCCTTATTTTCCTGTTGAGTGGGTGCATGCATTTCACTTAAAAATCTCGACGAAAGAAAAGAACAACGGCAATACAAAGAAATAACAATGACTACAGCAACAAAAACCACCAAAACAAATGCACAAAAGTTCTTATGGGACATAAGGGAATTTGTGGCGGAGTGCGATTATTCCGATATTTTCCGGTAAGACAAAATTCTTAAAGCAGGCCAGGCATGCGTAAAAACCATTCCGGTATTTTCCGGTAAGACAAAATTCTTAATGCAGGTCGGGCATGCGCAAAAGCGCTTCCTTTTCGAAGTAACATGCTAGCAGTGAAGACGCACTCTCTGCTCTCCGAAAAAATCTCTGCTCTCTCAAATAAGTTGCAAGGTAAGATCCTCATCCATGCAGTCTACATGGTGTCTAACATGCCTCATGCCTTGTTGCTTGGTCATTCCATCATCAAACGTTTTGCTCAGCGAATTTGTGATGCAGATGATGTGCGTTGGAACGCAATTATTAAGTTGCAAGACACTTGCTCTGTGGAGATACTCATGATAGTCGGCAGAGCCGGACTAACGTTACACGGTCTTCTGCGCGATAACCAAACTCTCCCAGGCATAATGAATACGCTTAAACAACGACCCAACATCATCTTTCTTCAGATAGGAGGCAACGATTTCTGGCTTGGGACAACACATGATGAATTAGCTATGGGTATCTTGGCCTCTCTATTGAAAGGTATGTAGTGATGCACGGTTTCTGCGCACGTAGGCGAGCTCAGCGGAAGTGCACCTCGTGTGAGAAGTGTTCACTGACACTCAGTTAAACAAGCAGACGAACTCCGGCAGTACACACGAGAGCCTGAAGAGAGCAGTCCTGCTAACTTGTTGTTAGTTTAGCGACGCTAGGCCTTAAGGAGAGCGGACTAGCTAACTTGTAGTTAGCTAGGGAGCTACTTCGTACCACAGTAACACTAGTGACAGACCAGTGCTTGGGCCTCCAGTTACCAGGAGACAGTTTTGCCCTAGCACTGCGACAGTACAGCCGTAGACGGACACAACGGCAAGGACGGTTCTGACAGTACCACTGTTGGGCCTGGAGGTGGACACTGACAGAAAGACAGTATACCAGCTGCTTGACCCTCTGAGGAAAGCTCCCAAGCTCGGCTTGGACAGAGTGCGTCGCAGACTGTGTGTGACAGACCTTACTTGGTAGTTCATGCCAGTGAAGGGCTTGGAAAGAATCCTGACATAACTCCAAGCCAGAGTCTGGACTGACCAGGTAAGGTAGAGTGCGTGTGTGTGAGTGCAGAAGTGCTAGGTATATAAACGAACTTCTCTTGAGTGTAGGGAAAACACTTCATTGGTGTCAGAAGTGGGATATGCTTAGCACTTTTAGTTAGTAAAAACCCTAGCTGTAAGTTAACAACAAACAGAAGTTGTTAATAGCGTTGGGTGTTGGTTGTGTTGTACACAGACCAGGTACTAATTGTACTCCACACTAGTACTTTCCAGTTGCTCCATTAGTAAAAGGGGGAAAGATTTATTCAGTAGACCATAGGGCTGAATGTAACACAGCCTCTGGATTGAGCAGTGCAGCTTGTGTGTTCAGGGAAAGGAAGGGGAAATGTACATTATCCATGATGATGTCCATTCCTTGTGGCAAACCCAGTGACCTGCTTGCACTGATTGATTTTGGAACACAGCAGGGGGCCATGGGAGATTTAATAGAGCCCCAAAATGGCCGCCGCATTGGGGGGAAGAAAAGAAAGAGTACTCCCTTACCCACATGGGATGAGCAGCAGTCCATGGATGATTTCTGGTCCTCTCTTCACTCAGGGGCAAGCAAAAGCACAAGTCTAGTTGCTGAACCCAGTGATGCCAGTTCCCTGCTCGCCGAGCTGCCACCAGTTCCGACTCATCCACCAAACTTTGTGGACAACCGGGTTGAGTTGGAAGTGGGCTCTCCTGGGTCTGCTGAAGAATTGGAACCCCATCCCTCCAGAGTGGTGAGAAAATCACCAGGAAGGAGCGAGTCTTTTAGACTTAATTACTCAGATCGAGGACACGGGCAGTCACGGAGGTCTCCGTCTTTGTCAAGGTCGGCCTCTAGCGGACAGCATTGCCACAGATTTGGGTCAGAGTCTCTAGCGTGGGAACACAACCAGAGTCTGAGGCAGTCGAATCCTGAAACAAGATCACAGGGACGACAGCACAGACACCATGGCGGGGACTTTAGACTTGAAGATTCCAGGCACTTTACCCCATACTCAAGTAGGTCTAGGTCGCCAGCACCGACTGACCACAGGCGTCAAGATTTTGCTGGAGATCATGACCAAGAGCATAGCGATGGGGAGGGGCGCCTGTATAGTGGCAGGAGGCATGACGAACGAACGCGGGCCCCGTCGAGCTGTCCCCTGCCCTCGAGAGTAACTTGGAGCAGGCACCAAAGTAGGTCACACAGAAACAGGTTTTACTGGCATGACCACCACGACTGCACTGAGAGTGAGTCGGAATTGTATTCTGACCCCTCAGACAGCAGCAGGGAAAACGGTCCTGATAGGCATTCTCATTCTGGACCGAGAGGGGACCCCGAAAATTACCACAAAATCTACAGTTTGACGGGAACACAAACTGGCTGTCATTCAAGTACAGGTTCGACAGCTATAGACAGCCCTCAACTGGTCGGAGAATGAGAGTCGGGATTACCTGGGATGGTGTTTGGAAGGAAAAGCCAAGATTTCTTCACCATTGCCACCAAGATGAGCAGTCAGTGCTCATATCACCAGATGATGAAGAAGTTGGAAGCACGCTTCGGGGCCAGAGAGCTGACTGAAATGGCCAAGCTCAAGTTCCAGCAAGCCAGCCAGAACCCAGGGGAGTCCTATGAGGACTGGGCAGATCGGGTCACAGTGCTTGCTGTTTCAGCCTTCAGAGACCTGCCAGAAAGTTATGTACAGGGTGAGGCGATCAGCAAATTTTGCACTGGCAGTCAGGACAAGGAGGCAGGTAAATATGCCTATCTGGAGAGACCCAGAACCATGGAGGAAGCCGTCCATAAAGTCAAGTGGTACCAGCACGTCTCCCTGGTCATGGATGAGGCACCAAGGAAAGTTCAGGAGGAGCCACAGGTCAGTTCTGGTTTTTCCAGGCAGGATCTGGACAGCTGTATTAAGCAGATCCTGGAAAAGTTGACCCCTCATCTGCAGCTTCTAGCTAAGACAGGACAAAGCAACCTCCCGACAATCCAGATTCCGGTATCAAGTGCTTCTACTGCAAACAGGTTGGGCACGGAAAAAGATTGCAGGCGGGGACCAGAAGTGGCTGCAGAACCAGTCTAGCAAAGGAGAGGAAGGAAGGAAAACGACACCATCTCTTCAGTCAAGTCGCCTGTTCCTTCGCGCTCTGTCAATGCAGGAAGGACCATCTCCCATGGCAGGATTTCCAAGGTGCAACCTTCGGTACGGTCCAAGGCAGTGGGAGCTACTGGCAATAATCCGCCACATATGCCTAGTGCTTCACCGCTGAAAGGACCGAACCAGCCTCTGACAGTAAGCACTCCATGCAAGAATTCGAAGGAACCATCGTCTGAGGTTATTCGAATTGCTAGGGTCAGGGCCGGTTCTAAGGTGAAAGTGACCATGAGGGAGAACAGGTCAGGATGCCAGAGTAAGGATTCAAGTACAGCTGGCAAATCAAGTTGCTCCGAAGGACCACCTGGAAAAGTGTCAGCCAGGCATACTCAGGACAGTAGGGGTATTGGGCAGTCTAGCCAGCATCGGAGGATCCCAACACAGGCCTTATAGGATCAAGTGAAAGGGACAGGGAATCCTCTGACAAAGGGCCCACAACAGGGAAAAGACATACGGACTCGAGCCCTACTGCTGAGATCCAGGATGCCAGAACTTCCATGTCTGCACATCGCCACAGATCAGGAAGGCAAAGGAGGCCGGTTCCACATGCCAGGAAACCCAAAAGAGGGGCAAGAAGTGTTTGATTCCTGGATGTGGAGAGGCTAACAGGTATCCGAAAGCTCATGCCTTCATTCACCATCTGCTGGCATATTCGATGAAAGGTTGCCATCTTCATCAAAGGTTGTTTTGCAGGGTCGGACACAGGCACTTAGACAGGCAATGGCATGGCTACTGGGGCCATGTGGAAACTGGGAAAGGCTGGTGGGCTTCATCGACGGGCGGCGCTGCCCCAGCTTGGGCAGTACAGTCTTCACCAACTGCCAGAAGGAGGCCATGAAGGCTTTTAGCCAGCATGTGGGAGAGCCAGTTCCAGAAACACTTCATCTGAAGTCTGTGCCGGCTCTCATTCACTGGAAGGCACTGTTGGTGTTGACGGCTAGTATGAGCCCGGAGGGCAGAGCTGCTGGCGGAGGAGGTACCCAGCACCAGTGGACATGGAATCCCCTGAGCCTTCTGCTTGCTGTTAGGGTGCCTGAGAGAGGACTGTGATGGTATGCTGAGGGGTGTGCAAGGCATTGTGGCAGGCCATGGATTGGTTTGTCGTGTCACCGGGTAGCTGGAAGTGATTGCTCCGGTTCCCCTGAATGCAGTGTCTTCTGTCCGCCCTGGGTGACGTACGCATCCGGGATGGCAGAGGGGAAACGATGGCCACTTTTTGCCAGTATATTCGGGGGGCTGGTTCAGGGTAGCTTCCAGATGTGCCCGGCTGAGACGGCAGCCATCCTGGTTCATTGAAAGGTCATGCTGCTTCTGGTGGCGTGGATGGACCCACAGGGAAAAAACTGTGGAGAACACTATCCAGCACCGGAGGCCTGGGAGCCTGCCCAAGCAGTGATACTTTAGGCGTCTGCTGACCCTCCGAATGTGGCTGAAATAGCCTTACCGGACGTGGTCGCAGATTGGCAATGGATCAGTTTCCATGGGCCTGTTGACACACGGTGCTTTTCGCATCTCCGGCTGCTAAACAGGAAGCACTCTCAGAGGACCTGCAAATCAACACTACAGACATGGGTTCAAGCGAGGTGAAGAGCTCCCTTCCTCACTGCAACCCCTGGACAAAAAGCTTTCATCATAAAGTCGGGGGGAGTGTAGTGATGCACGGTTTCTGCGCACGTAGGCGAGCTCAGCGGAAGTGACCTCGCGTGAGAAGTGTTCACTGACACTCAGTTAAACAAGCAGACGAACTCCGGCAGTACGACACGAGAGCCTGAAGAGAGCAGTCCTGCTAACTTGTTGTTAGTTTAGCGACGCTAGGCCTTAAGGAGAGCGGACTAGCTAACTTGTAGTTAGCTAGGGAGCTACTTCGTACCACAGTAACACTAGCGACAGACCAGTGTGTCACGGACAAAAATGAAACAACCAAACTCGTGGTTAGTCGCCAGCCAATTTGTTCGGACATAAGCTTCAACCCAAACATTCTAGGCACCAGGTAGACGGGCCCATATGTCGGGTCCAGCCAATTAAGCTTAGCGGAGAGGCTTCACGGAGACGGTACTGTCCAGCCAGACAGACTAAGTGGCTGACCGACGCCTCGATGTCTGGTCAGACGAGTCTCAATAGGTCTGGGCCAGGCTGATCTGGCCAATTTGTAGGAAAAGGCCCAAAAGTTAAGTCGGCCCGTCCCCAAGTTGAAGTAGGAGGGGGGGGGGTTTTAGTGTGTGGGGGGGGTTTGAAAATAAAAGCTAATCAATTAAAAGGGGCCCAAAGTTGCCCCACCCAGAGGGAAGGCGTGTAGGCGGACTGTATGATTTAAATTTGCCAATGGAATTAGAGGGAGATAACTTGGGGTTAAAAGGCGGAAAAAAATATGCCCAATGGTACTCGCCCTTGGACAATAGGTAGGGAAAAAAAGAAAATTTTTGTGGTGCGGAGGGGGGAGGAAACAAAAGGGAGAGAGAGAGACAGGGGGAAGAGGCTCTGTGTAAGCTCTGACGAGAAAGAAGAGAGAGGGGAGGGAGGGGGGAAAAGAAAACCCAATTTTGGGAGAGATTGGCTTGAGATAGTCTGGGGGAAAAAAGGAAGGGGGAATGTTGGGAGAGAGATTTTGCAAACTAATAAAGAGGAAAAGAAAAAAAAAGGAAAAAAAAAAAAAGGAAAAGCAACCATGTCCATTTGTTTGGGGCGGGAAAAAAGAGAGAGAGATTTGCATCCCTTTTAATGCAGGAAGGAAAAAAGGAAAACAGATTGATTTTGGGTTTTGTCATTGTTCCCCCTTAAACCCGGGGTTCAAACCTCATCCCTTCCCCGCGTCATTTCCCGTAAAGGGCAGAAACAGGGCCCAACCCCTTTTCCAAAACAGCAAATGACAGGGCCAGCAGCCCAAGGACCAGTCCCAAAGAAAGTTGTGTCGTGTTTGTGAAATTTGACAGTGAAAAAAAAAAAAAAAGAAAAGAAAAGCAGTGATTCGTGAATAGTTAAGATCCCCTTTCCCCGGGTTTAAAGTAAAAAATCTGTTTATCCCCGGGTTTTGTTAATGTTTGTTTTAGTAAATGATTTTTAAATTCAGGAAAGAGAGAATTTTTTTATTTTTTTTGATTCCATATGCATTGATGTTTCGTTTTATGTCTGTGTAGAAAAGTTTTTGACTTTATAGTTTTTTTTGATGTGTCCGAATCCCATGATTTTATTAAATGGTTTGTAAGAAAGTGGGGATTTGTTTTTTGGGGGGTTGCGCTAGTCCTTCCCCCCATCGACATCCCCCGGGGTTTGAAAAAATTTTTTGGCAAACCCTTTGCCAGGATATTCTGGCCATTTTTTTAAATTTGTTCAACTTCTCAGAGAAAAACTGGGTGGGATTCAAGTGTTTTTAATCCAAGGAAAGGTGTTGTTTTTTAACTGTATTTTCCCCAAGTTTAGTTAAATATAGGTTTGGGCTTTGGGGGTTTCCAAGATAGTTAATATTGGCTTGGATTTCACCCCCAGAGTACTTATTTGCAAGTTTTGCCTATAATTCGTCTCAAAAGGTTGGGGGCAGGCGGCGGGGCGTCTTATAAAAACGAATTTAATTTGCCTGGCCAATTATTATCTTCATAGGATTGTGCTTTTTTAAAAATTTTTTTTTTTTCCACTGTTTTCGGGAACCCCCCAGTTTGGCGTGGAGTAATAAAACTTTTTCCCCCCCCCCAAAAAAAAAAGAGTCAATGGGGAAGGGAAAAACCCCCCACCCCCTATTAAAACAACTGTGGGGGGCGTCCCCGTAAATTTAGGCTATTCGGGAGAGAGTTGCGAGTTCCCGTTGGGAAAAAACCAGCAAAAGTTGGGAAAGAGTTTGAAGGGCCCCGGGAAAGCCGCCGTGTGCATTAGAATAGCGGGGCGGGGAAAAGGTAAAGAAACGAAAAGAAACAGAAATTTAAAGGATTCGGCAAAATAGGCTAGCGAAGGAGGAAACAGAAAAAAACAAAAGGAAAAGGGGGAAAAGGAAAACAGAAAGTTTAAGGAATTCAATTAGAGTTAGAACGAGTGAAAATACAAAAGGGGGGACACCGATGAGGTAGTTTTTTTCCCATTTACTTTTGTGCCCTTTAACCCCCCCCCAAAAGGGTTCCCAAATTTTCTCTAAAGGGAAAAACCGATTGGGATTGATCCCATACATCAGTCGTTTCAAAAACGTTTGCGCCCATTTCAGGGGGGGCCCTTTCGGGAAGAGTGGGCAGTCATTTTGTAAGCGTTATGACGGGTAAGGAATTACAGTTTTTCATGCTTTTACCCCCGAACAACATTTCTGATTTCGGCGCTGTGAAGGAATTTTGAGGGAAAGGATTTGACCCCCACAGGGAGGGGTTCAGGAAAAAAATTTTCCTTTCAGCTAAAATTAAAAAGCGGGGTGAGAGTACATCAGTTTGGTGCACGTTTAGATCACTTTTTTGAAAAGTGGTTAGAGTTGAGCGTACGAAGGGGGGAAAAATTCGCTAAATTTGGGAAAGAGTGGTTTTTTGAAGGAACGATTTTGTAATTTTGGGCCCCTGAGTTAAAAAATACTTTGAAAGGGGACACCCAGAGACAGAAAAAAAGGGGAGTTTTGAAGTTCGCAGAGGTGTTAGAGGGCACTTTTGGGCATAAGGTGCAGGAGGAAACAGGTGTAGGAAAGGTGAGAAGAGTGCAAGGAGTTGGGAAGGGGTTTTCCTGCAAGTTCCCAAACCCATTTGTGGGCAAAAGGGGGAAGGGAAAAAGGGGACTTGGGTTTTTTCCCTTTGTCAAAAGGGGACTTTGTGGGGGGGGATTGTCCCCTTTTGGGGGTTCCAAAAGGCAGAAAACCCCTTGAAAGGGAAATCGTAAGGGTCGCCGGGGAAAAACGCCCTCCCTTTGGAAACCCAAAAAGGGAAATTCAGTTGAAGAGGTTGGAGTGCACCCTATGGCTAGAACTGGACAGCAGTCAGTGTCGGGGAAAGGGGGGGCACTAGGCTGAGGGGTTTCGTTACGGGAAAAAGGGTGGTTTGGGCCCCAGCAGGGGTGAAAGTTTTTACGGGGCCCCCTTTTTTTGTTCATGGGGTGTATTTTAGAACAATTTGGTGAGAAAGGGGATTTGACGAGGCAAAATCCGAGTACTCAAATCGTGGCCGGTGGGGGGTTTCCCAGTTGCTAAGATAGAAGTAGTCCCCCTTACTTCTCAGGCGATTTGTCGGGCTTTGGGTTTGAGGGGGAAAAACCCCCTTCTTTAAATTTTTGTCATGGGAAAAATTTCCCGGGTGAAGGGGAACCAGGGGATCCTGAGTTGTTGCTGTTTACGGGGGCAGCGTTAAAAACCCCGGAGAAAGAAGGGGGGAAAGGTTGAAAAACCCCGTTAGTGTTCCGGGAAAGGGAAAAAGCCCGGGCTTTGATGGGGGTCGCCTGATGAGTTTAGGGCAGCGGGGAAACCCAAGGGACCTTCGCTGTAAAAGTTTGGGATTTGGCCCAAAGAGGTGGGGGAAAAAACAGGGGTTAGAGGAGGTGAGACGGGAATTTCTTGTAAAAAGGCGGGCTGTTTTACCGAGGTTCACCAAGGGGAAAAAGGGAAAGGGTTTGCCCACCCCCCAGTTAAAAGGTTTCCAGCGGAAATCGTGACACTGTTTTTTAGTAGGTCAGGGGCGCTCATGGGGGTATCTCGGCCCCCCGAAAACAGCTGACCAAATCTTTGATGATTTTCTTTCCCCCAGGAGAAAATGGCGGGACTTAAAGCGTTTCTGCAGGTATGTGACGTGTGTCAAAGGTCAGCCAAAAGGGGGGTTTGAAGGGGAAGGGGCCCTCTTAAAACAGCCCCCTTTTTTTAATTGACACTCCATTAGGGGGGTGGTTTTGCCCTGTTTGGCCCAATGGCCCTTTTTAAAAAAGGGTTTGGGCCCACAGGTATTTTATTGACGCTCGTGGACTACGGGCCCCAAGAAAACCCAGAAGCAGTTGCTTTGAAAGGGTAAAATACCCCAACGGGGTCGTTAAAGGGCTGGTAGAATCTTTTCTCGCGTGGGTGTGCCAGCAAAAATTTTTGTGAAGGGGGTCCCCAGTTCCCTAGGGGGATGAAGGAGGCCCAAACAGGTGCAAAGGGTTTCACACAGTTCTAACCCCCCCATACCATCCAAGGGCAATGGCTTGGTGGAAAGTTTCAAGGGGTGTGCGAAGGGCATTTTTAAAGAAAGTTTTCTGTGGGGAAAAAGGCCCCGAGATTGGGCGTACTTCCCGGGCGGCACTGTTCCCCTCAGGGAAGCCCTCAGGAAAGCCAGGCTTTTCCCTTTTTAAAGCGCTGTAGGGCGGACAGTTCGGGGGACGTTTTTTGCATTCCCCCAAAGAGCTGTGGGCCCGGAAAGAAAAAGGGTCGGAAGGGGGCCCAAAAACCCACTTACCCAGTATGGGGTTTGGACCTAGCAATGGGCCCTTCGAGGAGACATGAAAGGGTCGCAAGGGGGGTTTTTGCAGGAGGCTGGGGGTCGTTCAGAAAAAGAAAATATGACGGAAGGGGGGGAGGAAGCATTCCCAAGGGGGGAAAAAAAATTTCCGTTCCTTTTCCCCAGGATCACAACAAGCTGTGATGCAGGAAGGGCCCTTCCCCTCTTAAAAAAGGTAAAATCAGGACTACGAATCGTGTGAATGGGAAATAAAAACTTTTCCATGAAAAATTTGCTCCGCAAAAAATATTCAGGGGGAGACTCAGCACAAAAGGGCAGCAGAAACCCATTGAGGGAAAAGGCGAAGGAGCCCCGGGCGAAGAAGGGGTTTTTTTGGGTTGCCTGATTTTCCCAGGAGAAGAGTCTTTCGGGGATGGGTCACTGTATGAAGGGTAGACAGTAGGAGACAGGGGGAAAAGTTAGGGGCCCCTTTAAAAACAGAAATAGGGGCCCCTGACTGAAAAAACCGGGCCCGGACAACTCTGGCCCCCATGTAGGTTTGGAAAATTTTTTAAACATCCCCAAAAAAACCGTAATGTGAAAAGGCCTACCCGACCCCATTTGCCACCAAGAAAGTAAATCGAGGGGGGTAAAAAGTTGTTGGACCTTGGGGTAAAGGGAAACCGCCCCAAAATCATCGTATAGTGCCCCCCGTCGCCCTTAGTGAGGAAAAAGTCAGGGGGTCCCTTCGATTTTTGTGTTGATTTAGAGTCGGGAACAGGTCACCAAGGTCGGGAGAGGCCCATCCCGAACTTTGGAAAAGCCTGTTCGCCCAGATCGCCACAAGCAAGACCCAAGTATTTCACCGGTAGATTGAGAAAAGGGTTATGGAAAATAGTTTTTGGGGGAAAAAAGGAAGTCAAAAGCTTTCTCCATCCTGGGGGGCCCTTTCCCCCCGTGGGAGCCCCCTTTCCCTTTTTTTGGGATGGTCAACGCCCCTTCCCGGGTTTCTCTCGGATGAGGGGGAATTTTATTGACAGGATTGTGAGGGCGTTTGTGAATTTAAAGGGTTTGACTTTCTAAATAGATCCGAGACAGGGGAGGAGTTATGAGGCATTGGAAAGCGTTTTAGGAGGTTGAGACAACCCAAAATCTCACAGCCAGCCCAACAAATTTGCCAGGTTATTTTTTTCCAAAGCCTGGATTTCCCCAAGGTTTTGTTGTGGGAAAAGGCGACACAAAGCAGCCGGAAAAAGGGGAAAAATTTGGAAATTTGTTAAATTCAGAGAGGACCAAAGGCCCAAAACGGGAAGTCGGGAGTTGTTTGGTTTTATTGGTTTTTAAGGGAGTTTTTTCCAAATTTGCAGCAACCCCGGGTTTCCTTTCCATTTGATTTGGGTAAAGGCGGGGAAAACCGGGCAGGGGGTCGAAGGGGCAGAGGGCCCCAGAGCAACCCATTGAGACGGTGTTGGAAAGGTTTGGGTTTCCCCGCCCCAATCCTGAAGCTCCCAAGATATGTCCAAACCCCCCCCCCCCCCCCCCCCCAAAATTTTTTTGGGTTGGGAAGATGACGGGCGGGGGTTTTAATTCGGTATTTGTTCCCGGGTTTTGCATGAAAAAGGGGCCCGAGTTCCCTTTTGGAAATTGCTAGCAGGAATTGAAAATAGTGGGGGAAGAAGGGTACGAAAACTGTGGGGGAAGGAAGGGTTTTACCCTTTTTTCCGTGGGGGGGCCCTTTGCAGAAGTTCCCCCAAATACTTGTATGGGAAAAGATTTCCCGTGATTGGACAGATCATCAACCACTAAAAAATTCCGCGGAGGCGCGTTGAAAAAAAACAAGCGGGAGTTCTGCGTTGGCAAGGGCCCACTCCACCCCTTCGGGTATCGGTGAAGTATTTTCCCGGGGTCGAAGAATGTCGGAGCTGATTTTTAAGCCTTTTGTGGGTTAGCAACCCGGGGCAACTCAGAGGAAGTCATTCATATCCGGGGTTTCTTTGTTGTTAATATGGGTTGATTACAGTTATTTTGTTTGGGGGATAGGGGTTTTTCCCCATTTGGCTTTTGGTTTTCCAAAAATTTTTGTTTGGATTTGTTCTTTTGAAAATGTAGTTATGCTTGAGCTTTAACCGTCGCTTGTGTAGTGATGCTTATTTGAAATTTAATTGAGGATGAGTTTCCCTCAGTGAAGTGTATGAATGTGATAATATTTATTTTTGTTTTCCCATAAGAATTGTGAGAGGAGAGTTTGGCAAATCCGAAAGGTGGGGGTTGAAAAAATTTCCCGCACAGGGGCCCGTTAAAAAATGGGGTCGAAAAAAAGAAAGAGCGCATTTCAATGATAACTCATTGGAGTGGTATTCATAATGATTTTTTTTTAATTTAAAACCCGGTTTTTTTTAAAAGTATTTTTCAAAACTTTCCCGGTAGCTTTTTAAATTGGTTTTTTCCGGGGGAAAATTCGGGGGTTTTGCTTTTTTGCCCCGGTTTTGAAACAACAAACCTGGTTTTTTTTTGCGGGGGAAATTTGTTCGGAAAAAAAGAAAAACCCAAAACTTTTTAGGGCCGGGCGGGGGAAAAATTTTTTTCGGGCCAAGCCAAAAACTTTCAGGGCCAGGAGACGGGCCCAATTTTGGGGTCCGGGCCCCAATTTGGTTCGGGGGAGAGCTTAGGGGGGCCCAGGTACGGGCCAAGAGGACGGGATTTTAAGGGGGCCCCGCCCCCTTTTGGGTTGGGGGGGGAAAGGTTATGGTTGGGGGTAAAATCCCCCAAAAATTTGAGGTTGGCCCCAAAGGGGGTGGGGGGGGGGGGGGGTGGGGGGGGGTAAAATTTTCAAAAACAGGAAAAGGGGTTTGTAGCGGGGGGAACCTGTCAGGGGATTTGAAAAACCCCAAAGGGAAATTAGAGGGGGGATAACTTCGGGTACGAGGGGGGTTTAAAAAATCCCGACCAATGGTACTCCCCCTTGGGAACATGGGTTTAGGGAAAAAAGTAAGGGTGTAAAGTGCAGAGGGGGGGGGCGGGAAAGGAGGAGAGGGGAGGGGCGGGAGGAAGGGCTCTGTTTAAGCTCTGACGAGAGAGAAGCAGAGAGAGGGGGGGAGGAGAGAAGGAACCAAGTTGAAAAGTTTGGGCAGGGAGTAGTCTCCCGGGGAAGGATAGGGGGATTGGGGAAAAGAGAGGGGGGTTGCAAAATAATAAAGGGGGAAAAGAAAAAAAAAGAAAAAAAAAAAAAAAGGAAAAGCAACCATGTCCATTTGTTTAAGGGCAGACGGGAAGAGAGAGAGATTTGATGCGTTAATGGGGAAAGGGAAAGGGAAAGGAAAACAGATTGTTGTTGATAGTAAATTTGTTCCCCTTTTAAGGGGGTTTTTCGACCTCATCCTGGCAGCGTCATTTCTTTAAAAACAGAACCACAGCCCAAAAGCCAGTCCCCAACATTTTAACCCCTGACCAGGCCCCAGAAAGCCCAAGACCAGTGCCAGCATTGTGTCGTGTTGTGAAAGTGACATGAAAAGAAAAAAAAAAAAAAGAAAAGACGTGATTCGTAAATAGTTAAGATCCCCTGGCCAGGAAAAGGGAGAAATTGTTTCCCCCGGGGTTTTAGTTAATGTTTTTTAGAAAAATGATTTTGTAAAAATTTTCAGGAAAAGAGAATGTTTTATTTTGTTTGTTTCCCATATGCATTGATTTTTTTTCTTTGATCTTGTTTTTAGAAAAAGGTTTTAGACTTTACTAGTGGTTTGTTTTGAGGGAATGCTGATATATGAATGAGATTGAAAAGCAAGTGTGAGTTTTGTTTTGGGCTGTGCGCTAGTCCTTCCTCCATCGACATCACCCGAGGTTGACACAGTGCTTGGGCCTCCAGTTACCAGGAGACAGTTTTACCCTAGCACTGCGACAGTACAGCCGTAGACGACACAACGGCAAGGACGGTTCTGACAGTACCACTGCTGGGCCTGGAGGTGGACACTGACAGAAAGACAGTATACCACTGCTTGACCTCTGAGGAAAGCTGCAAGCTCGGCTTGGACAGAGTGCGTCGCAGACTGTGTGTACAGGCCTTACTTGGTAGTTCATGCCAGTGAAGGCTTGGAAAGAATCCTGACATAACTCCCAAGCCAGAGTCTGGACTGACCAGGTAAGGTAGAGTGCGTGTGTGTGAGTGCAGAAGTGCTAGGTATATAAACGAACTTCTCTTGAGTGTAGGGAAAACACTTCAGGTAGATTCGGGATGGAACGCGCAGGTTCGGACAGTTGTTGCCAAGATTCAAAGCTGAACGATCCGGGAAATGTGGGTTTTTATCACAGCGAGGAGCAACAGATTTCAACACATGCGCGCAACAAGTCCCACCAGCAACACATTAGTACAGTGGTCTGATACTTGGAACCTAATATTTAATGCAGAAAAATGTAAAGTACTTCAAATTGGTAAAACAAACCCACAAAAGGAGTATATAATGAAAAATTGGGGGCAAGGAAATAAAAGTATCTAAATGTGAAGAAGAGAAAGACCTAGGTGTGACTTTTGACAAAAATTTACTATTTGACAATCATATTGTAAATAGTATTAATAAGGCTAACAGAATGATTGGAATAATAAAAGAACCTTTACATTTATGGAAAAGGACACCTTTTTTGCATTTATATAAGACACTAGTTAGACCTGTTCTTGAATATGGCAACACTGTATGGTATCCAATGCTAAAGAGACAATCAGAAGCTCCAGAACAGGTACAAAGAAGAGCAACCAAGATGATTCATAATATAAAAGATTACTCATATCAGAAAGGTAAGATATTTAAACAATCATTAATGTCTTTAAGAACCTCATAGATAAACATGAATTATTAACAAAAATTAGATATGAATTTGATGGATAATAGGTCTGAGCTAGCCTATGACTGGACCAACGGTTACAAAAAACAAAAAACAAAAAAAATATATATAAACATACAGAAGGGGCGTAAAAAGCCTAAATAGGCTAAGTTGTATTTGATACAACGCCCCTGATCCTGATCCTGTCAAATCAGGGGCAATTCAAGTTCTACAAATCAATCAGAGGAGCCTTGATAGTAGCATGCAACAAAGTACAAGGTAAAAACTGAATGCACACAAAGTAGTAGTTACACAGGGCAGTGATGTGTTCACACTAAGCATTACCACAAGTACTTATGTGATGTTGCTTGCTGTTGTTCTCCTCTTCGGTCATGCTTTTACTATTTTTGCTTACTCAGCACACAGTTGAACCAGACTGCAACAACCAGATCATTTTTAAAAAATAAAAAAAAAATTTGGGTCGAAGGAGGGATGCGTCATCTGTTAACACGGCAGGCCATTTTCCGTGCGATTAGAACTTTCACGGCAGACTCTGATTTTATTTTTATTTCGGTTGTCCGTTTTTATTATGTGCTTCATCGGTCTGACCAGGATGTCCTATTACTACAGATTACAAGAAGTAGCTATTTCATGTCCCTCTTGTTTTGTTCGTCAGTGCATGTTTTTCAGCAAGGTGGCCATAATATTGCCATGATATGATCCGTGATATGTTTTGCAGCAATTCGGCTAGGTTAGCCGTGACCTTGACCCATGTTTTCGACTTTAAGCAGCATGTTTTCTACTCATTGCAGCTACACCAGCGGTGATCTGGCATGTTTCTCAGCGATGCAGTTATATTAACTGTGACCCGTGTTGACCCATGTTTTCTACCCTGTTTTCTTCTACTCAATGCAGCCACATCAGCTGTGATCTTGCATGTTTCTCAGCAATGCAGCTACATCAGCTGTGACCTTGCATGTTTCTAGCAATGCAGCTACATCAGCTGTGACCTTGCATGTTTTCTTTTACACTCAATGCAGCTACATCAGCTGTGCTCTTGCATGTTTCTCTGCAATGCAGCTATATTAGCTGTGCCCTATATTGTTTTCTACTCAATGCAGCTACATCAGCTGTGCTCTTGCATGTTTCTCCGCAATGCAGCTATATTAGCTGTGCCCTATATTGTTTTCTACTCAATGCAGCTACATCAGCTGTGCTCTTGCATGTTTCTCCGCAATGCAGCTATATTAGCGTGCCCTATATTGTTTTCTACTCAATGCAGCTACATCAGCTGTGCTCTTGCATGTTTCTCCGCAATGCAGCTATATTAGCTGTGCCCTATATTGTTTTCTACTCAATGCAGCTACATCAGCTGTGCTCTTGCATGTTTCTCCGCAATGCAGCTATATTAACTGTGCCCTATATTGTTTTTCTACTCAATGCAGCTACATCAGCTGTGACCTTGCATGTTTCTCCGCATGCAGCTATATTAGCTGTGCCTATATTGTTTTCTACTCAATGCAGCTACATCAGCTGTGACCTGCATGGTCTCCCGCAATGCAGCTATATTAGCTGTGCCCTATATTGTTTTCTACTCAATGCAGCTACATCAGCTGTGCTCTTGCATGTTTCTCCGCAATGCAGCTATATTAGCTGTGCCCTATATTGTTTTCTACTCAATGCAGCTACATCAGCTGTGACCTTGCATGTTTCTCCCGCAATGCAGCTATATTAGCTGTGCCCTATATTGTTTTCCACTCAATGCAGCTACATCAGCTGTGCTCTTGCATGTTCTCCGCAATGCAGCTATATTAGCTGTGCCCTATATTGTTTTTCTACTCAATGCAGCTACATCAGCTGTGACCTTGCATGTTTCTCCGCAATGCAGCTATATTAGTTGTGCCTTATATTGTTTTTATACTCAATGCAGCTACATCAGCTGTGCTCTTGCATGTTTCTCCGCAATGCAGCTATATTAGCTGTGCCCCATATTGTTTTCTACCCAATGCAGCTACATCAGCTGTGCTCTTGCATGTTCTCCGCAATGCAGCTACATCAGCTGTGCTCTTGCATGTTCTCCGCAATGCAGCTATATTAGCTGTGCCCTACATTGTTTTATACTCAATGCAGCTACATCAGCTGTGCTCTTGCATGTTCTCCGCAATGCAGCTATATAGCTGTGCCCTATATGCATGTTTCTCCGCAATGCAGCTATATTAGCTGTGCCCTATATTGTTTTCTACTCAATGCAGCTACACCAGCTGTGCTCTTGCATGTTTTCTCCGCAATGCAGCTATATTAGCTGTGCCCTATATTGTTTTCTACTCAATGCAGCTACATCAGCTGTGCTCTTGCATGTTTCTCCGCAATGCAGCTATATTAGCTGTGCCCTATATTGTTTCCTACTCAATGCAGCTACATCAGCTGTGCTCTTGCATGTTTCTCCGCAATGCAGCTATATTAGCTGTGCCCTATATTGTTTTCTACTCAATGCAGCTACATCAGCTGTGCTCTTGCATGTTTCTCCGCAATGCAGCTATATTAGCTGTGCCCTATATTGTTTTTATGCTCAATGCAGCTACATCAGCTGTGCTCTTGCATGTTTCTCCTTTCTGCCTCTTATACATCCGCAATGCAGCTATATTAGCTGTGCCCTATATTGTTTTCTACTCAATGCAGCTACATCAGCTGTGACCTTGCATGTTTCTCCGCAATGTAGCTATATTAGCTGTGCCTTATATTGTTTCCTACTCAATGCAGCTACATCAGCTGTGCTCTTGCATGTTTCTCCGCAATGCAGCTATATTAGCTGTGCCCCATATTGTTTTCTACCCAATGCAGTGTACATCAGCTGTGCTCTTGCATGTTCTCCGCAATGCAGCTATATTAGCTGTGCCCTACATTGTTTTATACTCAATGCAGCTACATCAGCTGTGCTCTTGCATGTTCTCCGCAATGCAGCTATATTAGCTGTGCCCTATATGCATGTTTCTCCGCAATGCAGCTATATTAGCTGTGCCCTATATTGTTTTCTACTCAATGCAGCTACATCAGCTGTGCTCTTGCATGTTTCTCCGCAATGCAGCTATATTAGCTGTGCCCTATATTGTTTTCTACTCAATGCAGCTACATCAGCTGTGCTCTTGCATGTTTCTCCGCAATGCAGCTATATTAGCTGTGCCCTATATTGTTTTATGCTCAATGCAGCTACATCAGCTGTGCTCTTGCATGTTTCTCCGCAATGCAGCTATATTAGCTGTGCCCTATATTGTTTCCTACTCAATGCAGCTACTCAGCTGTGCTCTTGCATGTTTCTCCGCAATGCAGCTATATTAGCTGTGCCCTATATTGTTTTCTACTCAATGCAGCTACATCGCTGTGCTCTTGCATGTTTCTCCGCAATGCAGCTATATTAGCTGTGCCCTATATTGTTTATGCTCAATGCAGCTACATCAGCTGTGCTCTTGCATGTTTCTCCGCAATGCAGCTATATTAGCTGTGCCCTATATTGTTTTCTACTCAATGCAGCTACATCAGCTGTGGACCTTGCATGTTTCTCCGCAATGCAGCTATATTAGTTGTGCCCTATGTTGTTTTCCACTCAATGCAGCTACATCAGCTGTGCTCTTGCATGTTTCTCCGCAATGCAGCTATATAGCTGTGCCCTATATTGTTTTTCCACTCAATGCAGCTACATCAGCTGTGACCTTGCATGTTTCTCCGCAATGCAGCTATATTAGCTGTGCCCTATATTGTTTTATACTCAATGCAGCTACATCAGCTGTGACCTTGCATGTTCTCCGCAATGCAGCTATATTAGCTGTGCCCTATATTGTTTTCTACTCAATGCAGCTACATCAGCTGTGACCTTGCATGTTTCTTTTACACTCAATGCAGCTACATCAGCTGTGCTCTTGCATGTTTCTCTGCAATGCGGCTATATAGCTGTGCCCTATATTGTTTTCTACTCACTGCAGCTACATCAGCTGTGCTCTTGCATGTTTCTCTGCAATGCGGCTATATTAGCTGTGCCCTATATTGTTTTCTACTCACTGCAGCTACATCACTGTGCTCTTGCATGTTTCTCTTCAATGCGGCTCTATTAGCCGTGACCCACGTTCTCTACCCAATGCAGCTACACCAGCTGGGATCTTGCATGTTTCTCTGCAATGCGGCTACATCAGCTGTGTGTTGCCATGTTTTATATTATTATCACTTTGCATGTTTTTCAGCAAGGCGGCTACATCATCGTGACACATGCTCTCTACTCAATGCAGCTATTTCTCTACACAATGCAGCTATATCAGGTGTGATCTTGCATGTTTCTCGGCAATGTGGCTATATGAGCTGTGACCTCTTTATCACCTGAGACTGTCAATTAACCGCGAATATGTTTTGCAGGTTCTCAACAAGTTTTTCCGCAAGGTGGCTACATCAGCTGTGTGTTGCATGTTTTTATTTTTAACTTTGCATGTTTTTCAGCAAGGCGGCTACATCAGCGTGACCCATGTTTCTCAGCAATGCGGCTATTATTAGCCATGACCCATGTTTGCTACACAATGCACCTACATCAGCGGTGATCTTGCATGTTCTCAGCAATGCGGCGGTATTAGCTGTGACCCATGTTTTCTACACAATACACATACATCGGCTGTGATCTTGCAGGTTTCTCAGCAATGCGGCTATATTAGCCGTGACCTCCTCATCCCCGTGACTGTCAATTAACCGTGAATATGTTTTTGGCATGTTCTCAACAATTTTTCCACAAGGTGGCTACATCAGCTGTGTGTTGGCATGTTTATATATAACTGCGTGTTTTCCAGCAAGGCGGCTTCATCAGCCGGGACGCTCTGCTGCGTTAGCCGTTACTATGTGTCGCATGTTCCTCATCAAATTTGTCAGCAAGGCAGCGATATCACTGGGTGTTTGCAGGTTATTTTAGCCACGACTATGACTGTTTCCCCACACTATCATATCGATTGATCCCACTATCTAAACAGGGCAATACAAGTACACACAGGGTAAACCCCCTTTTCGTGTCGGAAGAATTGGTGTTTGACAGGTGCCGAAGACAAGACCACAGAGACGCCGACGGCCTACATTGAAGGCGAGTGAGGCCATAGCGGCCAGACCCAGCGACACAAGCACCCCAGGAGATCCAGCAGTTGTGCAGCCAAACAGTGACATCCCCCACACGCCTACCATCACGATGGCCCCACCTTCCCTGCCAGCACAACAGGCGACCACCACACCCCAAGGGCCCTCCCTGTCCACCAGCACAACCAGGGGCCAGCACATCGACGACGGCCGACACGGCACAACAGGTGGCCAACACACCCGCAACGGCCTTCATGGCACCACCGGCTCAACAGGCGGCGGCAGACTGCAGACCAGCATCGTGGCCCAGTCCAAGACACGCCCTACAAGGTCCTGGGGATCCCGGACCTGTGTGGAGGCTAACTGACAATGCTGGCGGACAATGGCGCAGCAAAAGCAACAAGAAAGACGGGCAACCCCAACAAAACATTATGTATGTGTACAAGTTGCCCGTGTACAAAGGAGCTGTTCACTGCACCCCCACAAGACATTATGTATGTGTACAAGCTGTTCATGTACAAAGGAGCTGTTCACTGATTATATAGTAATGTTTTTGTAGGCAACATTATGTTCCAGGGCGTGTGTACGCGGTGGATGTGTGTGCGCGCGCGAGCATGCTGGTGCGGGCAGTGCGTGTAGGTGTACGTATGTTGATGACCTGGGAACGCAGAATTTGGTGCGTGTGTGTGCTTCTGTTTATAATTTTAGCTGTTGGATTGTTAAAACTTGTAAAGCGCCCGCCAGCCTACATGGTTAGGGTGGGTGCTATAGCACTTGTCATTATTATTATTAATTTTATGATGTCGTAATCCTAATTTAGACGGTCAATGCGCTTAGGTCCACTAACTTTCGGTTATGACTGGGGGTCAACACTTCATGCTCAAATGAGCAAGAAGTGTCTCATGGCGCTTTCCCCCCCTTCAGTCAAACTCAAAGTTCAGATCCCAGGGAATTGATGTTTTTAACCCCCTTCAGCAGTGTTGGAAAGAAATCGGCGCAAAGCGCTGGTCAAAATGGAAAGAAATACTGGATTATTAGCCGTTACCTGGCAAACAAATGGTATTGTCCTTTTGAATCTTTTGTGATGTAAATGTTGAATTCAGTTACCTGGCAAACAAATGTATTGTCCTTTTGAAGCTATGGGTGAGTTATAATCGTTGAAGTCTGTTACCTGACAAACAAAAGGTATTGTCCAATTGAAGCTAAGGTTGAATTTATGCGTTGAACTCCTCACTTAACAAAGTGATCAGAGAAAAACACTTGAAAGAATGGGACATAAAGTCAAGAAATTACAAGAT
The DNA here is from genome assembly GCA_018398815.1 of Conus ventricosus. Lineage (NCBI taxonomy): Eukaryota > Metazoa > Mollusca > Gastropoda > Neogastropoda > Conidae > Conus > Conus ventricosus. Next base: position 33,582,275 of record CM031617.1, on the reverse strand, counting down.
AAAAAGAATTCTGATGTTTACAGGTCACTATTATATGTACCTGTCCAGATACCCACTGGGTATAATGCTGGTATATGAAGAACTGACAAATTATATTTTCACTCCTCGTGGAGTGGACCTAAGCGCAACATAACATCTTTGTGTCATGTGTTGCATGTATGCGGGAAGAGTGTGAAAGAGAAAGCATGTTGATCAGGGGTGAAGGAAGATGAGTGAGAGGATGAAAGAGAACAGTTATCAATTGCCATGGGACCTAACAAGAAGCATCAGCCACAAAAACATTTGCGGTAAATAGCAGCATGCGTTTAGAGAGCTTATAGTAACCTATCTTTCATCTGCAAACATTACAAACCAGATACATTTTCTATGCTTCAAGGAAGCACATTCAAAACAAAAATATCTCAAAGACAAAAATCAGAATGGGTGTAATACATTTTCAGTGATGTAAAAACGAAGGAATTTAACGTGTGAATTATCATGTACAGACAGGGAAGAAGTGGTTCATGACGCTGATGGTTTGATGATAAAAGTGACGGTGCTGACTGTGGCACAGAAGACACGTGAACTATTACATGTAGGGTGTAGACTTGTCCCACAGGAACCATTCCAATCCAGACCAAGGAAGTGCTGTCCAAGCCGAACAAGACCTTCTTGACCGCCTCCAGTTCCTGATAGGTGTTCAGACTGGCCAGGTGCCCTTCACGGCGCCTGCAGTTCACCTCTGCGTCATTCCACGACGCCGTTTCCTCTTCCCGACTCTGCACAGAGAACCCAGCAGCGGCGACTTCACGATGTGGGTGATCTTGTAGATGTAACAACCTGTGCCGATAGTCAGTCGCCCCACGCCACAGTCAGCGCTGGTGTAGGGACAGTGTTCTTCATCCTCCATCCCTATACAATCTGCCTGCATGTTGCACGGGAAATGGTGCTTCACCTGTGTCCACTGAAGCACAGAACAATTCCACAGGCCGTCGGTGTTTTGTTGAGGGCGAGAGGAATCAGAATGGAAAGAAAGGTGACTCTTAAATCCTATAACAGCGTGAAAGGGTGTACAATAGAACCGTAGAAACAGAGTTTTAGATTCTGGACTGTAGAGGTCAGGGCCAGGTAGGGCAGTGCCACAGTAAGCTCTCAGCGCCTTGGTGAATCTCACATCGTAATACACAGCAACCAAACAGTCTTTGCACTGATACCGTGTTCCGTGAATGTTGATGTTAAACAAACTCAACATAATTACGTGACTGACTGGTACAGAGATGCAGGTCCAAGTGTCCACACTGAACAGTGCCGATGTTACCCCGTCCCATCCAGGTGTTGTGACAGAACCTGAAAACAAAAGCTAGAAATGCAACAGCGCAAGAAATGTCGATAATATGAGTAATGCATCAAGTCATATGTACGCTAACAAGCAACCATAGTGAAAGTTCAGATCAGCCATATCGTACGAAAAGTGTAGAGAACTTTGCAGAAGGCAAATCGAGTTTGGTGAGCTGTTATCGTACAAATTTGAAATTTTGGACTTCGATGATGTACCTTTTTGCTATGTTTTAAAAAAATCATTTCATCCCTTTCGTTTTATCACCGTTGTGTAAGGTCAGTCTTTGTGAAGCAGAGACATTCCCAACTCTAAGACTGCCGACATAAGTAGATAATTGACATTGCCTGTAGATCCGGATCTGTCGCTGGAGGTGAATCTATCCATATGCTCTGAAGGATTTCCTACAGACACAGGAGGCAACGGCACATCCTCCTGTATTGTCTGAAAGTATGTCATATTGATGTTCGCCTATGTGGTACCACCCAATTCAATCCTACAGATGATCCAGGAGAACAAAAAACTGCCCACTTAATGGTAGTGGACTGGTAACGCCTTCACCCCTGTCGCAGATTCGGAGATTGAACATTTGCTGGCAAAGCGAGGATGTGCAGTTACATGTGCGGTCAGATGTGGGAGCGCTCGTTAACCACTAACTTACTCCTTTCGCCCCATTCTGTATTTGCTCATTACTGTTCATCAACAACTTGTTTACCACCTAGTCATTCTACAAGATGCAGAATCTGGACATGGTCCTTTCCCCTCTCTCTCCCTTTCGCCCACTGCCTCAACCGCTGTGTTCCATTGCCTCGTGTGGTCATCATCGATCATAGTACTTCCTAAAACAAGAAAGTGGTGTGCAGGACCTGTAGAGGTTCAATTCATGTCAGTTGAGAAGTTTTATTTAACGTCTTTCCATCATAGATGATATTAGATTATAAAAAGTTTTTTTCAAAGACACACGTAATGATTTTCACGTACAGCTATACAAAAACCCGTCAGACCTAAGATACTGGTATTAAACCCTTCAGGATAATCTAGCAACTTCAGTTTCAGAAACTGCGGCTGCAATATCAATAATGCATGGACCATACAAAATATGGCTCACATTTGGATATTTGTCAATTTCTAGGCCTTTCTCCTTATACATCCTTTTCAATATTAAACAATCCAATAATAGGTGATGCACAGAATACATTTTTTGCAGATGCGCGTAAAACCATGTATTCAACCTCAAGTTGGTAATTACCTCATAATAGTGTCTTGGATAGGCGGACAATATACTAGACTTTCCGCACCAGTTTCTTTTCCAATCAAAAAGTTTTGATATACTCGAAATACTTTCTTGAAACGAAAACTGTCTTAGAACACTAACACAATTTTCAGAACCTCTCCTCGTTCCTTGTTTTGCAATACAGCCACTTCATTCCACTATGAACCACACTGTGCTGGAACCCAGCATAAGTCTACGCCTGTACCTTGTCAGGTTTGTTTTAACTCGTTAGGACTAGGTCACAAGGGAGGTGATGCCTACTTGTGTTTCTGCCCGCTATCGGCCCAGCAGTTTGCTAGACAGCGGCGTTGCAAGGAAGTTAGGCACTGGAGTCGCCCAGAATGGCAAACAGAAATCAGATGATACGAATAAGAAGAATACAGTTTGGGTAAACAAATTTGCAGCCGCACTATAAAAACATATATCAATGACCATCGTCTGACATCACATAATTTTGTGAAAATACGTAAAATTAAAGTAGGGCCTACTACTCCTACTACTATTACTATTACTACTACTACTACTACTACTACTACTGCTGCTGCTGCTGCTGCTGCTACTACTACTACTATTACTACTACTACTGCTACTACAAATATATAACCACCAATGGATAAATGTCTCAAAGGTTTCAAATTAAAGCGAACCGAAATTACCTTATTTCTTTGTTTTGTGTGTAGTTTCAAATCAGAGCGATCCGACATTGCATCAGTTCTTTCTTTTGTGTGCAGATAAACTGGAGAGTAGAACGAAAGAGGATTTAGACACAAAACATATTAAACAAATCAGGCAAAGAGTATCTTTGCAGTGTGAGTCGAAAAAAAAAATGCGTTCCCTATCACTTTGCTGTGCGTCCACCCATGCACTGTAAGACAGAACTTTTAAGGTTTTTCATTTATACATGATGTGTGTGTACACAAACACACAATCGCACTTTTCTTTTTTACAGGAACGTTCGTGTTTTTTTGGCCAGACTGTGTCAACATGCAATGAACTGACACATACTGCACAACCACACAAAACTTCATACGATAACGGAAGAAAAAAAAATCAAGCAGGTAATTTGAACGTTTGCCCAAACAGTCTTCATCAGACAAACGAACAAGTTCCAAAATCACCATTGGAGAGAATAAGAAGTTATAAGCTGGCTGTACGCCTAAGGGAAAGTAAGCTGAGGCAGGATGTTGCTAATGTGATGACGTAAAGATATTTTGCGACTTAAGAAAAACAAACAAACAAACAACAAAACGACAAAAACAGACACAGAAACAAACCGCGCGCCCCCCAAAACAAACAAACAAAACCAATCACAACAACAACAACAACAACAACAATAACACCTTAACGCCATACTCACAACACAGCAGAAGTGGAAATTACGGGACCTATTAATATCATAGACACACACACACACACACACACACACACACACACACACACACACACACACACCACACACACACACACACACACACACACATTCGAGCCACTAAAACGATACTCACATATTCTTCTCACTTGTTGACAAATTCAGGTATCAATCATAAAAAGCTTGCTGTGCGTTTTCCCATAAGTCCCGTACCAAACTGGGAGCTCTTCAAACCAAAATTTGATTATAACTATACTACTATATCTAAAACTGATAACATTAATATTCTAGCTTGCGAAGCAAAATCACATATCAATGATTGTTATCGTAACTTCGTAAAAGTCTATACTGATGGGTGTCTATTAAACAATAATGCTGGTTGTGGCTTTGTCATTCTATTTTTAAAAATTGAGAAGTCCTTTCATCTTGGGGCAAATCTGTCTATTTTTACAGCCGAACTTATAGCAATATTAATGGCCGTAGAGTACATAAATGATTTATCATTTGACTGTTATGGTATTCTCTTCTGTGTAGATTCTAAGTCAGTTCTTCAAGCTTTAGAATCTACAAATTCAAAAAATCGTGCTGAAATCGTATCAGAAATTAAAATACTTAATCACAACCTTGTGTCAAGAGGTATAATAGTTTATTTTTGTTGGGTTCCTTCCCATTGTTTCATATTTGGAAATGAATGGGCTGACAGGATTGCTCGAGCAGGTGCAAACAATTCTGACAATACGGCTACTATTCATATTCCCTTGAGCTTACATGAAGGATATTCTCTCTTACAAAGAGCCTCTTTTGAAAAATTTGAGGAATACTACAAAGAAAGTGTTCTCCCCCGAATACATAAACCCGACTCTTCTATACTTTGTTGTACGAGCTCTCGAGCAAGTAATCTTTTAAAAAGGGCTTCCTCAGTAAATCCAGTAAACCGTAATACAAACATAGGATTATATCCAAGACACAGTAAACAACTTGTCTCCTTATTATTTCGGTTAAAAATAAATGCATTCAGAACAAAATATGTCAAGAATATTCGATGTGCTTGCGGCGCCCTTGATGATTGTACAACACAGGTTCTATACTTATGCCCCTACTTTGATTCCGATTTGTCAGAATTTAGAAAGGATGCTTCAAAGTGCATATTCCAGGATACCATGTCTCTCTTAAATTTTGTACGAATTCTTATGTTAAGCCCAGTTGGCTCAATCCTGTAATTGCTGTTTCATGATCTTATTTTGTACAGTTGTTTGTTTTTACTTTTGATGGGTTTTTGTTGTTGTTGTTGTTGTTGTTGTTGTTTTTTTACAGTTTAATTCTTACTTAGAGTTTCTCCTCATCACACATACACGCACACACGCACACGCACGCACGCGGGCGCGCACTCAGTACGCACGCTGCACGCACACACGTACGCACGCTGCACACACACACTCAAACACACACCCACACACACATACACATACACACACACTCAAACACACACACCTTGTCTAATATCACATTTAGTGAAAAGACGTTAAATTGAAGAACAACAACACACACACACACACACACACACACACACACCAACACAGAAGAGAGAGAGAAGAGAGAGAGAGAGAGAGAGAGAGAGAGAGAGAGAGAGAGAGAGAGAGAGAGAGAGAGAGAGAGAGAGCATCATCTTCATTCACAGGGGACAAAAAGAAAATGGCCCAAACCTGTTCATCCGTCCATATCAATTACAGTATTTGCATTGAGTTTACAGCGACAAAAACCTACCAGACTGCAATGACAGCTATCCATCAGCTGCCACTGACATAATTCCAGCAGTTTTCAATCACATATTCAACGTTTCTGAAACAGATTCGTTCCTTTGTAACAGTAGAATTTTGTCAGGCTGAAAAAAAGCGACACCAACATCATTAGATAACTTACAGGTTTCCCATTTGTTTCAACAGCACATTTTTATCAGTCTGCAATGATATCATTCGTTAATCAAAGAAACAAGGACGCAAACAAAAAGACTGGATCGCATGGTAGTGGCTCTGATCACATCTGTTAATATGTGTGATATTTTTGAAGATATGAATGCCCTGATAAGATTATCGGATCTATGGAATTTGTATTTTAACGCTGGTAAATACTAGGTACTGTACACTGGAAACAAAAATCCTGAATGCTAATACAAAATGACGGACATTGATGATCAACAGTTCGCTGTGGATTCTTATGGTGAACATGAAAAGGATTTAGCTGCCAATTTTTATGGCAACATGTTATTTGATGAACGTATTCAAAGAACAATAGATAAAGCAAATAGAATGACAGGAATGATTAAACGTACTCTTTTTCTATATGGACGAAGAAATGTTCAATCTCTACATAAAGCATGAATGAGTTCTGCCCCATTTTGGGTGTGGAATGTTGTATTTATCAGCTCAAGTTTAAAAGACTTG
>CM031617.1:33558377-33570877 GCA_018398815.1 Conus ventricosus | reverse complement strand
ATGAGCTGAATAGATATAGAGGAGAATTAGTCAAATGCATTCCACCACAGTTTGCGATAAAAATCTGGCAAACAGAAAAGTGACCTACATCACAGACTCGGTCACTCGTCGTCCTTCACAAGAAAAGCAACTTTCAGCATCGTAAGTATTGCAGAACGATTAGTCTCCCCAGACACACCTATACAGGGGTACTAAAAGCCATACGTAAGAGAATGAACCCACAGGTAGAAGAAACCATTGCTGAGGAACAGGCCGGATCATGCTGCGATGGGACTTGATAGAACAGATTTTCAACCTACGAGTTCTGTGCGACAAAGCCAGTTAAATACTGATGGGTCTTCAACTGTGTGCTCATAGACTTCAAGAAAGCCTTTGACAGGATGTTGCATAGGTCTTGATAAAGTATAACCACATGTTCCAGAAGCTGATCTATGCCATCAAGCAATTGTATGTTACAGAAAGCGGCACAGTTTCCTGTTCTAACATAACATTGGGAAACTGGTTACCTTCATAACGGGGAATCCTTCAAGGCTATCTCTTATCACTTACATGCTTCAAACTTGGAATGTGTGATAACAGATACACTATAGGACCAATGGTATAGCGAGCACTGGGGGGGGGGGGGGGGGGGGGGGGGGGGGGGGGGGGGGGGAACAGTAACAAACCTTACTTTCGCGGAGAACATTAAGATTCCGGCTGAAAGAAGTATTACCAAATATGTAAGACAGTGTCATAAAAGTGACCCGTATTTTCAACAGCCTCGTCAAAGTGTGCTTGGAAATGTTTCGACGTAATAGTAGGCGTGAAAATTGGGAGTCTTGTGGAGGTGGTAGAGGACGCTAAGAGGAAGAAGTCTTGGCAATATGTGAGGTTTCCTGACAAAACAAAAGTATGTGTTTTCTTTTTTTTTTAAGTTTCCTTTCCATTTTCTCCAGCCCCCTCCCCCCCCACCCCCCGATTCCCTCTCCTCTCTCTCTAGCTCTCTCACATCTCTGCTCTCTCTCTCTCTCTTTCTCTCCTCTCTTCTCCTCTCTCTTTTTCTCTCTCTCTCTCTCTCTTCTTCACAGGTCAGATTTACTAGCACCCGGTTGAATGTAATAAAGAACAAATTGATATGAAAATCGCCACTTTTGTATGATATGTCTGTTCAAATTTTCTGTTTCTTTATGCACTTTGTGCATTACTCCAGGTGTTGACTGAAACACGGATTGGGTTTCTACAGAGAGTTCTTCTGAATTTTCTGTAGGGCTGCATTCTCACGACACAAAATACAAAGAAAGACTTTTTCCACTAGAGTCGAGAGAAAGCATGCCCAGCTTACAAGGCGTTCTAACCACAAACTGATCACATCATTCTGATCTTTCAAACCCCGCTCGGGAGGGGGAAATCTGATTCAGCATTTGGGGCAGTGTGGGCAAGAACATTAAAAAAAAAATGTTTGCCACGCCCGGAGGAATGTGTTCACCCCAAAAAACCATTTCACCTTTTTAAAAAAAAGAGGCCATATTGTTGGTCGAATGTGTAGAAGTTTATTTGCATCACAAATTTTAAAAAAGCCATAGAGAGGACCATCGCCTGCTCATCTATTTGTACTTCACTGAATTCATGAATGACAACAGCAACACACAACAACAGGGCGACGGGCAATGCTTTTGTAAAACTTTGAAATGAAAATTGAATCCATCTTAAGGAGTGACAATGTTGGTGCTAATTGTATACAAGTAGGCCTATAAACGTATGTTCAGTGGAGTGAAATGCTTCATCGTTTTACAAATTCTCTGAACAGTTTCCATGTTAATTTTAGTAATGGAAAGTGATGAGTTTGACTTTGTTTCAAACAAATTTTCTTGAATTTTTTTGTTATAAGTTGGGGATTATTTTACAAACAGATCGAGTTCACATATCATCCATTGTTGATTCAGTATACATGTTCAGCTTTGCTGAAGAAGTGCTCAATTCCATGTGACGTTAATTTAACAGATGACATACGCAATCATTGTAATAATCTCGGAAGTTGTTCCTATTTTCAAAGTCTTAGAATCGTCCCCAATGTGAAAAAAAAAACCTACCAGAAGACTTCCTAAATTGTTTTTAGAACGGTTGAACCACGTGGTTCTTCTCGAACTTTTAGAATAATCCCAAATTTTTTATTGGCTTTAATACATCATGGATCCCGAAATTTCAGGAAAGTCCCATTCATTTTAATTGCTTATCTTCGTTACATTCTAGAATTTTCTAGAGTGTTCTATATTCGTTGGTTAGTTGTGCTACGCCATATTTCTCCAACTGTTGATTTCATAAGTAAGTGGGATTTGGGGTGTGTGAAAGAGAGTTATCTCTGAGAGTGATTTGTGATTTTTTTTTAGAGTTAAAGGATAAGCTTCTGTTTTCTTTAACTGTTGTAATGGTCATATGGAAATGAATTGGTAAACACTCTGCTGCAAGTAAATTCTTTAAACTTGTTATCAGGGTTAACCTTTGGTCTGTCTGCGTCTGAATAAATTAAGGATGACAAGCAGGTTTTGTCAATCACCCGAGTCAGTTTTACGTCCTTTGAAGTACCAAAGAATATGGATTTGATTCTTCGTAACAGGAGTGATAGTTTGTATCAATAAACAGCCTTGCTTCAGAAGATATAAAATATCAAAGATAGAGAAAACCAGATGTTCAAATCAGAATAATTGTCTAGAACGTTCTCCGTAACCTCTTTTGAAAACATACACAGAAAGAAAGAAACAAACAAATCTTTTTGTTTGCAGAAAAGATAAACACACCATAGGCGTGTAAGTTAATACACATTTTGTACAATTTATGTCACAATTTATAAGGCTCATTTCGGGTATATAGAAGCGTTTCCCGCGCCAAAATAGTTACCGCTCTGTATTGTTTGATCTGGAACTAAAAATGAAACAAACTAATATGATTGTTTCACATGCTGTCTTTACCTTATCCACTGTGTCGGTTTTTTTTTTCTCTTCCCGTTAGCTGACCAGAAATGATTCATTTAAGTTATATTTGACATTATTCTCGTTGAAACAATTAAGGTCTTTTGCTTAGCCGATCTAAGTTTGCCGACTCTCCTTTAAATACTATTCCCTCTCCTCCAATCACTTCTGACATGATAAAAACAAAAGGAAGTTAATAACTTAGTAAGTTAATGACCAACAGTTTGTATAACCCTGTATCTTAATACATGACCTATCAACTACAGTGATTATGAATTTGACTTCTTCACAAGGTCACTCGACCATTTGTAAAATGATTCGCCTCCCTTTACTTTGTTGGGTTTTCAGAGAAGTACTAGTTTGATGACGGTCCTCTTGAATTCTTTTTCCACGAAGGAAACTTATGGCATAGTCCGTTGACAGCAATCCTTTGTGGAGCCAGCATGTCAAACCCGCACAGCTTCTTCAGTGGAACAGCTCAATAAGCGTGACGTCAAACTGACGTTGGTGTCCTGCTGTTGCAGTTGTGCCAGGAGAACTTGCTTCTTGTGTTGCTGGCGTGCAAACGAAGACGTTCCATGATCATATTGAGTGTATAGAGAAAGGGGTTGACCGCAGAATTGAGGGGCAGCACTAAAATGGCCATGGCCACATTGACCTCACCGCTACAGAGTGGCCACTGGAGGCCAACAGGCCCAGAAGACCACACAGGGAACCAGCAGAGGAAGTCAGACACAGCGATGGTCAGCAGGCGGCGAGCCAAAGTGCGGTCCTTTCTGCTTCTTGTGCTGCAGTCACTGTCAGCAAGCCGGTTCTGCTGTACCGACTGGTAGATGACGGCTTGGCCCACAGCTATCAGCACAAACAGGGCAAAGTTCAGGACAATCATCACGTTAAAGGCGAAGGGTCGACCAGCAAACTCCTTTCTGGTGATTGGCAGTGGAATGCAGATGGCGTTCTGACCGTAAAACTGCCAGTGTGACGTCACCGGCAGTAAAGGAATGGCAGCCAGGAACAGGCCAACGGTCCAGACCCCAGCACACATCATCACAGCGCTGATTCTGTGGAAGTGGAGCTGGCTGAAGGGGAAGCGTAGAACCAACAGTCGATCCAAAGTGACGAGACAGATGATGAACGCTGACACTTCACTGGACAGCAGCGACAAAAAGCCTGCTGTCCGACATGTGATACTTTGTTTCCATGTGACGTCATTCCATAGATAGCTACCCCGATACACACGGTCTGCTACTCCTATAATAGCCAGATAAAGACCCATCAGAAAGTCAGAGAGAGATAAGTTTGCCACAAACACATCAAACCCCATCTTACCTCTGATCTGTCTCATCATTCGAACAAGAAAACTTACTGCGTTGCCCAAAATGGCGAACACACAGAAGAGCACCAGGACAGCACGGTACATATCAGACCTCAGCAATGCTTCACATGAGGAAATTTCATCGAAAAGAGCATGACAATTGTTTGGATTAAACGTCTTGGAAGAATTTCCTGGCAGCATAGCTTGTAATTATCAGCAAAGACAATGTGCAGCTTGTCCAGGCCATGAAAAATACTGCCAGAGAAATGTTCCATAGAACAGCCACGTGTGTCCAGCACAGTGAGATGCAGTAAGGACCGGAAGCCGCCAGAGAGGACACGGTTCACTCCACAGTTCGTTAGGTTCAGGGTCAGCAAGTTAGGAAAAATGTTCAGTATGGACACATCTAGTTCCTTCAGGTAGACTTGCGATAGGTCTAACGACTGTACGTATTGATGTAGATCAGCCGTTTCCAGGGTATACTGAACAATCGTAGTCAAAGGATTATCAGAGAGAGTCAGATGACGCAGTTGGGGGAAAAAGACTCACATGTTGATCAGTGATGGACGTCAGGTGGTTCTCACTCAGGTCCAAGCTGTGCAGATTGGGAAGACGGTGCAGTGTCAGATTCATCAGACCACATCGTGCCAGGCTGAGTACACGAGCAGTGTGTTGCTGGACACCTCAGCGTACTGCAGACCACTGTCACTGGCGTCCAGAAAGCGGAGATCTGGATATGATGAGGAGGAATGATACGGCCACAGAAAAATGCGTGACCATAGCACGTGCATGCTCAGGGCACGTGCTGTCACATAATACCTCATCATCTCGCTGAGGACACTGGAACATGCCGTCACACACGTGCTGGGATGGAGGCACATGGGATGCACGACAACGGTAGAATCCTGGACAGGTGTAACTGTCACAGTTCTCTTCGTCTTCTTGCTGTGGACAGTCAGGGACGTTGTTGCACCACACAAAGACAGGCAGACAGTAGCCATCGTCTGCACACTGGAAGTGGTGTCAGGGCAGACGGGCAGTGCCTTGTCCATGGACCTGTTCATTGACAGGGACGTGACTCCTCCATGGCCATCAAAGTTCACGATAGCAGGTGGGAAGACACTGACGCCGATATCGACTTTTGTGTTTGATGTTCCGCATTGTTCGTCACTAGCGTCATGCATTGAGGCACCTCATCACACATCTGGCTCAAATCGACACACTGTTACACAGACAAAGACACAGACATACACACAGACACACACACACTCACACCCCACACGACACACACACACACACACACACACACACACACACAAACACACACGCACGCACGCACGCACGCACGCACGCACGCCGCACGCACGCACGCACGCACACACACACACACACACACACACACACAAAACACACACACACACACACACACACACAAGCATGAAACTCTGTGGAGGCTTGACAGCAGGTCTTCTCATCTCACATCAGACTTACCTCCCTCTAAAACCTTTTCCTTGAAATTCGTTGTCAATTTTAGTTGCCTCACATCAGACTCGCTCCTTCAAGACCATTGTTCTTTACTTTTGCCAGTTTATTACCTCACATCAGACTCATCTTTCTAGTGACCTTTTCTGAGTTCTGCTCAATTCTAGAATACCTCTCATTAGACTCCCACCTCTAAAAACGTTTTGGTACCTTTGTCAGTTTCAGAGTGCCTCATATCAAACTCTCTCAACTCCTCTCTTCTAAGATTATGTCGTTCTGTCTCCGTCTGTTTCAATTTGCTTCAAATAAGTCTCTCTCTCTCCTCTCTCTCTCTCTCTCTCTCTCTCTCTCCTCTCTCTCTCTCTCTCTCTCGCTCTCTCTCTCTCCTCCCTCCTCTCTCTCTCTCTCTCTCTCTCTCTCTCCTCTCTCTCTCTCTCTCTCCTCCCCGAAAAAACTAAAAACGCTGAACATACTTCCTCTGAATAGGCAATTGGAATTCAACAAGGCATCATTTATGTTTACAATCTTGACAGATACTATGCCATGTTATATCAATGCCCTTTTTACAAGAACGAACAGCTTTTCTGGCTCGACGAAATTCCTTCTTCCCTACCCACGCATTGATCTATACAAAACAAGTCTAGCTTACTCTGGACCATATGTCTGGAACTCACTTCCACCGAATCTACAAAACATGAATACTTTAAAACCTTTCAAGGAACATTTGCATAAACATTTTATGTCTCAGTAGTTAAATTATTCGATTACAATGATTAGCGTCCATTCGCTAAGTCTTCTGTGAACCATACTTTGGATAAATCGTCTCAACATAAAACCTACTCCGTTAAAAATCGCTCATCCCCACTCCCACTCTGTCTACCATCCCTTTTCTCCTCCCCCTACCTACCATTCTCTCTTCCCCACCCTCCTCTGACCTCTCTCTCTCTGTAGTTTTTTGTTTGTTTGCTTGTAAGTTTCCTTTTGTTTTACCATCCCCCATCTCATTAGTGCTTTATGAGCAGTTTGCTTATCATTGTAGAATTAGATATCATGTTGCTATGTTCAATTGTCTGTATGAATGATATGTGCTGAAATAATGTATGCATGACAAGGACAGATTGTAAGACTAGGCTTTGGCCTAAAATCTTCATCCTTGGGTATAAAGATCAATCAATCAATCATCAATCAATCTCTCTCTCTCTCTCTTTTTTTTTTCAAGGTCAATACTTATCTTTGTCAGTTCTGATATATCACATCAGACCGTCTCTCTAAAATCTTTTTTTTCTTTGTCAGCTTTAAGCTACCTCATACCAGAATTGCTCTCCCTTAGAGACCATAAGAAAATCTGTTGTCAGTTTTTTTTTGTTTTTTTTTTATAATATATTTTTTTTATTTCTCTTTTTCCCCCTCCCCCCTGACATATTGGTAGTACATGGTAACTTGCACATACATGAAATACACATGACATGTGTACTCTCTCCCCCCCACTTCCCCCCCCCTCCCCCCCCCCCCCCCCCCCCCCCCCCGACACATATACACTCACTACTCTCTTCTGATAATACTTCCATGGGTATGCAGAAGAAGTTTGATTAATTTGACCAACAAAAAAAGAATAAATAAAACAAGCGTCCAAAGGACTAAAGCAAAGGTTCAACAAAACAGGCCCTGATACAAAAACCACTGTTCATTGTACTGTGCCAAACTACCCTCCAAAGAGTGCATATATCTAAGGTCGGAACATCTCTGTTTCAGCATGCAAAGAAAACCTTGATTTTTGCTGTTGTCAGTTTTAGGTAATCTCAAATCAGACACTCTCCCTTTAAAGGCCACTTTGTTTTTAGCGAGGATCTGTCAGTTTTAGATCACCTCACCTCAGACCCACCCCATCTAACGACCGTCTTTAAACTCTTCGTCAGTTTTAGAGGACCTCACATCAGACTCTTTCCCTTCAAAGAGTTTTGTTTAATCCTTGCCAGTGGTAGATTACTGCACATCAGACTCCCTGCCCCTGAGGACCATTAAAAACTCTGTGTTATTTTAGGTTATCTCTCATCAGACACCCCCCCCCCCCCTTTTTTTTTTTTTTGTTTTAAGACCACGTTTCTGAACTTAGTATCAGATTATCTCTGATCAAACACCCTCTCGCTAAAGACCAAGTAGCTCAGCTTAGTATCAGATTATTTCTCATCAAACTCCCTCCCTCTTTATACCACGTATCTCAGCATAGTATCAGATTATCTCTCGTTAAACTCTCTCCCTCGAAAGACCACGTTTATCAGCATAGTATCAGATTATCTCTCATAAAAACTTCCTGTTTCTTAAGACCACATTTCTCAGCTTAGTATCTTCATATCATTTCTCATTAAATCTCACCCCCCCCCCCCCCCCCCCCCCCCGCGCTCCCGCCTCAAAAACCACGTTTCACTGCATAATATGAAATTAGTTCTCGTCAACTTCCCTCCCGCTACAGACGACGTTTCTCAGCCTAGTTTTAGATTACCTCCCTCTGAAGACCACGTTTCTCAACTAAGCATTAGACTGCCTCTCTCTCAACTCCTGTCCTCTGTAGATCACTTTTCTGAACTTAGTACCAGATTCTCTCTCACCAGACTCACTCCCTCTAAAGACCACATTTTTCAGCTTAGTACGAGAATATCTGTCATCAGATTTCCTCCCTCTAACAGCCTTATGTTAAAAAGGTCTTTGTAGTTTGTACACTACCTGATATCAGGCTCCATTCCTCCAAAGACCTTTTTCTATACTGTTGTCAAGTTTTGATTATCTCACATTAGACTCCACCCCTATAACGACCAGACGCTTCCAAATGCTTTGGAAATCGTTAATGAGAGATTTTAATACGTAATTAGCGGAACTTTTTTTTAATGTTAACGTTGCAAAATTCCACAGAGGAAGAGTGAGCATTTGATGTGTCCAGATTCACTTACTTCTTTGTTTCTGCACTCATAGAAGGACGTAGCATCACAAGGCTTATACTGGCAGAACTCTTCATCACTGCTGTCATGACAGTCAGCTTTGTGGTCGCACACCAGAGTGTAGGGCACGTGCTCTACGTTATCCTGACACGAAAAGAAGGTGGAAAGGGTGCCAACTCCACTTTACGGGAAGAGGTCATGAATGTCTCCTGATTCCAGCGAGCAGTGGATAAATCACAAGCCAGAAATGTGTGAGTGACATGACCTGTGGGGCAACCAGGAAGAAACGGTGTCGTTGAGCCATTCGCCTCTGAAGGCCAGAAATGGCTGGAGTCTGAGAGTCTTGTCTCGTGATCTTGACGTAGACATGACTTCATGAGGTAGTTCACACAAGATGTTGGCGACTATCTTCTGGTCACAAAATGAGGGTTTCAGTCTTCGATATGCCAAAGACATGCATTGCCCCTTGCAGTAGAAGTCTGAGCTCATTTGGTCCATGAAATAAGCAATAGTACCGTCCATATGTTTCCACATGTTTTTGTAGCTGGGAAAAAGTCATAACTAGTCGCTCTTTGGATTATAAAATGTATAAAATATAGGTGAAATATCAGAGAAAGGGGGAAAAATACGATTTATGACAAGTATACCACGTGCGATTTGTTAGTTTCTCCAGTGCTGCAAACCAGTTCTTCATATTTTCCAGAAAGAATGAGCAGCTTAGTATATGAACACCCGCTTCCCAAGACAATGCAGAAGTCAAATTTGTCTTGTTTATTAACGTAAGCAGGTTTAAGATTCGCATTCAAAACAGACTGCGTAGCGGCATCGCTTTTCATTTCAATGCGGAAAAAGGTTACTCCTATGTGCAAACATTCTTTCTTTTGTAAATGATATTCAAATGACTTTCAGTTTATTCTGATAATCTACGGTGATGATTGTCACAAGTTTGCTTCTATGTAGTCAGTCCCCAATCAATAAACAACATATAGTGTAGTTGCCTCGTTTTAGTGGTATGAAAATACATTAATTCATGAATGTTACCTCGTTGATAATCGCAATAAAAGCAGTTCAAATGACGAACACAGTGGATAATTTTTGTCGCGCGCGCGCGCGCGTACACGCACACACGCACACACACACACACACACACACACACACACACACACACACACACACACACACATGTATGTATGTATGTGTGCGTGTGTATGTGTTATTTGTCCTGAAATTCTCTCTCTCTCTCTCTCTCTCTCTCTCTCTCTCTCTCTCTCTCTCTCTATTTCTCTCTCTCTCTCTCTCTCCTCTCTCTCTCTCTCTCTCTCTCTCTCTCTCTCTCTCTCTCTCTCTCTCAAATTAATCAATTTGTCTTTGGGGAAAAAGATCAACTATTTTTCACGACTTTAGCAAAACTCACAGAAGTGTTCCTTAATATTTTTTACACGGCAAACATAAACCGAACCAACGTTTTCTTACAGGTAAGGCAGAGACTTTTCCACAGGGAGCAGCCCAATCCAGATCGTTTGAATCCGGTCCAGGTCAAACAGCATCTCTCTAGCTGCTTGCATTTCCTGGTGCGTGCTGAGACTGGCCAGAGCGAGCTCCATGGTCCCGACAGAGAGCTTCAGCATCCTTCCACGATACACGCTTCTCCTGGAGAGCCGGGCTGAGTTTCTGACGACGCAGCGACTTCTTTCCCGTGTTAACCACATAGATGTAACAACCACCACGTGTGGTCACACGTCCCTGACCACAGCCAGCACTGGTGTAGGGCAGTGCTCCTCATCCTCCATCCCTACACAGTCTGCCTGCAGGTTGCACGGGAAGTGATGCTTCAGGTCTGCCCACCCAGGCACGGAGCAGTTCCACAGACCGGCAGGGTCCTGAGTAGGACGGGAGGACCTGGAGTGGAAGGAGAACGTGAGGTTAAATCCCAGCATGGCGTCGCTTTTATACGCCACGAAGTTCACGTGCAGGACCCGAGCAGGGAGGTCGAACAGTTCTGGCGAAGGAAGGGCAGGGCCACAGAACGAGCTGAGAGGGTCTGAAGGATTATGGTCTGCATACAACGCCAAGAAGGATGCCCATACAGAACGGCCACGCCTCAGGAAGGTCCATGTGATGCATGTTCACCATGATCACGTGACTGGCGGGAATCGCCAAGCGAATCCACGTGTCCAGGGCAAAGAAGTAAGAGGTCACGCCGTCCCATCCAGGACTGGTCACTGAACCTGGACATAACTTTGACCTTTAATGTGACCCCTTTGCGTCTTTCGAAGATACGGAAGATTTTCAGCAAACGATACAGTAACAACACAGTGTACAAACAAAATAAGAGCTCCATAATGATAACACAAATCTAACAGCAACATAGAACCTGGAACGATCTTGCCAACAGAATTCAACATTGCTAGTATATGAAGGGGTGGGGATGAGCGACGAGGAGTGGGGGGAGGTGGAGGGATGAAGGGAACTTCAATTCAATTCATGTATTTTATAGCCCTGACGACTGCAGAGGGAGGGAGTATAAGTGCTCGTAAGAGCCGTAAAAAAAGTAGGAAGAAGCACGAGTAACACACATTCAGCCTTACCCATCACAGAGTTTGAAAATGCTACTCCCAAAATCTTCGTAGATTCCGGGACTCCACTGTAAGAGATGAACATAGAAAAGGGAGTGATCTTGTCCGAGCGTGAACGAAACGAAAATTTAAACTTGACTACGGAGCCACGTGGACTGAGGATCCTATAGCGTTGTGGGTTTGGAACGCCCTTGAAGTAAGCATGCATGCAGCTAAGAAAGGTTCTAGGAGATGAAGAACCCCTGCCTCCACCAGATACCACGTCCATCGTGATGTCACGGCACTCACCCAGCATCTGTACCTCTGTGATATTCATGACGAGGGGGGGGCAGCTGGATGATGACAGTGCATCGTTTGAAGCTCTTGGGTACACCGTACCTTGCAAAGCTGTCACTGCTGACAGAGAGGGTCCCCTTCGAGGACGTGAATGTCCAACTCGCTCCTTGAAATAGACACTCCGTCATCCAGTCAGAGGTCAGGTTTAATCCTGAATAATCAACTCTGTCATTTGTATCTCATGGGATAATCTATCCGCATGTTTTTATATCATATGCAGGTCCATTTCTTTTCCATTCCACTAACGATCAGTTATCTATTTTTTCCCCTGTTGCATTTCCCCGGGGTATGTGATTAGTGTTGATGTTGTAAAGTCAGATCGTAATTTACCGTTGCTTTTATGTATTTGCATACATGCTTTTTGTCCTGCTAATCAGGTTGCTACAGACGTGTACAGGTGTTGACGAGTGTGTAGCTATGGTAATGGCTTTCATTGTACTGGAAACAAATTGCTGGCTGGCGAAGATACGAATTTACTGTTCGTATCATTTATCAGCCGACTTGATTATGATAATTTCCTGTTAGCATTTTGATTGCTTTGCCTTTTTTTCGTGTTCTTTCACTAAAACTGTTTTCAAATTAGATCTTGCAATTGTTTGACATGTGTGTAATTAATGAAAGATTGATATAATACGTTATAATGTGTATGAAAGTGTAGTGAATTTTCTGAACATCTGAAGAAAAAAGAAACCCTTTCTAAATTTTTCTTAAAGCAAACTACTGCAATCAGCGCCTCCAGTAATGTCACTAGCGAACTTAGAAGAAGACATTATGTTGCAGAAGGAAAGGCCTCGCAATAATATCATTGCAATTATATTCAGAATACTTCCTGTTTGAGGTAACATGATTGTTGTATGAAGAGAAATTCACACACACACACGCACGCACGCCACACACACACACACACACACAC
>CM031617.1:33553377-33555877 GCA_018398815.1 Conus ventricosus | reverse complement strand
CAAACACAGCTTTCAGACAAATTTATAAACACGAAAGAGAGTCTGACGAATGAAATGAATGCGTCGATTTTAGATCTTAAGAAGACGATTTCGAAACAAAAAACCGAGCTGCACGAAATGGCCCAGAGCGCGAACGGGCTGCGCGGTCGGCGGCGGACAGTACAACAAACGTTGTCGGGGCCCAACATGTGGATCTGCTGCGGGCCAGCAGATACCACTCGTCTCGGGACCATGCCCACGGATGAGCAGCGGTGGGAGGCCGACATACTCGGACGTTGTAAAGTGCAGGGCTAAAACTGGCATCTGAGACGTTAAAACCGATGACGCGAATAAAAAATGACGCTAGGGGGATGGACGAGGGAAAAGAACACCCGGAAAAAGACAAAAATTAACCCTTACATGTTACAAGCAAACAAAAAAAATAAAGATCACCAGCAAAAACACGAACTTTCTTCACTTCCATTGCAGTCTAGAGGTTCCATAAATTTACCCAAAGTTTTTGTATTGCACGACTCGGTGCTAAAGGGTTTATATCCGCTCAAAAAACTGGGTGCAGCTTACGGACTGTATATCAAGAAAAGAAATCGCCACCATTGATCAATGCGGAAGGCTTTACTGTCTGACTCTATCGACAATGCAGCGTATTTGTGCTTCATGTTGGGGTAAATGATCTCAAAGTCACATCTGATCCAAAAGAAAAGGCATCTACTTTCATCAACTTCGAGAAAGAATTACAAAAGCATTATCCTCAAATCGAATTGTTGTTAGCAAGGTCGCCCCAACTGGGATAAAAAAGCTAAACATAAAAAGAGAAATCTTTAATGACGAAATACATTGTAATCTTTCCGGTCAAAAAACGTGTCGTTCGTGTCCCACGAAAACATCACCAACAACACTCAGTACATGTGGGACTTCATCCATCCCTCAGAAAGGGGTCTCTGCGTGTTTGCAGGCAAACCTTGGTCTCAACTTCATTACATGTACTGGAGAAAAAAAGACACCGGTCATCGCTACAGCTCTCGTCGTCCCAGGGATATACCCACCCCGTCCACATCACCGGGGCAGGAGGAACTCTTTCTTGCTCCGCAGGGAACGTCAGGGACGAGATTCCCTGTAAAATTTAAACCGAGCCCAGTGAAAGTCTTCTGTCTACTTTTTCTGTTGCATTGTTATAAGGCT
Source organism: Conus ventricosus (assembly GCA_018398815.1). NCBI lineage: Eukaryota > Metazoa > Mollusca > Gastropoda > Neogastropoda > Conidae > Conus > Conus ventricosus. The sequence goes on along the minus strand of CM031617.1, from coordinate 33,554,698 downwards.
GGCCATTTTCATAGTTGCGCATGATTGTTTACAGTATTATTAGCCCACTATCCTTTTTGATAGATTTTAGGTATTGCCATACTGAATTTCAGTTTTTGGTGTTTGCAAAGTGTCAAATTTCTTTTTAATAGGCATTACTGTGCTTTGCTTTATTTGCAAATTTTCTTGTTTCTTTATTATTATTCTTTATAACTTTTGATGGATAAAAAGAAAAATATTAGTATCCTACAATGGAATTGCCGTTCAATCACTACCAATATAATACACCTTCAAAAACACTTCAGAACAACACTATATGGTCATCATCCTTCAATCTCTGAATGGACAAAGAAGGACTTCCCACGATTTGGACCATTTCTTCTATCCACCGGTGTGCCAAGAAAGTGATTGTGCTGTGAAAATTTCTGTGGCCATTTACTTTAAATGCCCAATTATTTTTCCCAAACCCAAATCCAATCGCCTGGCCCAAATGACACAACAAACTTGTTTTCTTGTGCAGCGTGTGTCCGATTCGACAAATCTTTTAGTTTTAAATATCGTTTCAGTGTATTTCCCAAAAGATATTTAATTCTGACTGGCTTCGTTCGTTAAATACTACAAAAGATAAATGGTTAATAGCGGGGGACTTTAATGAACATGCTCCTTTTTTGGGGGTCAGCTTGGGGTCAAAAGTAACCTCTAATCGCTTGGTGGAGAATATTTCAGATTCTCCACTTTTTCTTTTAAATGACGGAAGTGTTACAAGACGCCGATGTTCCCAGCCACAAACCATCAGCATTTGATCTGACTCTAATCTCCCCAAAGTTGTTCTAGTTGCAAGTGGCAATTACACGATAACACTTTGGGAAGTCATCATATTCCTATTATCCTTACTTTTAGAGGATTTGAAGTTAAGCACAATGATGTAAAGGATAAAATCCCAAAATTTGATTATAAACGAGCTGACTGGGCCAAATTTGAATCTTTTCTAAGGTCTTACGATGTTAGTTTTTTTGATAAATCAGACATTGAATCTATGTATACTCACTTTACAGAGGCAGTTTTAAATGCTGCAGGCAAAGCAATTCCCAAAATTAATGTGTCAAACTTTTCGAAACATGTTGGTAAAGTATGGTGGACAGATTCATGTAAAAATGCTGTAGACAAAAACAAGAGCACCTTTTTAAATCGTATGCTAAAGTTAAAAAGGTGAAAGGCAGTGTTCCTGTCAAATCTGCTAAAAGCCAAAGAAACAGAGTTATAGAAAGTGCTAAAAGCAACTATTGGTCAAAATTTTGTTTTATGAAATAAGGGGACCATAAAGATAAAAGAATTTGGAAAA
>CM031617.1:33545877-33548377 GCA_018398815.1 Conus ventricosus | reverse complement strand
CATGTGATTTTGTATTTTTGGTCTTTCCAAAATACTTAGAGAACAGTAAAATTAGGAAAAATAGTAATGATCGCTCTTATCCTTAAGAATCATGACTGTTTTCCTCACAATCACAACTATTTGTCCTAGTATAGCAACTGTTTTCCTTGGAAACACAACTGTTTTCCCTTTTTGCATCTGGACCACTATTGGTTTTCCGATTTTTCCGTAGAGATAAAGACTACCATTTCTGTTTTCATGAAGGAAACGGGTATTTGAGTATTGTCTTGGGGAAATCAGCGATAAGAGAGTATCAGTTAAGATAACCATTTTCTCTTACCAGCACATGCACGATGGTTTCATTGCCATTACTATGCCGACTGCCAGTCAAATAGGAAAAACAGCTGTGATCTCTAGAATCATTTCTGTTTTCTCTCTTTCTGCTGTGTTTCCAATGGATAATCACTTTTTTCCCTCGATAATGTTGAAAACGGTTCTAATTCTCAGGGATAGCAACGATAATAATCAATGATAACCAATTTCTCGGGGAAAACACTTGTTATTCATTGCGAAAACAAGAAAACAGTTAGTATTCAAGAAAAAAACGTATAGTGATCTGAATGGATAACAGAATAATTTCCCCTGAAGGATAGTGTCTGTTTTCCGCAGGAAATCAAGGAAAGCAGTTATTATTGACAGCTTACGAAGCTAGCATGCTGTCATAGGCTACTTTCCTCAGTTTCCCAGTAAACACAAAAAGCACGCGAAGGCGCCAGTGGGACCCAGACAAGTACTGTCCTCAACTGCCGAACCGATCTGCCGGGAGTAATCCTGCACCACGTCTTGGAGGCCTGTGCTGCATTGACATCGGCTGCAGGCACGCACAGGGCATTTCATTGAGACGTCAAGGGACATAACTGCTCCCTGGCAAATTCTATTGAGTGATGGCCACTGAACTCGACACTCCAGAACCTCCACGGAAGCGCCCCAGTGGGTGCACCAGCACATATTTCATGATCGCGGAGTCCATGGCCAAAGACGCCACCGTCAAACGAACTGCTGCGCGCATCCCGCACCCCCACTGTTTCGCTGAAAGTGAAAATAGTACAAATACAGAGCAGGCCAAGATTGGCCAAGAAGAGGATCTTGGGTTGCGGGTTTTCCCGATGTCAAAAGCATTTTGCCCTTGATTTGAGTCTCAAATTGCTATGTTACAAGTGCAATGGAGGTGCAACAGAAAAACTATCCAGAAGAATATAATAAATAAGAGTAAACATAACGTCATGCTAAGAAGAGCTTGCAACATTCTCACTAATTCTGAAATAAACAAAAAGGTGGGAATACATATGAATAAATTGAGAGAAATGTTATATCAATCCCTAAAGTTGAACACATGAAAGAATGAATAAATAAATGAATAAATAAACAAACTACTAAGGGATTGAAATATACACGTGTAGACGGGCATGAAAATGCATCGAAACACACAAGCATACAAGTACCGAAGTCGAGGGGGGTAAACAGGAGGAAAAAGAAGGGGGTGAGGGGATGGGAATGGAAGGGTATGGCCATCTGTATGAACGTCTTGAAAAATTAACAATTTATTTCTGAAATGTGTATGTAAAAAAAACCGTGAACAAACGATGGAAAAAAAAAGGGGGGGGGGGGGGGCGGGGTGAGAATGGGAGTCTCGGAATAAATCAAATGCAACCATAAATAAGTAAATGGGAAAAAAACGTAGATACATAGGGTGGGGTGGATGGGGGTGGGGTGGGGATATGGTGGAGGGGGGGGGGGGGGGGTGAGGCGTTCATCCTACTCAGTATCTCCGAAACAAGATGCATTGGATCGATCATCCCAACAGGCGCAGACTCTTTGGATACGACTTCGCCCCTGTTGCAGATCGACCATACACAATTATGGGGAAATAAGTTGGTGATACGGCACTTTACAACGTTGAGTGTAGAACAGTCCTTTGTGACAGGTCCACCGATCACGTTGATGGCAAACAACTTGGTACAATGGCATTAAACAACGTTGAGTGTCGACCAGTGATCAGAGTGAGGCCCACGGACCAATGAAATACATATATGCTTATGACCAATATGGCATGAGACGACAAGTCTGAATTTACTATGTAACAAGTGCAATGGCAGCGCAACAGAAAAGGCGTAAACAAAAATATGTGAAGAATAAGAGAACTATGTGGTCATGCTAGGAAGCGTTAACCCCACTCCCACTGACTCTAAATTATGCCAAATATAATATGAAAATAAAAATAACAAAAACAAAAAAAAGAAAATATATGTGCAAAAGTTAATGATGCTAAAGAGGGGAAGGGTACGGGGAGAGAAGAGGAGAGAGGTGAGGGGATAGATTGATATATAGGATGTGCATCACAGGAATACAATTAAAACAATGTGAAGAAATAAATGAAAATATAAAAAAAATTAAACAAGAGAAAAAAATGAAATAGATACATAGATAACTATAGAGATAAATAAATAATTAAATTAATAGA
>CM031617.1:33535877-33543377 GCA_018398815.1 Conus ventricosus | reverse complement strand
AAGAAAAGGACTACAACAAAGGCAGACTCGACAAATGCAAACTTCGATCAGCTCAAAGGAAATGTTTGACCTCTCAGTGTTAAAAAGCTCATCTCGTTAGCAATGCGTTTTTAAAAATCCATTGTTTTTTGTCCATAAGAGGTATCTGCGCGGTAACTGAAGCGTATGAGCAATAGTGAGGTTACCTGACCGCTAGATGAATGAAACAAACAAGTTACAAGACACAACGGGTTTCGCCCGTTTTGGTCTTCTCAGGCCAACCGTTGGTGGTAGTCCAAAACCCCTTTCTTTTTGCTCCAAAACCCATTGATGTTATCTATTCGGGCGTTTCCGAAAGTGCCCTCAACGCAGAGCGCAAGATTATCAGATGACAGTCGGACCAGAAACTAAACAGTCGCAGACAATAAAACACAAATTATAAAAGTTTTTTGGGCCAAAGTTATCAACAGTTGATTTCTGTTGCTTAGGGTAGTTTAGATCTAAACAATGAACATTTTCATTAGTCATTGATTTCTAAGTTCTCAGTAAAATATGGCCTCCCTGCTCCATGTAAGGTCCTTGTCCATGCAGAGTGAAGTGCTCTTGAAAATTGGTTAAATAACTCCATCTAGAAAAACGTTTTTTTAGGTTATATCAAATCAACCCACTGTTCAGTCTATGGTAAAGTGTCAATGCATGTGACTTTCTCTTTCTAAAACCTGCCTCTCGTACTGCTGTGCTCAAATTATATCATGTGTCTATGCTTAATCCATAGTGAAATGTTCTAAGAGTTGTCCGCAACAACGAGTAAACACCCCATGTAACAAGTTGTGTTGAGTTGTGTTGGAGTCCTGGGGTTTGTCGCTGGTTTTGTTGCAAATTGATGTTGTTCAAGTTTATTTTTTAGTGCTGCTGACAGCCAAATTCAGTGTTTTGTTATCAATGTGTTTTTTTCGGTTAAAATTTGTGACTGGAACCAGCGCCAGGGAAAAAAAATCAAGGAATGCTTGGCCGAGATGACATGACGTTGAAGGGGTGATCTAATCAGTGGACCAGTGTCTGTGGCTGCCAAGGCTGCAAAATACAAGTCCATGCCCACTACAGAAACCACTGAAGAAGCAGAAGCTGTGGTAGACAGTGAGAGGATTCGTGGGCCTAGTGTGTAAGAAACTGGGGCAATTCCCCTCAGACAAAAACAACAAAGGGAGAATTGCGTCTAGAGGGACTTTTTGAAGAGGGGCGCATGTGTCATCTTAGATAAATTGCTCATTCTCAATAAGAATGGCGCATGAGCTGTTTTACAGGTTCCGCTGTCCTCCATAATTTAAAAGAGTAATTGTTTGCAGCCATACATTGTGAGACTGCATAGCCAAGGGCCCCAACAGACAGGGGTTGGTCTTCTGTGGGACCGTTATTCCTGTGCATGGGGAACTAAATGTCACTCAAAACAACATGTACGTTGACTGTTCCGCTGAGTTTCCACAGCTTCAGCAGCTGAAGAAAAATAAAAAAATCGAATGATGATATGCTTTTTTGCGTTGTTATGATGAGTAATCATCCTTTTTAATGTTCCACTACCTCATTTATGCAAAGCGCATTGTCTCCAGTAAATCGACCGAAACACACCTGTTCCCGAAGATAAGAAAAAAACAAAGCCTGTTGGTCATGAAGCCCTACCGTATTACAATTCCAATAAAATAACCCACAATTTTCCTTAAATGACAGTTAACTGAAACCCTACTTGGTAAATAATGGGTTTTCACTTAGACATACTGAAGACCCCAACAGGGTAGTTAACCTGAAAAAGTTGGGGGTTCACCACCAGCAACATGTCGTTGCTACATTTTTCTAAGCAGGAAAATGACAGTAACAAAGCTTTCAGCTGTGCTCTGCACAAGAGAAAACCAAAGTAGGAAAAGATATGACATTGTCACAGATTGGTTTCAGCCTTTGCCATAACAATAAATGTGGTGCCCCACCATTGGCGTTACCAAAATGCACGCGATAGATTTACAAAAACCAAACCCAGACGTCACCAGAAAACACTTGCTGCAGGCTCACATGACCTCTTCAAACCCCCCATTTGCAGAAAGGGCATCGCTCACAGGAAGTAGAATTATTGGCTTTTATTCCTTTCATAGTTACTTCAAAGGGGGTGACTACGTCTAAAAAAATGTCTCATCTACTTAGAAATATTTCTTTAGGCCTGACCCTCTTTTATCAGTGTAAGTGACGTCGAAGAGTATGTTAGATTAACAAACCTTTTGTTTCACTTTTCCTTGGCTGCGACAGATCTAAAAGAGCGCAAAAATTTACGTTACTGAAAGTAACTTGTTTTCTGAAGCTGGCCGTCTTCAGAATTTTTTTCTCAGTGTTTCGAAAGTCTCTTTTTTTTCAGTTTTAACCTCAGATATTTTGCAACGCATGGGAATGCAGTTGGCGTAACTTGAGGCACCCAGTTTTTTTCTATGGTAATGGTCATTTATCTAAATAGCCTGTTTTAGGAGGGAAATCTAAAAAAATAAAAATTTTTACATCTTTGCCGAGGTCCCATTTGCCATTCTTATTATGAATGGGCGAAAAACGCATTTATGTCAGAGATCAGGAACAACCTTTTGAAATGTGGTTTGAAAATAGTCTTGTTTTATTTTCCAAGCCAAAAAGGGTAATGGCCATTTAAAAAAATATCCATGGCTTCGGGGCCACACAGCAAGGAGCTAAGAAATCAAAGGTGGACTGCTGTCTTGGTTTAAAACTGGCTGCACATTGTGTTCACAACTATTCCTTACACATCTCTGCAGCCCGTTTTTTAATTTTTTTTTCAAAAATGTCGCATATCGCTATAAAGAACTAAAGCATAAATTTCAATTGACAAATGGTCTCAGAAAAAAAAGCCCAAAAAAGGTTCCGTAAGAATAAAATATAGCGTGGGAGCAGCCAAGAAACAGTGATGTCGTGAAATGATTGGCCGGCTGTTGGACATGTAGTAGACGGAGAGAAAAAAAGAAAGAAAAGAAAACAAAACAAAAAACAAATTCTGAAGTTTGCTGCCAAACAACACGGAGAGAATGTGGGCATCATCAGTCAGGTAACACTCACTCAGAGTTGCGAGATGGTACAGAGGAATTACAGGAACACTGCTAACAGCACAAACATGCAGGGAAAGAAAGCAAGCAGACTGGCGACCCGTCGACACAGAGCAACACACGCCTGCCCAGCTGTGGCCGAGGGAAATGAGAGAGAAAAGGAGTGAAAATGCCGCTGGAAACCATATGGGCCCAAACGGTCAGCTGTAGTAGAGAGTTTTTAAAATATGTTTAAGTGTGGAAGTTCCAGAAAGTTAAGAAGCACGTCAATGTGCACACTGGGTGTTTTACTTTCTGTTTGCGCCAAACGATCAAATTTTTGTGGGGGAGTGCTGAAATAGTGGAAGTCCCCAAAGTGTCTGGGCACATCGTCCTGTACACTTGGCGTTTACTCTTACGGTTTAACTTTTTCCATTATTCTGGTATCGATCAGGGAGATCATCTCAGCATCACACTCCAGTGTTGATTTCTTCAGTTTCTATGCTTCACTTTTACTGTTTTGTTCATATTGTTTTCATCTAAATTGCCCGTACCAGGAGTGACCAGCTTAGCATCAAGTTTCCCCTGTAGATTTTTTTCAGTTCCTGTTTTTCACTTTAATGTTTTGTGATGTGTGTTATTTTTAGAGTGCTCATGTTTGGTCGATGAGAGGAAAGAGAGGGACAGAGAAGGGTCAAGCAGTTCGTTTTCACTGAGGACTCGGACTGTTGTTTGAAGCTCAGTAAAAACCATTGCTATAAGAGGGAATTTTTCTCTTCTTCTTTTTTATCTTTTTTCTCGTTTTTTCTTCTCTCCATTTTCTCCATGGGAAGTCACTTGGGGGCCAACTGAGAGACAATTTACCAGCCACCTTCCTCCAGTTCTTGGATGGGTGCCAGGTCTAAGTCATTGCAGATTTGTTCCCTGTCCATCTTGCAATGTGAAGTCGATGGGTTTTTTTTCTGTTTTTCCCTCCATCCCCTGAACTACCACGCACCACACACCACACACTTTCCCTGCCATTACCACACACAGCAGTGCGTACATGCATTTACATGAATTCATTAGAATTTGTCATTCCGTTTTTTCTTTCATTCGAGGCCATCACTCTAAAAACGGTCTTCGACTGAAACGTCCATGGGTTTTTTCTGTCTTTTTTTGGTCTTTTGCCCCCTTTTGTTTAGCGTCTCACTTTCGTTTCACTTTCATCCATAAGCATTTTTTCTCACGGACTGGTCCATGTACGCTTCACTACATCTGCTATGCTGCGAGTGGAAAGTACACATGATTTACAGCAGACGAGTAAACAAAATTGACAAATAGATTAAAGAGTTGGGAAGAAAAACCTTGTGAACGAGACATAGCTGATCTACGGATTAACTCGACGCCCTTTGGGTACTGGGCTAAACCCCGTGTGCATCACTCCCATTTTATGAGTGCGTGGACATATGTGTATGCTTGCGCATGCGTTGTATTTGTACACGATTGCACGCTTACAATAAGTATGTGTGCATTCGCCTGCACACGTGCAGGACAGCATGTGTGTGGACATACGTGATAAATGGCAGTATAGATGATGATGGTTTATTCAGTTTACGACAAGAAAGGTAGACCAACCCTCACCATCCCATCCGTTCTCTCCTCCACCATAACGCTTGGCAACGCCCCCCCCCCCCCCCCCCCCCCCCATCTCCAGTGCCAGGTTGCACTTCTTCTTATTACTCACACCACCACCACCAAGCGTGTTGAATGTGAACCAGAGCACCCTTCCACCTTCTCTCCCAACGCAATGAGGTCAATGAGAATCAAACACCTGCACAGAGCATGCTGGTGTTCTCAAGTATCTACGATCTTGGTTGACGCATCGACCCCCTGCCTTTTATCATACCAATATCACTCTCTGTCCTTCCCTATCACCACCATCACCACCCCGAAAGAGAGAGAGAGAGAGAGAGAGGAGAGAGAGAGAGAGAGAGAGAGAGAGAGAGAGAGAGAGAGAGAAGTGAAACACTTTGGACATTAAACAAGAACATACAAGATACTAAACATGTGCGCACACGCATGCCCTCAAACACGCTCGCGAGCACGCACACACAACGCACACACGTTAGCGATCAGAGTTCTGTTAATGATACCTAGGTATGAATTTGTCGTATAGTTCATTAATTTTTGTCTGAAAGAGAATGCTTCTCTTTGGAATTAGTGTAGCTTCAAATTGAAAACGCTTCGATTTTTTGGCTTTTGTTTTTGTTTGCTTGGTGTGAGCGCTTTGTGCTACGAGCACGGTTCTTAGTGATAGCTTGGGGGCACACCTGTGCTGTCGAGATGGTTTGAACTTAGTACTGAGTGAGCCAATGACAGAGACGGCCCCATTATCAGCTACTGTCTCTAACTTGAGGACTGTGGGGTTTAGGACAAAATATTAACAGGCCCATGAAGGCCCTCTGAACAGCCAACTTAACAGCTCAATCAGAACGATGAAATACCAAATCATGGGTGTGAAACGGTGCCTCTGTAATGCAAATAGTCAGTATCCGATCATCATCACGGCGTGCGCCTTAAATCAAATATCTTGGCTCTCTAGATCTGTTCGCTTGACCCAGAAACTGAGAAAAGGTAACTCTGTTTGCAATGGAAAGACAGTGTTACTCTCCCCAGATTTTTTTTCTTGAATAGGTCTGTTGGATTCAACATGTTTATCACAACGTCACTATGGCTGCGTTTCCGAAGGGTGTCCACATCACTTTTAAAAGAGGGTCCGATGAACCTTTCCGTGGACAATATCTTTCAATAATTTTGACTCGCAAAAATGCCGCGTGACCTGCAAGCAGATTGGGTTTGGTTTTTTCTTTCTTTCTTTTTTTTGTTGTTTTGGTTTTTCAGTACTTAGTGAAGTGTCAGTTTTGTTCAACTGGTTTACTACGGTGGGCCGTTTTGTTGCCCTTCGCTTTCCTTGGACTTCCATGAGGTTCGGCAGAACGTCAGCAGCAGTGGCTTGTCCTTGGAACTGGCTGTTGGTTGATTTTGAGCTGTGTTGCTTTCAGCTCCCACGACATCACATTGGAATTCCACAGACAGGCAGGTATTATGTTTCCTTGAGCCAGTTACAAAACCGAACTTTAAAAAAAAAGTCTTTTATCACCGTTTTAATCATTGTTCATTTCTTATATGCATTCATCTCTTTTGCTCAGGCTGTCACCTATTGGTCGGTACAGGAAACACTTCGAAAATGAATTCTACCAAAGTTTCAGATGGCGTGAGTATAGCTATGAGGTTGATTACTGTTGCCACGACAGATTTCCTGGGCTGGTTTCTCAATGGTTTTTGCGAGACAATTGCATCGGCTAGCTTTCCTAGACCTCAAGAAGTGAATGTGGTGCCATGTATTGCATGCGAGACGTCGTTTGAACATGGGAATCTGGTGTGGACTTGTCTTCTTCTTTTGTTGGTTGTTTATTCTGCAATATTTCTTCTCGTAGTTCTACACTGCTCTAGCAAAAATTGCCACTTGGCCCCCTCCTTGTTATACTATCCATAAATTAGTTGCCAGCGAAACCACACACACACACACACACAACACACACACACACACACACACACACATACACACACACACACACACACACACACACACAAACGCTGGATATCAATGTCTTTTATTTTTTATTTTTTCCTCTTCTTACAACAGAATGACTACTGGTCAGCTGTAAACAGTGAGTGATTTTGTCGCATGTTTTGTGCAGCAGAATGACTACTGGTCAGCTGTAAACAGTGAGTGATTTTGTCGCATGTTTTGTGCAGCAGAATGACTACTGGTCAGCTGTAAACAGTGAGTGATTTTGTCGCATGTTTTGTGCAGCAGAATGACTACTGGTCAGCTGTAAACAGTGAGTGATTTTGTCGCAGGTTTTGTGCAGCAGCATGTGGAGACCATACACAGAAGTTTGACTGGGGTGGGGCTGTAGTCACATAGCTGTAAAACACGTGAACATGATGCTGTTCTATATCTGTATAGAATAAGTGAATATGAGCTGTTCTATCTATGTGAATAAGTGAACATGAGCTGTTCTATATGTAAAGAATAAGGTGAGCATGAGCTGTTCTATCTGTACAGGGTAAGTGAACATGAGCTGTTCTATCTGTATAGAAAAAGTGAACATGAGCTGTTCTATCTGTATAGAATGAGTGAACATGAGCTGTTCTGTTGTAGTACAAGTGAACATGAGTTGCTCTATCTGCATAGAACAAGTGATATGAGCTCTTTTATCTATATAGAATAAGTGAACATGAGCTGTTCTATCTGTATAGAATAAGTGAACATGAGCTGTTCTATCTATGTAGATTAAGTGAACATGAGCTGTTCTATCTGTATAGAATAAGTGAACATGAGCTGTTCTATCTATGTAGAATAAGTGAACATGATCTGTTCTATCTATATAGAACAAGTGAACATGAG
>CM031617.1:33525877-33528377 GCA_018398815.1 Conus ventricosus | reverse complement strand
AGCGAAACATGCACTGTGGTTATTTACCTTTGACAACACATCCAATGGAAAGTTGTCGGGACTATCCACCACCCCCTTAAGTCAGCTCTAGGATCAGTGGCCTCTTTCTTAAACCTGTCAGACGAATGTTTCCACGAAACAAAATGTGGTGTCCCACATCTCCATGGGATAAATATACAAATACTCCATTGAGAATAATATCGGTATGTGTTTAGGAGACGTCCCCGCCATTCAATGAACAACACTGCTTGTTCGTTGTTTTGCTTGCTGTCTTGTTGGAAGAGTTGTTTTCTAAATGAAGACTCTTTACATTCAGTAGCTCTAGGAAATAAACCACACTGAGATAGTTTCAAAGTGCGGTGACCGCAGGCGGAAACGGAAACAGTTTTTTTTAAGGAATTGAAGTGAATCCGCCTGTTAACATGGACAAATATATTTCAAGACAAAACACGACGCGTTTCGACTCTCAGGTTCTCTCCAGGCAAGATGAACAACATCCGGGACAATGAAAACATCTTCACTGTCCTGAAGGTTGTTTATCTTGCTGGAGAAGACGTAAGGTTTTCAATGGGCTAAATATTGTTTATCTTGCCGGCCTGAAGAAGACGTAGGTTTTCAATGGGCTAAATATTGTTTATTTTGCCTGAAGAAGACATAAGGTTTTCAATGGGCTAAATATTGTTTATCTTGCCTGAAGAAGACGTAAGGTTTTCAATGGGCTAAATATGTTTTTCTTGCCTGAAGAAGACGTAAGGTTTTCAATGGGCTAAATATTGTTTATCTTGCCTGAAGAAGATGTAAAATATCGAAACGTGCCGTGTTCCGTCTTATAATTTGTTTGTCCATGTAAACTGCCAGATTTCCTTTAAATTCCTTTTAAAAAGAGAATGTAAATATGCGGGTTCAAGACCACCCATCTTATTTTGCCCGAAAACCCCCATTTTCACATACAAATCACGTCCTGCCCAATCAATATTGGTTACGGCACATGCTGCTCGCGCTGTGTCGCTTTCTCCTCTCTAGAGCGAGGATGGAATCGCTTTACTGACACGTCATCAGGCTGTCGCAATGCAGCAAAGGTCTGTAGTTAATTATTAATGGCTGAACCATCACGTGTGCGCGCTCAACCAATTGACAGGGAGGTATGACATCATTCTACGGGGTTTCATCATTCTTCAGGTAACTGTCGGAAGGGAAAGACGTGATTTTATCGCTCTCACTACACTGAAACATGGCCGGTTCAAGTCTGGAGGCTGAATTGTTTTCGCAAGAAACCCAAGAGACTACAATGGATGCTGGCTCTCAAGAAAGCCAAACTGAGCATTTGCTTTATTCGAATGAGCAAAAAGAAATAATATTGAAACACAAAAAGTATCATCAGGAAATGATTTCATATCTTGAAAAATTGGAACGTGGCGAGCCTTGCTCGAAACCGGCCCAACCAAAAGAGAGTTTAAATCTTTTGGAAACGAAGCAACGAAAAAGTGAAATGACAGTAAGTGAACTGGACGCTTTTTTACGTAATTGTTTTGTAGATAAACTTGATTATGAGCCGATTGACGAAGGTTCTTTTATGAAACTGAATAACATGACTGAAATTACACCTGTTTTGTTGAAGGTCGGTTATGAGATCAAAGCTGAAAAACGTAAACTCTTCGACAATCTTTGCTTTTAGGCCATTGGCTTGAAAGAACAAAAGCCGTTTTAAAAAAATCTAACCCAAAAGCGTCTAAGGCTAGCTGATGAGGTCAGGCACGCGGGCCCAAGAGACAGCGACGGTTATTGATCCAGCAGCTCTATGGAGCGGACTGCTAGCAGCAAGCAGGTCCCCGCCTAAAGGCTAAAAATATGCCAGAACTGTGTCATTGTTCCGCGCTGAACAGCGACCTAGAAAGACTCTCCACAGAACTATAAATACACCAGAACTGTGTCATCGTTCCGTGCGGAACAACGACCTAGAAAGGCTCTCAACAGGGCCGAAAATAATACTAAGGGAGGTAACTCCTGCCACACCCCACACACCCACCCCAACCCCACCACAACTCCACGCATGCACGCCCCCACCCCAACCCAACCCACACACCCCCATCCCACGCCCACCCCACCCCACGCACGCACACCCCCACCCCACCCCACGCATGCACGCCCCTGCAACCGCCCCACCCCACCCCCACGCACACACATATAACTTTTTTCAGATTTTTGCACAAAAACAAGAGAAATAACATGGGCGGTCTTGAACCAACATATTTACATTCTCTCCCTATAATATAAAAAATCTAATGGTTTACAGTGCACTCTTCTACTTCTAACACCATTAATAAATCAGAACAAAAAACTGGCTCTCCATTTTGGTTAGTTATTTTGACATCCAATGAATTTATAGGTCCATTAATTAATTCTTTAATTGATGTTTTTCCAATGAGATTAATCGATAATCGCAAAACCCTGCCTGTTGTGGCAAACCTTTAGCTGTAGCGGATAGCCATCAAAACTTAAT
>CM031617.1:33503252-33516906 GCA_018398815.1 Conus ventricosus | reverse complement strand
ATCCTTGTCCGTATCACTAAGCTAAGATAAGCGTATCCGGAAGAAACAGTGGTAAGCCCAACAGATCATAGCCCCTTTCCGAAATAGAACGAAATGAGAGCATTTTGTGAAAAGGCCATGGGACGCGCCCTTTTGAGATGTCTTTGCAGATGTCAAGACGCAGTATCTGTAACTTCCTTGTGAAAACCTGCAAATAAAAAGATCGACTCTCTTTAATGTTCTTTTGATTCCACAGTGACCAGCAACAATGCATCATGAGCCGTGTGTAGTACTGTCTTCTTAAGTGGCTTTGGAACGACAACTTGTTTGTTGTCCTGTCCAGGTACACACCTGTAGAGAATGTCAAGGGTCCAGTATGTACGTTAGTTTGTCCTTTAGTATGTCAGTGTCAGTCTGTCTAGCAGCAGAAAGTATTGTGGGAAGCGTCTCGTTTTTTCCCCGCTTTTCTTTTTGATTATCTGGGGAAATCTGGAGTTCATCCAGTTTTGAGACTTTTTAGCAGCTTTTTAGCTTTTCCCTGCTCTATGATGTCTGATCGGGTTGCTCACAAGACAAGGAACGAACGATCCTCCAGCACCACCATGTACTGTGGCGACACCGGGCAAATTGCCCAAGATCAAGTCGCAGACTGGTTATCGAAAAACACAGGCGGTAGAATCCGGAGTAGTATGGTGTTTTCGACCGAAATTTTTTGCCAGCGGAAAACATTTCAATCTTGCCTCAAACGACCTACACTTTTGGACAGTGTCGAGATACTGGTTTTGAAGGACAAAAGATTTTTTACACCACGGGGTGCACCCAGTGTCTTGCAAAACCAAGCCTGCAATCCGTTGATGGCTCCGTTTTCTAACATCAGTTCATCAACCGATTGATCTGGTGCCAAAACAAAGGCCTTTTTCAAATCATGGAGACTAATGCGGTTTGAATCATTGGTTTGAAAGGGCAATTTTTTTTTCAAATGGAACTTGCCATCACAAAAGAAACATCGCATTGTCTGATCGGCAGCTGACTGATTTTGTGAAATTCTGTTCTGTCCCCGAAAGGCCCAAAAGGTCTACACGGTGGTCGTTGTCCCCCGACCTCGGAACGTTTGCTGAGGAGCAACGGGTTTTTCCGGCGGTGAGTACTGGTACTGACGAAAGACACTCGAACCGGGAAACGATCCTGTCCATGCCTAGGTTAGGTATATCCTTGAGGACTCAGAAATGACCCATGATTTCTTTCCTGTAACTTCCCTGTCCCAAGGGATTATGAATGAATGCATGAGACTCAAAGTATGGCAATATTCTCCTTTCCTAGCCACGCCATTATATGGAAGTGAGCGATTACAATACTGATCAGCCATCTGACACATTTCCTCATCGCTTTTCAAATTGCCTTTTCTTTAGGATTAGTGGCCTGATCTTTTGCTCAAAGCTCGAAAAGTTGTTCTCTTAGAAGGAGAGATCTCACATGTGATTGAAAAGTTTTGTTATTCGTTTTTGATAAATCGCTCATCGATCTTAACAATGGACTCATACGATTAAAAAACGAACGGATACGTTTCCCTTTTTCAGGCGCACAGAACGGGAAAACGTTCGCGAAAGCGATAGGCAGAACTGGAATTTCTTGCGAGTTCTTCTTTCAATGATCCAATGTTAAATTTGCGAGCGTCGCGCGAGTGTGTGGTACAATGGCCAAAGGCGCTACCTTAAAACGACGCATATACAATGTCCACTTTTCCTTTGGCCAACACAAGACGTTGAGAGAGTGACTTTCAAATTGGAAAAGAAAACTTTCGATGTCATCCGTTTTTTTCCTCGAGGTTGGTAGATTTGGAATATTACGCGTTTTTGGTTTGAGGCGCGCCTTGCAGAACCGATGGTGACTTGGTGGAGGTTCTTTCGATGCCGTAATTTCTTATCTCAGCATCAGTCTCTAGTTCTAACTTGCCTCAACTTAAATTGTCGTTCTTTATATTCAGCTTCCCTCTGTATCTTTCTTCTTAACTTCATCTTCCCTCTGTAGTCTTTTATCTTCAAACTCTTTGTTTCCTTTGGTTTCTTCACTTTCTAGTTACCTTTGATTTTCTTCTCTCTTTTAGCCTGTAGCCCTATCTATGCATTGTGTGCAACATAGTGGTAAGGTTTTCTCCCTCAAAAACCCAAGCGTTCCGCTTGTTGAACATATTTTATCAAAAATCATCCATAATGAACCGTCAGTTATTAAACACAACAACAATTTCTAAGTTTGAAAAAAAATAAGGCGTTATATGATGGAGTTTTATGTTTCACAAACGTTAATTATAGTATATTACCAATAAAGAATTCAATTTCCGGTGGTAAAAAGAAATACAGCTTACTAAAACAGGTTGATATGAAACACAAGGAATGTATTTTTACAGAAGAATTTTGTTCTCGACAAACAGGTATCAAGTTTGAATTTAAAAAAAAATGACGTTCAATGCTAATCTGTTTTTACTAAGAAAGGAAAAAAAAAATAAACACATTAAAAGTTTTCTGAAAACTAAATTTTTTTTTTTAAAGTTTTAGTTCTAAAATGTTCTTGTTGTCAGTCTTTCTTACTTAATTTCAAATGAATTACACAAACAGGGATGTTTCGGCCTTATTCAAAAAGATATAAATTTACAAAACAAAAGGGAAGCTCAAAACAATTAAAAAGAGGGGAAAGAAACACAAAACTAGCGGATAACCGTAAAAGATGAAAAGTTGAAAAGAAAACTAGACAGTGAGCTTATAGTAAAGAGTGTAGAGAATTTTGAAAATAGTGGGTGAATGGAAATGAAAGGGATACACAGGATTCGGACACAGTGAGTAAGGGGAAATCAAGGGAAAAGCAAAAGAAGCCCTCAGACACACCCTTAGTGGTCACTGGTTCTCCCGTGGAATGGAGACGGAAAAACAAATCTTGCACATATACACACTACATAATTAAATACAATAATGATGAACATCAATCAATAAAATGCACATTCACAAACGCAAAGAAGAAATCACAACACCAAAAAAAAAAAACATTCGAAAAATTTATTAGGGAGGAGTTATCCCGCACTTATCAACCTCTGTCTGTTGAAAGGAGACAAGGTTCGGTTCAAATCTGGGAAAAGGGGACTACTTGATGAAACGATAGGACAGGAAAGAATAAAACACAAAATGAACCTAAATAGGGCGGATCACGGCTGCTCCCGAACTATGAACTCTAAACCGCTCATTGGGTTTAGCGTGTAAAGCGGTTGGGGCTCACCGTTCGGGGGGAAAAAAAATTAGGAACAAAAAACAAACAAAATCACTAGCAAAACTCAGAGTCAGAAATAAGAGAGAAGTCCTCACTCGCACTGAAATAAATTACTCTCCACACATAAACAGAAAGAGAAAACAAATGCTAATACACAATAAATAATTAAAAACTTTCTTTTTTTCCCTTCCCTCAAATCTTGAGGGTACAAATCAAAATCTTTTTCTTTTTATCCAGGGGCACCAAGGGCAAAATAGAAATCTTTCTTTTTTCACAGGGGAAACACAAAAACAACGGAGCTACGTCGGGGTCACCACTGTCACACTTGACACTTTTGCACACGCATTTCAGACAGCATTTACTCCATAAGCATACGCTAATCTTTCAATCACCCAAAAAGCAACTACATTGTTTTTTCTTCTCCCCCTCTCCTTCAGGGGAAAAACACTTTACTAAATAACATCAAAAACAATTTATAATACAGATTTTAACATGCATCCTTGTAACAATTTTCCCATTTACATCATACAAGTTTCTGTAAAAAGTCATGGCCTTCACATAACATTCCAAGATCAGACACAGAAGATTAAGTAATTATTTCACTCATTGATGCTTTGCCTGCATCAGATTATTTAGACTCGCTCATACTGTCACGCCGACCTCTCCCCTCTTCTCTCTCCAGACCATCGCCTCACTGCCCCTTGAATTCATCCACACCGTATTCCTGCGACCTCGCACTCATTAGTTTCCGACCTACCCTCATCCCCCTCAGCACCCCACTTCTAACTGTCACGTCCGCCCCCCCCCCCCGCAACCCCCCCCCCCCCCCCCCCCCGCCCATCCAATTTTTATGAGTTCCAACTCTCTCCATGGAGTCTTTTAATTGCTGGGCTGAAATACCGGTGTGTGCCCTACACTTGGCCATCTTTAACAACCTCACGGGGTGTGTGAATAGTGTAGGGTGAAGGGTGATGCGGCTGAAACACGAATAAGCGTCGTTGTAAAGTAACTGCTTTCTAATTTAAATATGAATTATTTCTTTCTCTTTTCTTTAGGTTTTCCCCTGTAGCTTTCCCCTACTATTATGGCTCAACTGGTACTGATGGTCAGCATCGCTTAGGACCTGCGTCCTGCCAGGTTCGAGTCTAGAGGCCATCTGCTGGGCTAACACTGATTTTTTCCTCCCTCCTATAGTGTGTGCATACTCAGTAGTTTCAAAACACATGCCAGCACCTTACCAGCCCTTATTAAACTATCTCTCAGTGGTATCTTTCACCATGACAACCTTCTTTTTTAATGGAGTCCATTCTCACCGTTATTTAGGGGGAGCCGCTACACTAGTCAAGCAAATGATTTATTCTTCCCTTTTGAGTTGATAGCATGGGGAAATGATTAATATTACTAAGTAACTGTGGGATGCCCCCGAGCGTCACTTGCCTTGATGTGTGCTAGTCACATGTAATCGGTTGAATTTTAATCCATGGGGTCAGGAACAGCCGATGTGGGACCTAACAGTACCATTGTTATGATAAAACTATAGTTAAACAAATGCTATTTGACCTGGGCCAGGGGTACCCAAAAGCCTGATTATAGACATTTTGATCATAAATAGGATTGAGGGCTGAGTCGAACTAAGTTAGTCATTGCCAAGGCATTAAACGGCTATGAGATTTGTTAATACTTTTGCCCTTTATCTTCTGTTCGAACGTGGTGTCTGGAAGCATGTCATTGTGCTCAAACCAGCCATTGATGGGCCACGTCAGGCAGATGGCTGGAAGTCATCTGGACAGTGGTTTGTAGATCGACTGGTGTCAGGAGGATATACTTCCATGTGATCTTGGTGGTATCCTCTGTGACAGCAACTCATGAGGAGTGCAGGAACGTGACTTTGTAATTGTGAACGTAGTGTGTTGCTGTTCAAGAGGGGTTTGACACTGAAGATTCTGTTGTCATCAGTTCTGTTTAAAGGTTTGCAGTCTTCTTAATGTAGACAGCGCTTACTGCGACACTCAGCCATTCATTCGTTCGTGTTAAAAAAGATCCCTTGTTCATGGTTTATGAGTAGGTCGGCCAATATTCTACTTAACCATTTGCTTGACACCTTTTTGGAAAACAGGTGAACAGTTTTATTCATTTGTATCTCTTTTCAAAAAACCAATTTAAAGAGTAAATAGTTGGTGCGCTAATAAGCGTAATAAATATTGACAATTAACGCTTATGTCATGTTTAGTTAAATGCTGTTACTCAATTGTGACTCCAAACACATCCGATTGGTATGCATGTGTTAAGCAAAGCATCAGCGCATTTTTGAAACAACTTGTGTTGATTTGTTAGGCATCATACTATGAGTTATACCCAATTGTTTTTCACCCCTACCCCTTTTTTAGTGTAGAAAAACGGTGATGATTTCTTCCAGACCTTAGCTCCCAAGAGCGCAACCAATCTTGTGTTGACATCCTATGATGACGGCATATAGCCTAAACTTTCAGAAAAACAGAATGGCAAATCCCCCCCCCCCCCCCCCCCCCGCTGGGGTCAGGGGGTTATTGTCACCTGAAGTACTATAGCACATTCCAGCACCAAATCAGTTATACAGATCTAAATGACAAAGTAATTAAACATGACTGTAATAATAATGAATGAAAGGATGATCGAAATTGAAGGCAAATGAAAAATGAGCATGAAAAATACATCAAACCCCACCAACGCCTTCCCCCTCCCTTCGTTCCCCTTTCTCCATCCAAGTTTTCCCCTCCCTCCCTTTACCACAAAACACAAACTGCACAGAACGCACGAACAACTATCACTATCACAAAAAAACACAAACTTTTATCCTACAAAAATTAGTTACATGGAGACACCACTTCCCTGATGACTGTGCAAACCCCACACAAAAGTGCGGCAAAGATTTCGAGTAACAAAACAGTTACTACTATACAGTACATCCAACGGGTCCTGTCGCTGTTCCCCAGGTTCTTTGTTCCCCAGTCTCTATATTCCCCAGTCCCGGTGTTCCCCTCAAGAAAAAATCGAAATTCAGTCCCTAGTTCCCCAGTTTCGTTGTTCCCCACCCTGTGGCGATCCCGCTGTTCCCCATTCCCGCAGATCCCGGGTCCCGGTGTTCCCCAGTCACGGTGTTCCCCAGGCCCGCTGTTCCCCAAGTTTTTGCCATTGGTGTGTTTTGCTGACTTAAAACGTTGTTACTGTTGTTTTCATTGCTATAGGCGAGGCAGTGGGAGGGCGGGGTGGAGGGGGGGAAGGGGGGGGGGGGGGGGGGAGGTCGGGGTATTGGGGGTGGAGCGGGAGGGCCGTAGAAGAGGAGTTTCATGCCGACTGGACAGAAATCTGTTTGGGGAACAGCGCTACTGGGGAACAGAGAACCTGGGGAACAGCGGTCTGAGAACAGCGGCACGCTTTTTCGGTCGGGGAACATCGACACTGGGGAACAGAGACACGGGGAACAGCGTTACTGGGGAACATAGAACCCGGGAAACACCGGCACGCTCCCCATCCAACAGGATGTCCCACGTCCAAGCTCATCATTGCATCTGACAAATCCAGGGGCCTCCCCAGTTCAACACACACAGAGCGACGCTGCGGGATGAATACAGCGCGCGCTGCACAAAATTTCAAACGGTACACTTAACCGGCGGCACGCTAACTCGGCACAACACATACACAGCGCTATGAGCACTCACCCAGATCTAACATAGATCCAAGCCAAAATATGTGCCGCGACAACCGTCATTTCTCCAAAGCTTTCGACTCTATATCTAGAAGTTTTTGTTACATGCGTTTGATATTTTTGGTTTTAGTACCGACTTTAAAAGGTGGGTCTACATTTTAAACAATGGTAGCTCTAGTAGTATCATTCATGGAGGAACTGGATTTCTGAACCTGTTCATGTTTCATGCCGTATTAGACAAGGATGTCCTTTCACACCCCTGGCGTCTGTATTGGCTGTTAAGCTCCTTGCTATCAAAATTATAAACAGTACCATAGAAGGCATTAAAGCACCCACAATTCATTGCCCAAACCCAGTTCATATCAAAATAAAACAAATGGCAGACGACACAACACTTGTTATGAAAACCAGAGCAGATATGATGACAGCTTTAAATTTGCTTGCTAGATTTGAAAGATTTCTGGACTTAGACTAAATGCACACACACACGCACACACACACACACACACACACACACACACACACACACACACACACACACCCCCCCCCCCCCCCAAAAAAAAAAAAAAAAAAAAAAAAAAAGAAAAAAAAAACCAAACACTTCTTAAAAAGGGGAAAAGGAAGTTTGAAGATGAAAATTTTTCCCATTGACTGTGGTCATAAAAAAAAGGGATTTTTGGGGGCTTTTTATTTTCAAACAAAAAAAAAACCTGGCGAAGACATTGACGAAAATTTTGTTTAAGAGTTTGGGTTTCAAATGAGTTCCTGATTAAGGAATGGAGCAAACGGGGCCCTTTAAAACATCCAAAGTAAAGTTTTTTGAAATTTAAAAAACCTTTTAAAAAAGTCAAAATTACCTTGTAATACAGCCTAGGGTCTCCCATAGTATTTGAAGAAAAATAAACACAACCCTATAAAAATTTCCCAGGCACAAAAAAAAAACAAAGTAAAAAAAAAAATTTGTTTAAAAAGGTCAAACTAAATTTCATGGAAGCTGAGTACAGAAGGGAGGTTTAAAATGGTAAACATATCGTTTCCCAAAATGCTTTAAAAATGGCGGGAAAAACTTTTTTTGGAAAAACAACTCAAAAAAAGAAAGCGGGTGTCTTTTTTCCAAAAATGGCTTTTTGGAAAACTCGCAAAACATGACAAAGCTTCACAAAAACTGTAAAAGCAAAATTTTTTTTTTTTCCACAAAAAAACAAGAATAGTTTCCAGGGCCCCACTCAAGTTGGGCTTGGCAAAAAGGGGGGCTTCCAAAGGGAGAACAGGGGGTTGGGGAAACACTTCAGCTTAAAACAAAGCCCAAACCCCTTTAAAGTACTTGAGGCCATGGACAAGCAGGTTCCGGGCACGGGTTAAAAAGGGCCGTTTCAAAAACCTAAAAAATTACATCTGACATCAAGCAGGGGTGGTTCAATCAACACTAAAAATTTAAAGTGCTTTTTAAAGGCCATAGCAAAGGACAGATTTTCCAACCTCTTCCCGCAGCAAGGAAAGGACAGTGATACGGGCGGACAAAAATTTTAACCAAAACGCCCAGCATGACAACCCTTTGGGGTAAAATTTCCATCATACAAGTTTAAAACTCTTTTGAACTGGACTCCCCCTAAAACGCTGTCTTTTCAGAGATGCAAGCACTTTCCCTAACAAACGGGGGAAACACTAGTGTTTTCTAAACATTTTGAGAAGCCTTGTTCTGCAAAGTGATGGATTTTAAAAAAGGCAAAAAAAATGAAAAACCAAACCTTCGGGCGGGCCAGTTTTTTGGTGGTCTTCAATTTTCCAACAAACTTCATAAAAGGCTTTTGGAAAACATATATAAGCTGGGGACTTATAGGGGTTTGGGGGTAAAAAGAAATCCCCTTTGGGCCCAAAAGACCGCGGAAAAAATTTCTGAAAACAAAAGCGTACATCAAGGCTGAGATTTTTCAAAAATTTAAAAAACCTCAAGCCAGTGGAAATCTTTGTTTCCCCCTAAAACTTTTTGAAATTTCCCAATCAATGAAGAAAACAAGAACTGAAAGAGGAGTTTAAAAGATAATGTAAAAAAGGGGGAAGACAAAAAACGCGCTGCTGTTTTCTTTTTTCCTTTCCCCAAGCAGTTAAAGAGATCTTGTGGTTTACCCCCGTTGCCCCAAAATTTTGTTTGCAAATTTTCATTTTTGGGGGACTTACATGCAAATGGGGGAAAAACAAGCTACTGTTCACCAACAACAGAAAATTGGTGCCGGGAATTTTGCAACTGCACGCATTCACGCCATGTTTCCAAAATATGATGCGTATAAACCACACAAACAAATGCACCGGGGGCTGGTGAAAGGGAGGCGAAAGGGCGAAAACGCCAGAAGAGGCCAAAAGGGGAATTTTTGAAGCTAAAAAAACTTTGGGGTGAAACGGGGAAGCAGTTTTTCCCAAACCAAGTTTTCCAGATAAAAGCCAGGAGGGGTTCAAGGGGGCAGGGAAAAAGTGGGGGCGGAATCAGGGGTACCCAACAAAAACCCCATCAAGTTTTAGCAGATGGCTTTCCCCCCTACAACACAAACCCCCAACATTTCCTGTGAAACCAAAGAAGCTTTTGACACTAGTCAAGGGGGTAGGGGTAAACATAAGAGTGCAACAGAGGAAAAAAAAGGCAGGACGGGAAAAGGGATGAACATTGTTTTTAAAGACTGAAGAACTTCAAACTGTTCTCCCAGCGCTTCCGAAAAAACCTGCAAAAAAATTGCAACCAAAATTTTGCCCAACAAGACCTTTTGAAGGACTTGCAACTGAAAAGGGCAGAAAGGCCCATGGGAGGGGGACAAAAAGCGAGTGGGGCCCCCCGGGGCCCCTTCCCCCTTGGCCCCCGCAAAACGTTCAAAAACCCCCAGGGAAAGTTAAAAATCGAAAAGAGCGGGGGGTTTTCCCCGGGCTGCCCTGGCAAAATTGATGTAGATTGAAGATAGGGCCCCCTGGTATTCCTTACCAACCACAAAAAAGTCACTTAAATGTTACTTTATCGTGTGCCAAACGTGACCGGTGGAAATGGGGGACACGTATAAAAAAATCGAAAGCATCCTATGTTAGAAACGGAGGGGAAAAAAATAATGAATAAATGAAAAAGAGTGACTATATTTTTAAAGGGGACGGGGAAAAACCGAACGAGCGCCAAGGCTCTCTTTGAAAACCCGGCCCCTACCTGGGGGGGCCGCCCCCTTTAAATGAGTGAGGGAGTGGGGTTTAATTTGTAAAACGCTTTAAAACTTGTCTGTGCCGAGGATAGGCCCCTGCATAAAATTTTCCAATTTTAAAATAAAAAATAAGGGGCAAAATCAGTTGAAAAACGTTTGGGAGATGAGAGGTTTTTTCCTCCCTCATTTTGGGAAAAGAGGGTAAATTTCGTGATGCGTTGACAAAGAACAAGCCACTAACTATTGCAAGTCTGTATGAAGTAAAACCAGAAGAATGTGCACAGTACCAAATAGTAAACAATACAGGCAGACAGGAAGATTCTTCAGAGATTGATCACTGCCTATGAGGCAGACGGAACGTTGACCTCTCCATGGTTTTAAAACATGAACTGATGCCAGTACCCTCTGCACTAGCAGAGATGAATGGACGCTACGTTCTGGTTCAAAACCACTTCTGCTTCAGGCACTCACTCGTAAAGTACCCTGTCCACCAAACCTAGACGAGGCTGATCTTGGTGACAATGTCACACCTGATGGACAGGCACTCATCTGCAGCATTGGAAATCCCCAACAAACGACTACATTTGGAGACCTGGCAGACGTTTTCATCAATACTCTTTATCAAGCTGGGCGAGGTTTCAAGCGCATTGATGTAGTTTTTTGACAGATACAACCAGACTTCCATCAAGACAGAAACTCGGAGAAGACGAGGTAAAGATTCTCAGCCAATCAGAAAAAAAAAAAAAAAACATTGATGAAGGCAGAGACGTGCCCCTACTAGCAAAGTGGGAGAACTACATTTCTCACCCTGATAACAAGGCTGACCTGGCGAAGTTTTTGTCAAGACATGCAGACCATACTGCATGCTCCAGTTGACCAAACTATTGTTGCAGGTGGTGGCTTCAGTGATGTCACACTGGTGGAGTCTTCAAACCCCAATACAGATGTATGTCTCTGGAGGCTTCAACACGAGGAGGCTGACACCAGGATAATCCTGCACTGTGTACATGGTGAGGCTGAGCAAGAAGCATTGTTGTCCTACAGAGAGACGAATGTTGCAGTTCTGCTGCTGGTGCATTTTCATTGCATCAAGTGTCCCAAAGTCTGAATAAAAGCAGGCACTGCCAAATCCAAAAAACACATCCCCATCCATGCGTGTTATAGAAACCACAGCCATTGAAAGAGATAAGCTCCCAAACCTTTGTGGATTTCATGCTTTCACGGGCTGTGACACAACGTCGTACTTTGCTGGACATAGCAAGACAACTTGCTTGAAGGTTTTTCCTGCAGCAACTTGATTTGTTGAGTTCGCTGGGAAAAGAAACTCTCACAGACGAGACACTGCGAAATGCTGAAGTCTTCATTTCCAGTGTGTATGGTGTACAAAACTGTGACTTGGTGAACATGGCATGGTCAGTCCTGTTTCGCAAAGCCCATGCACCAGAAACACTGCCTCCAACACGTGATGCCTTGTTTTTCCACACACAGCGGGCACACTATCAGACAGCTATCTGGCTACAAGCTCACCTGCAGCACCCTGCCTCCCCCCGCCAGAAACCATGGGCTGGAAACGAGAAGGCGGCACACTTGATTCCTGTTCTCAAGTCACTCCATCAATTCCTGAGGCATGCACTGGTGTGATCTTCTCTGGATGCAAAAAGCAGTGCACTAGTTCCTGGTGCAAGTGCAGAGCAGCTAGTCTTCCTTGCACAGTAGCATGCAAGTGCAGTGACAACAATGTTTGTTACAACAAATGAAACGAAGTGTATGAGTTCTAGACAATGTATCAGTGATTGTGACGTACATAATGAACAAAAATTATTACTATAATTTTTACAGATTCGTTTGGCTGGCTTGAATAAAAAATTACAAAAGATGGAAGAATTCACTAAAGAAAGCAAAAACGATTGAAATGATTGGAGAAGTACCAATAGATTTGATTTACTTATAATGACCCATTGACTTTAAGTACAAACACTAAGTCTGATCAATATTTCTTCTCCCTTTCTTTCAATCCCTCCTCCCTCCCTCATTGACACCCCATTCCCTCTTGAAAGTACAAAAACAGCTATTTCTGATAGGCTGTGAATGTTTTCTTTTTAATAGTAAAGAATTATTGACTATAAGTAACTCAAGAGTGCTTGAATGCTCTCTCTCTCTCTCTCTCTCTCTCCTCCTCTCTTTTCACCTATTTCGTCAAACAAACAAACAAACAAAACAAATGTTTTTGTTTCTGATTAACAGATTGTTTTGTTGAATACTGTTAAAATGGCAAGGTGTTTCACATGAGTTATGCAGATAGCGGAATGTTGACTACCTGACAGGAGGGTGAAGATGGCTTACAGAAGCATTTCAGACAACAGTACTTTAACACAAGCATACCTCCTTGTCACAAGTGCTATGACTACTACAGGGATACAGGCTTGACACGCTCAATAAACTGGGTGATCATTAGTCAATGTGAAACTGCAGCCAGCAGTCACTTAGTACTTGCACTCACAGCTAATGCAAACCTGGATGTGTAAACTGATGTAGAGTACTGATGAAATTAATTATATAGATATCATATGGCTGTAGCAACATGTTTTCTTTCCTGTGCCAAAAGTGAGAGTGCTATGTATTTACATTTTGCTTTCAGACAATAGCAACTGAACACCAAAGTAACGCTCATTCATTGTGATGTGGTAGTTAAAAATGTGGGTTGCCAAATGTCAGAGTGTTTAGCCCCATATGTTTTTGTTTTCAGGGATTTGGGTGAAGCCCAATGTAGTGACACAGCAGTCCAGACTGAGAGTTCTTTCAGCTGTTACTGTCAGTGTTCACTTCATGAACCTCCCCTGGCAAGCTCCAGCCCAGTCCACAATCAGCTAGACTGCACCTCCAGCCCAGTCCATGATGTGGATGACGATGACACAATCGAGTATGGCTGTGACTCCGATATTGGTTCTGACCTGGACCCACAGAGCGAGTCCCATGCCACAGAAGATAGTGTCAGGTCAGTAGAGTACATGTAGTTCCTCAATAAAACTAAGAGCTGTTTTCATAACAAGAGTTGAACCTGAAGGTACAAATATCATACCCAGCTGCTGTTGTGCAATTTAGAAATACTCGTTAAAAGAAATCTTTCTGTTTACTCCCCCCATAGACCACTTTTTTTTTACATTCACATTGCATTAGGAATTTTTTTCCCCGTTTTACTAATCAGAAATTGTACACTTCATCCATTTTATTCTCATATCAGTCCTGTCCATGTCCTCACTCACAGTTTTATGATTTTTTTCCCCAGGATGACAGAAGAACCAAGTGATTGACAGTTCGACCAGTCCAGTCCAATCTGTGCCAGCTTTTTGGGAGAGGAAGTACCTGGTTTTCCGTCTTCCCTCCTTGAACTGTTCAAGGTGTGCTCCTGCTGCTGCAGTCCAGTCAAACCAGAGCTGGAAGAATTGGGGACCCTGCTCACTGTCACTGCAAAATGTGACAGTTGTCAGTATGTCAGGCATGGAGAAGCCAGCCTCTCATCGCGAAATGCTGTAGGGAACTCTTGCGTCTTCATCGATCCGTG
>CM031617.1:33448625-33502252 GCA_018398815.1 Conus ventricosus | reverse complement strand
CTAGTAAAAGTCTGTATACACAGTACAAGCCCTGACTGTGACATACCATAACGTAGTTGTACATGCAGTACAATCCATGATAGTGGCATATCGAAAATGCTAGTCTGTGCATGCGTACAACGCCTGCATTGAATCGTTGGGTGTGGGTTTGTCCACTGCACGACTTTTACCACGTGCTACAGGCTGTCGCAGTTGTCTGTGCGCTACCAGCAACAGATACTCATCTGGTGGGACAGTATATGACTGTAAGGTTTGGTAAGGTAATGTTTATAGCCCAGTCGACCACAAGGGCCATATCGGGGTTGTCACCATGTTGAAATCAACTCTACAAATTGAAAAAACAAACAAGCAAATTATCACACAACCTTTGAAAATACACCTTCCAAACACACACAGAAAGTTTGTCAAAAATCTGTCTTCCGTAAAATCTTAAGAGCAGTGAAAAATGCTGCTCTCTTTCAGAAATTCAAAGACCACATCGGGCAGGACAACTCTGAACAAGGTTTTCATTGAGTCTGTTGTAAAGTATTAAATGTCTCACATCGTGCAAGCCTAAACACTTAAAAAGAACATGCTTCAATGTGAGTGGTACATAACTGGAATGCACCGCAGAGCTCCTTCACCTTTCAGGAGATAAGAATGGGTGTACATGGAGTGGCCTGCATGCAAATGGCACAAGACCGTTTCTTCTTCATGGCTGCCTTGGAAACATTGTAAAAAC
The DNA here is from genome assembly GCA_018398815.1 of Conus ventricosus. Taxonomy (NCBI): domain Eukaryota; kingdom Metazoa; phylum Mollusca; class Gastropoda; order Neogastropoda; family Conidae; genus Conus; species Conus ventricosus. Next base: position 33,501,531 of record CM031617.1, on the reverse strand, counting down.
TGAGGTTTTTTCTGCCCGACCGGCTCCTACCCAGAGTTGAGTTTGCTGCGGACTCAGTTGGGAAGGACTGGGACCACACAGTCGAGTTTCATCCACTTAATGGATGCGTTTCTGAGAGTGTTGTGCTCAAATTTCCTGACCAAACACGCAGGTGCATGTATCTCTCGGGCCTGGTTGACGCGGGATATATTATGAAAGGAAGCGTAGAGTACAGGCCTGTCATGTAGTCTCAGACCGAATGGAATTCCGTAGCATCATCTTATCATCCTCATCCTCTCCTCATCTATCAGCATTAAAAAAAAAATGTCTCAAATTCTGTGGCCCTTCATGCCCTGCTCTCATGGTGACCTCAGTTTCGATGTCCTCTCCACGTCTGTGGCCTTGGTTTGGTTCCGTCGGGGTCAACGGTATCGAGTCCATGGGGGCTGTCGTTGGACGGACGTGGTGGCGCCCTCGGAGGGAGAGCTCACTCATGCCGGCTCCACGACTAAGCAATTATTGTCGTCAGTAGGGGGCTTAGTAGGTGGTGTCTGCGTATGTCAGATCAGAACAGGCGCCACTGAACACCACCGAAGTGACTCGGCAGCAGTGCAGTGTCTTCTCCGGTGGGTTGCCTCTTGACGACTTGACATTGACTGCTCCCTGTGGATTGCCGGTGCGGGGCTGCGGCGGGGCTGACCGGGCTGTGGCTGTGTATGGGGTGTCGGAATGAGCGGCGTGGGTGCACTGCCTCTGGGGTGGCGCAGAGGTTGGGACAGACAAAAAAAAAAAAAAAAACAACTGAGGTTTGGGTGGATTTTGAATAGTTTACCGGTCTGCAGTTCCAGTCTTCTTACCAGAGGTCTTTTATGTCTGCCTAGGCGTTGGGTTTCCATCAGTGTGACGGATAGACAATCTGCTCAACCCTTTCTTTGAGGCACTCTTGGGAAGTTGATCAACCACTTGTTGCGTCGATGCCCATATGGCTGGGAACTCGAGCAAAAGCTATGTTGTATCCATCTGATTTCAGAGAGGTGTACAGTTCAAATAATTTCAGCAGATGAGGCTGCTTGAGGTTACGGCTGGCAAATAGCATCTAATGCAGAAAGTGGGTCCAACAAAATGAGGAAAGTTTCATGTTTGGATTTACAGACCGTTTCAAGAGCCAGGACCAAGACTGTCAACTCAGCAGACGAATGTACATGGAGCTCTCAGGTGGAATGTGTTTAGAACATCTCTCAGTGCTTTCTGACATGTGGTTTTTAAGTACTGAATCTGACCTTTAAATTCAGTTTCTGATGACAAATAACATCCAGAATTTGGCTTTTTTCACATTTGTGAATGGTGGAGTTGTCCAGTCGAATTTCAAGATTGGTAATGAACTGATGAAAGTTGTGAAAATGTTAGTATGCAAATGTAATACAATGCCCGATAGGGACATACCCAGAATGATGGCCTGTGCATGCAGTACAATTCCTGACGGTGGCACACCAAAACGACTAGTTTGTAGATGCAGTAAACCTGTGATCATCACATATATACAAATGACAAATCTGAACATACATTACAATCCATGAAAGTGGCATACGCACAGTGATAGTTTGTATAAGCATTACAACCCATGTCAGAGGCATACCCTGAAATTGTATGTGCAGTACAACCCCTGACTGACATATCCAAAATGATAGTTTGTACATGCAGTACAACCCAATGATAGTGACATACCCAAAAAATATGCTAAGCTGTACATGCAGTACGACGCCCGCAATGAAATACTTCTGGGTGATGGATCTGTCCACTGTGTCCTGCAGAACTTGTATCAGTGCATCTAGAGCCAGCATATGCTACAGGCTCTTAGTAAGTATCTATGTGCTAACTAGCCACAGCTGCTCATCTGGTAGGACAGTCTATGACTGAAAGGTAAGGTCAGTAATATTTTGAGCCCAACTGACCACAAAGGGCCATATTAGGGCTGTTACCACGTTCAAGTCAAAAGTAATTAAAAAAAAATAATCACACAACCCTTTAAAATACACACTTCCAAAATCACACTGGAGAGTTTGTTAAAATTCGTTCTTCTGTAAAATTGTAGATATCATGTACATGCAGAAACAACCCAATGATAGTGACATATCGAAAAATGCTAGTCTGTACATGCAATACAACGCCTGCACCAATATACCTCTGGTGATGAGTCTGTCCACTGTGTCCTGCAGGACTTGTATTGGTCCATCAAAGCCACAACATGCCACAGGCTGTCAACAGATATCTGTGCGCTAACCAGACTACAGCTACTCATCTTGTGGGACAGACTATGACTGAAAGTATGGTCAGGTAATGTTTAGAGCCAGCAAACCACAAAAGTTCTTATGGGACATAAGGGAATTTGTGGCGGAGTGCGATTATTCCGATATTTTCCGGTAAGACAAAATTCTTAAAGCAGGCCAGGCATGCGTAAAAATCATTCCGGCATTTTCCGGTAAGACAAAATTCTTAATGATGGCGCTTTCCCCCCTTCAGTCAAACTCAAAGTACAGATCCAGGGGAATTGATGTTTTAACCCCCTTCAGCAGTGTTGGAAAGAAATCGGCGCAAAGCGCTGGTCGAAATGGAAAGAAATACTGGATTATTAGCCGTTTTACCTGGCAAACAAATGGTATTGTCCTTTTGAATCTTTTGTGACGTAAATGTTGAATTCAGTTACCTGGCAAACAAATGTATTGTCCTTTTGAAGCTATGGGTGAGTTTAATCGTTGAAGTCTGTTACCTGACAAACAAAGGTATTGTCCAATTGAAGCTAAGGTTGAATTTATGCGTTGAACTCCTCACTTAACAAAGTGATCAGAGAAAAACATTTGAAAGAATGGGACATAAAGTCAAGAAATTACAAGATAAAAGAAATCTGATGTTTACAGTCACTATTATATGTACCTGTCCAGATACCCATGGGTATAATGCTGGTATATGAAGAACTGACAAATTATATTTTCACTCCTCGTGGAGTGGACCTAAAGCGCAATATAACATCTTTGTGTCATGTGTTGCATGTATGCAGGAAGAGTGTGAAAGAGAAAGCATGTTGATCAGGGGTGAAGGAAGATGAGTGAGAGGATGAAAGAGAACAGTTATCAATTGCCATGGGACATAACAAGAAGCATCAGCCACAAAAGTTCTTATGGGACATAAGGGAATTTGTGGCGGAGTGCGATTATTCCGATATTTTCCGGTAAGACAAAATTCTTAAAGCAGGCCAGGCATGCGTAAAAATCATTCCGGTATTTTGCGGTAAGACAAAATTCTTAATGCAGGTCGGGCATTGCGCAAAAAACGCTTCCTTTTCGAAGTAACACGCTAGCAGTGAAGACGCACTCTCTGCTCTCCGAAAAAATTCCACCCTCCCACCCCTTCATTCAAAGGCGCTGGCGCTTTCCCCCCTTCAGTCAAACTCAAAGTTCAGATCCCAGGGGAATTGATGTTTTTAACCCCCTTCAGCAGTGTTGGAAAGAAATCGGCGCAAAGCGCTGGTCAGAAATGGAAAGAAATACTGGATTATTAGCTGTTACCTGGCAAACAAATGGTATTGTCCTTTTGAATCTTTTGTGACGTAAATGTGGAATTCAGTTACCTGGCAAACAAATGTATTGTCCTCTTGAAGCTATGGGTGAGTTTAATCGTTGAAGTCTGTTACCTGACAAACAAAAGGTATTGTCCAATTGAAGCTAAGGTTGAATTTATGCGTTGAACTCCTCACTTAACAAAGTGATCAGAGAAAAACACTTGAAAGAATGGGACATAAAGTCAAGAAATTACAAGATAAAAAGAAATCTGATGTTTACAGGTCACTATTATATACTGACTTCCATAAAAAACGCGAAAGCAAAACAAGCTGAAGGTTAGGGGCGAATTTTATTGGTCACAATTGTACAGAGTGGAAGCGAGAATTCAACGTGATTTGATTCATTACACCGGTAATGTGTGAAAATGTCATTAGCAATATGTCTTTGTGTGGAAAATCCAAGGTCACGTGACAAACCAGCTTGAAGTCCTAATACCGTGTGTGGACACCATTTGCATGAACAACTGCTTGACACCTGCGGCTCATTGAATGGACCAGGTGGTTGATGCGTCCCCTTGGCACACCAGCCCACACATGGACGATGGCCTGGTGAAGTTGAGCCGCTGTTGCTGGTCGTGGACGCAGGAGGTCTAACCGTCTGCTAAGTTCATCCCAAAAATGTTCTATTGGGTTTAAATCGGGACCGAGGGCTGGCCAGGGCAGCACATTGACGTTGTTATGCTGAAGAAATTGCTGGATGGCCCTGGCTGTGTGTGGTCTTGCATTGTCCTGTTGGAATGTCCAGTTTGGGTGTTGCGCAAAAAAAGGAACGACATGGGGTCTGAGCACCTGGTGGATGTAGCGCTGTGCATTGACACCCTGTCCGCGACCAGGACCAATGTTCTGAAAGATGACTGGTCCTATGGCGTGGTTAATGCCAATTGCACCCCATATCATAACGTTCGGGCCTCCCCCGGGCTTCCGCTCTACCACACAGGAGTCAGCATGGTGTTCACCAGGTCGACGCCATATTCTGACACGACCATCAGCCATGTCAATACAAAAATGGCTCTCATCTGAGAACAGTATGCGTCCCCACTGCTGCCTGCGCCAGTTGATTCGGGCTTGTGCCCACTGCAGCCTGTCCTGCCGGTGTCTTGGTGTCAGTACCGGACCTCTGTGAGGACGCCTACATGCCAGCCCGTTCTCCTGAAGACGCCGCCGCACAGTGTTGAGGCTGATTCGTTGCTGGAGATTCCCAGGCACCCGTCGAGCAGTGTTAGCGGCTGTTTGCCGCCTGTCCCGCAGATGGGTTCGAACAAAATGGCGATCCTCTCTTGGTGTGGTGACCGAGGACGGCCTGGCGGGGACGATCATCAGTGGTACCAGTGACTCGCATGCGGTGCTGCAGACGATAGATGGTTGAGATGTGGACGTTAAAGATGTTGGCGACCTGCCTGGCATCCACACCAGCCTCCAGATGGCCTAGGGCACGATTGCGGGCCTCTGCTCGTAGTCTTGGCATCTCTGTAGCGTTCAGACGGCAAGTCGTTATCTGAACCTTGTAGCGCGGCTTTATAAAGGCTGCATGCCTGCGTACTTGTCGCTGGTTAACTTTGCTCTGCATGGTGTGCACGTGCCTCACATGCAGCAACCAGTTTGCCATTTTTGTTGACCCTCCAATGCCGGGAATGATGTGTTGCTCACACAATTTTTTCACTGCACGTGAGTCTTGGACCCAAACAACTTGCCACAATGGTTCAATATTGTATATTCACCCCTTTTCACCCGAAAAATAGCCTTTCAATTTTTCGCGTTTTTTATGGAAGTCAGTATATGTACCTGTCCAGATACCCACTGGGTATAATGCTGGTATATGAAGAACTGACAAATTATATTTTCACTCCTCGTGGAGTGGACCTAAGCGCAATATAACATCTTTGTGTCATGTGTTGCATGTATGCGGGAAGAGTGTGAAAGAGAAAGCATGTTGATCAGGGGTGAAGGAAGATGAGTGAGAGGATGAAAGAGAACAGTTATCAATTGCCATGGGACATAACAAGAAGCATCAGCTACAAAGGGGCCATATCAGGGCTGTCACCATGTTCAAGTCAAAAATATGATAATCACACAACCCTTTAGAATAGACACTTCCAAAAACACACCGAAGACTTTGTTAAAAATAGTTCTCCTGTATAATCTTAGATCATATGTACATGCAGTACAACCCAATGATAGTGACATATGGAAAAATGCCAGTCTGTACATGCAGTACAACGCCCCCGGTGACATACTTCTGGGTGATGGGTCTGTCCACTGTGTCCTGTATGACTTGTATTGGTACATCAAAAGCCACAACCTGCTAGTAGCTGTCAGCAGGTATCTGTGTTCAGACCAGCAACAGTAACTCATCTGGTAAGCTAAGGTAATGCTGCTTATAGCCCAGTCGACTGCAAAGGGCCATATCAGGGCTGTAGTCACGTTAAAATCAACTCACAAGTCATCAAAAAACAACAACAAAAACAATCCATCACACATCTTTTTTTAAAATACATCTATTAAAAACGCACCAGAAACTTAGTTACAAATCTCTCTTCCGTAAAATCTTAGATCTGATGAAAAATGTTAATCTCTTTCAGAAACTCAAAGATAGCCTAGCCGACCACACAGGTATAAATCTGGGTTGTCACTATGTTGAAGTCAACTCACATAGCAAAAATCTTGACACAACCCTTTAAAATGCACTTTCCAAAACACACTGGAGGTTTTGTTACAAATCTTTTGAAGCCAGAGAGAGTGAAGGTGTTCTGGCTTTGAATTTTTGTTTCCTGAAGAGCTACTACCTGAGGTTTAAGTGTATGACACAAAAGTTTAAACTCCTCAAAGTTAGAGTTTAAACCGGGGGTATTCCAGTGGATTAAATCTACTATCTATGGTGCAGAGGACAAACAGGGGAGAAATCTGTTCATCTCTGAGTCGTCGTCTGCATCCAGTGGAGCCAAAACTGCTGGCACTTGAAGCTCCGCATTGGAGACGGAATATAAAGCTGAGCGCGCACATGCAAATAGCCAACTTTGACGACTTCAGGCAATAAGGGGTTACAGAATGTCAGAAACAGCGCGTTGGTGGGCACTCTTTCTGCACCTTTGCATACCTATGCACGTCAGTGACACCTTGTGAAGCGAGTTCAGTTTTAATCTCAGACTCCGAAACACCTCTCAAATCCGGGCATCGAATGACTCCCTTGGAGAAATTCAGGTGTTTATGGGGAGCTACCCGGATCTCTGTCCAGTAGCCTGGTGGCCCTCAGCAGCTGTTCAGATTGTTTCTTTGACTTACACTGGATAAGGAATGATCCATTTCTACGTCTTTTCACCGACTGATGGTTGCCTGCGATTCCTTGGAACCCTTTCTGGATTGCGAAAGGACTCAAAGCTGAAATTGACTTTTCCTGTTCTGTTCCGTCAACCACAAGCCAGGAAGCCCAGAATCCTGTTCTCTTCCTTGTCTCCATGTTGGAGTCGTTGTCTGCATCTAAATCCTTTGTTATAGGGGTTATTGCTTTCCTTTTTCTTAGGGGGGGGGGGGTGGTGTGTGTGTGTGTGTGTGTGTGTGTGTGTGTGTGTGTGTGTGTCACGACCGACCCCTGGAGGTCTGCCCTGACAGGATCGGTCTAGGTGGAAGTGAAGGGAGTGACTGACCTCACACGCTCCGCAAGAGACCACACAATAAAGATTACGATACAACACCCCATTTATTCACACCAGCAAAATAATCATTCCAACACACGCACCATGCACGATCACAATAAAGCACTCCAACGCACACAACATGCACAATCACGATCAAGCACTCCAACGCACACAACATGCACAATCACGATCAAGCACTCCAACGCACACAACATGCACAATCACGATCAAGCACTCCCACACCCACAACATGCACGATTATAAATAAATATTTCGCCATACGACGTACACGATCACAATTACAGCATTCCAGCACATATGACATATACACAATTATAAAGAAATATTTCCAGTATCGATCCTTTCTCACACCATGGAGTGCGTCCACATCCCTGCCCCTGCCAAGTCTGCTGGGAGCACCCTGTCGCACTAGGTGCTCCGAGCCGGGTTGGTTCTCGCAGGGAGTCGCCCAAAGCCGACACCCTCGACTCCCAAGCGGGCAGTGAAGAGCGTGTCCCGGGGGGGGGGGGGGGGGGGGGGAACGTAGCTGTTACTGAGGTCCTGACGGGGGTCCAGGCCGGCCAGTCAAGACGGCGGGCTCCTCTAGCAGTCCACGGTCCCGACCAAGGCGTGGCCTCGACCAGCGCATGGCACCATCCGTCGTGGTCTCAGCCAGAAACGTGGCCTCGACCAGCACGTGGCACCATCCAGTTCGTGCTCCAGGTGAAGCCCCGAGAGGGGGGAGGACGTAGCTGGGAGGAGAGTCGAAGAGGAGGGAAAGAAGAAGGAAGGAGGAAGGAAGAAGGGTACAGCTACCCGTGGGTGACCCCGAAGAGCGGGTCAAAGGATCTCTCTACCCTCTGTCCAGTCGAGAGGACAGAGGCGAAGATGCGGAAACAGAAGAAATGATGTCCGTCTCCTACAGGCCGACTGCAGGAATTGAAAGTACTGACTGTACTCTCGATGATAAGTTAAAGAACCAGGACTGGAGCAGGCGCCCCCAGAGACATCTTCGCTCGAGTCAAGAGCTAACCTCCCTCAGCAATGGCGGCCAACATGCCATGCTGCGTCACAGAGTGAGCATACTTCAAACTAAAAGAACGAAGCACGTGCGACAGGTAAAAAGACAGGCGAGAGGCCGATAGACAGAAAGTTCGAGAGAAAGGTACCGGCCACCCGTGAACTTGCAGGATGAATAGCACGGGCGGTGGAATTAGAGAGAGAGAGAGAGAAAGCAAACGAAGTTGAGCTGAACCACACCAAGGTGCAACTGCACCACAAGCCACCCTAAGGGACGGATACACGACAACAGCAACGACAATAAACAAATAAGTAATTCCGCCACCCTAGGTGGGTCGAACGTCGTAGGCCTCGTGACAAACTCGTGACAAACCCCCCTTCTAAAAGCATCTGTTTCTCTGAGATACAGTGCTCCTTTGAACCTTGTCGCATGTGCAACTTCACAACAATGGGACCGAACCCAACTCTCTGTGATCGACAGAGTACGATGAATCCAATACAAACATTCCACGATAGAATCACACGGGGAAATACATAATACTACATTTATCAAACAACTAAGCAAACCTTCCAACCATGAAAGTAACAATCCGAACCATTGGTGATTCACTACGTTACCTCACTGAAGTGACAACTGTCACTACACCTGATACAGAGACCAAAAAGGGATATAACCCTGGTTGAGGGGAGGTGTCCCTCTGACTGATTTTCCAATATGCTAACTACGGAGCTCGGCTAAGATAGTCAGCATCCGTATTACAGGAACCCTTGATATGACGGAAAGTGAACGCATGACTCTGCAGTTCCACTGCCTAACTCATGAGTCGACGACTGACTGGCCGGATCCGGTCCAGGCACTGGAGAGGATGATGATCGCTCTCCAGTACAAACTTCCGGCCGTACTTCTTCTTGGGCACGCCAGTGCGCGTCCAAATCTGCCTGAGAGATTCAGCAACAGTAGGGGCATCGATAGTCCTAAGCGGGACAGCCTCTGGGTGTCGACTCGCAGATTCTACCACTACCGAAATGTAGCGGTGACCCCGATTGGTTGGTGGATTAATGGGTCCCACCAGGTCAACCCCAACCTTGCTGAATGCCTCCCCAACCAGAGGCACTGCCCCTAAGGGAACACGCTTCAAGCGACCTTAGGCGTTGTCCGTTGGCAGACATCGCAACTGCGGCAGTACTGCCTAACCTGTGAGTTCACCCCTGGCCAAAAGAAGTCTTGTCTTACTCGCTCGAGAGTCCGCTGGAGCCCATATGACCTGCCATGGGGGAATCGTGGGCCTGCCGGAGAACAGACTCTCTCAAGCTTTGGGGAACAACAAGCTGTTTGGCCACCGATCTGCCAGAGTGACAACCCTAAAGAGGATCCCCTTGTGGAGCTTGAAGCTCACCTTGGCGTGTTGGGCAGACTGAGCGGGACGACCCACCAGTTGTCGCAGGCGTTGGACCTCAGAGTCCCTGGCCTGAAGACGAACAATGGAAGCAGGATCGGCACTCGCAAGGACCTCGTCAGAGATCGGCTGAAGAACGGGACGCAACTCCTGTCCCTGCTTCTCAGCTTTGGCGCGTGTGGTAACTCCCACACACGCCTGTACAGGCAGATCCGTAGACACGGACTGACTGCGTCCGTCCGCAAAGGTAATGGTATTCCCTATGATAAGGGAATACAGAGGTCGCTCCACCGCGATAGCCCATACTTCGCCACAGAAGTAGGGGGTGGAGATAGAAATAAGTACAGAAGGACGGGTGGAGGTAAAACCAGCCTCCAACCGCACACATCATAACTAGCGCCCCGCCGGGCCTCAGGGGAAACCAAATCCTTATCAACAAAGAGCGTTGATGCTCCCGAATCCCTGATGGTGTCGACCAAGGAGGAACCAACAACAGAGAGAAACACTGGGCACTCTGAATCACCAGAAGCTGGGATGGAACCACGTTAGCCGAGGCACGAGGATGCTGGAAAGGACTAGCCCCATGACTACCAGCGGCTCTAGGGCAATCTTTCCTGATGTGGCCAGGACGACCACAAAGAAAACAAATCGAGGTGCTGAGGTCCCCGATGGACTGCCTACCTTGTTCACCCCGCTAGCAGTTGTCGGCGCCTTATTGCTATTAAATCCTGTGGAGGCTTCCTCTCCGTATCTGGGCGATGCCCATAAGCCCTGCAAGCTTCAGCAAACACCTCAGCGGTGTGAATCGCAGCCGCGAAATCCTGAGGTGCTGTCTCGCCTATCCGGATCCTCAACTCTGGGGACACAGTGTTGGTGAGCTGTTCAATGAGGATCAGATCCTCCAGCTCCAACTTAGCTAACTGACGCCAGTACCCTAGCGTTTTGCGCAGCCTATCACCAAACTGCACGAAGGTCTCGTCATTATTCTTCTTCATGGACCTAAACTTCCTCCTGTACGTCTCTGGGGTAAGGTGGAAACGCTTACGCAGAGCCAACTGCATGTCTGCATAAGACGCGCCTTCATTTAGAGTGAGCACACACTCCTTGCAGCACCAGATAATCCAGAAAAAAGGTGCATAGCCTTTTGTTCCTCAGACAATTGGTATGAACAAGCAACCTTGTCAAAATGCTCTAAGAACATATCAATGTCCTCACTAGGTCTGAACTCTGGAAGCTTTAACTTTGGGCCTCTAACTCTATCACCTGCCTGGGTGATTAACCCCCTGGTTTACAGAAGCGGGAGGCCGCGAAAGAAACTGTTCCATCTCTTCCCTGCGTAGAGCCTCCATCCTGTCTAGTTCTTCCCTACGGAGGGCTTCCTGCCTGGCAGCCTCCTCCCTACGCTGATCAGCCTCTTCCCTACGCTGATCCTCCTGTCTGGCAGCCTCCTCTCTACGCTGAGCCTCCTGTCTAGCATAGCAGCCTCCTCTCTACGCTGAGCCTCCTGTCTAGCAGCCTCCTCCCTACGAAGAATAGCTCTTCCTTATGCATAATCTCCTGTCTGTCAGTCTCCTCTCTGCGCAGAGCCTCCATCCTGTCTAGCTCTTCCCTACGGAACCTTGCCTCTTCCCTACGTAGAGCTTCCTGCCTAGCAGCCTCTTCCCTGCGCTGAGCAGCCTCTTCCCTACGAAGGGCTTCCTGCCTGGAAGCATCCTCTCGTCGTTGTCGCTCTAGAAACATCAGGACGGAAGTGATGTCCTGGGCGGGGTTCACCACTCCCGACACGGGAGGATGATCCGTCTGACCCGTCCCTTGGGTCTCGACTTTCCCATAAGGAAAGTCTTCTGGGGCATGCCCCTTACGAGGGGAAGCCTGGAGAGGAGAAGGTTTCGGTCTCTGCGACTCAACAGAAGCCCACAGTTGCTTCGCTATACTCTGACGCTTCCGAGCGGAAGTGCCAGTCGGGGTCTCGACAGGGAGACCTCCCAGCGAAGAGGTAGTAAAAGTACTCACTGGACTACCTGCTACAGCACTGGAATAGGTAGAAGTTACGTAGTCGAAGTACTGGTACTAATAGTAGGGACTACAGTAACATTTTGAATACCCTTCTTCTTCGACGCCCGCGTCGCCATACCACCAGCGCCGGACGTCGCCATGACAACAATATCCTACAGTTTTCCAAATACAGGGGAAAAACAATTCCACTAGAGAAAAAAAAAACAAATATTTTAGGGGCGTGTGTATATGTGTGTATGTGTGTGTGTGCGCGTGTGCGGACAAGTTCCGGCTGCTCCCACTCTGGCAACACCGCGCTCTACAGCACGAGCAACAGTGCGGTGGGGCTCACCGAAAAAAAAAAAAAAAAAAAAACTATGTCCGGCTGCCCCCACTCTGGCAACACCGCGCTCTACAGCACGAGCAACAGTGCGGTGGGGCTGGCCGAAAAAAAAAAACAAAAAAAAAACTAGCAGATGGAATCCGGAGAGAGGAAAAAAAAAAAAAACACTAGCGTCCGATACAACCCCTGTACTCAACAACCCGGTAGAGAAAAAAAAACAAGAACTGGCTAAATACAACACAGGAATGGAAGACTGAGCGGCAACAGAAGGGCAAGATTACGGCCGTACCTGCGTGAGGTACCCGGCGGAAGGAGGTCTGGACGCGGTCGACTCCCCTTGGTCTCACCTTGACTCCCGAGTCACGCCGGATGTTCCCTCAGGCCACAAAAAGACTCCCTTCACTCTAGAGTCACCCAGCCAACCACCCACGAACAAACACGACAAACTGACTAAACATATACAAAACAGACAAAACTAAACAGGTACTCTGCGAAACGAGAGAGAGACAGCCAGAGCCCTTCACATCCCGGACGAGCCCCCACAATTGTCACGACCGACCCCTGGAGGTCTGCCCTGACAGGATCGGTCTAGGTGGAAGTGAAGGGAGTGACTGACCTCACACGCTCCGCAAGAGACCACACAATAAAGATTACGATACAACACCCCATTTATTCACACCAGCAAAATAAACATTCCAACACACGCACCATGCACGATCACAATAAAGCACTCCAACGCACACAACATGCACAATCACGATCAAGCACTCCAACGCACACAACATGCACAATCACAACATGCACAATCACGATCAAGCACTCCAACGCACACAACATGCACAATCACGATCAAGCACTCCCACACCCACAACATGCACGATTATAAATAAATATTTCGCCATACGACGTACACGATCACAATTACAGCATTCCAGCACATATGACATATACACAATTATAAAGAAATATTCCAGTATCGATCCTTTCTCACACCATGGAGTGCGTCCACATCCCTGCCCCTGCCAAGTCTGCTGGGAGCACCCTGTCGCACTAGGTGCTCCGAGCCGGGTTGGTTCTCGCAGGGAGTCGCCCAAAGCCGACACCCTCGACTCCCAAGCGGGCAGTGAAGAGCGTGTCCCGGGGGGGGGGGGGGGGGGGGGGGGGAACGTAGCTGTTACTGAAGGTCCTGGACGGGGGTCCAGGCCGGCCAGTCAAGACGGCGGGCTCCTCTAGCAGTCCACGGTCCCGACCAAGGCGTGGCCTCGACCAGCGCGTGGCACCATCCCGTCCGTGGTCTCAGCCAGAACGTGGCCTCGACCAGCACGTGGCACCATCCAGTTCGTGCTCCAGGTGAAGCCCCTGAGAGGGGGGAGGACGTAGCTGGGAGGAGAGTCGAGAGGAGGGAAAGAAGAAGGAAGGAGGAAGGAAGAAGGGTACAGCTACCCGTGGGTGACCCCGAAGAGGCGGGTCAAAGGACTCTCTCTACCCTCTGTCCAGTCGAGAGGACAGAGGCGAAGATGCGGAAACAGAAGAAATGATGTCCCTCTCCTACAGGCCGACTGCAGGAATTGAAAGTACTGACTGTACTCTCGATGATAAGGTAAAGAACCAGGACTGGAGCAGGCGCCCCCAGAGACATCTTCCGCTCGAGTGAAGAGCTAACCTCCCTCAGCAATGGCGGCCAACATGCCATGCTGCGTCACAGAGTGAGCATACTTCAAACTAAAAGAAACGAAGCACGTGCGACAGGTAAAAAGACAGGCGAGAGGCCGATAGACAGAAAGTTCGAGAGAAAGGTACCGGCCACCCGTGAACTTGCAGGATGAATAGCACGGGCGGTGGAATTAGAGAGAGAGAGAGAGAAAGCAAACCGAAGTTGAGCTGAACCACAACCAAGGTGCAACTGCACCACAGCCACCCTAAGGGACGGATACACGACAACAGCAACGACAATAAACAAATAAGTAATTCCGCCACCCTAGGTGGGTCGAACGTCGTAGGCCTCGTGACAAACTCGTGACAGTGTGTGTGTGTGTTAAAGCCATGTTTTATGCGTTTCCCTTACCCACCGATCATGGAGTCCAACTACGGGGCTAGGGCCAAGAAGTCACTGTCTTGACCCCTTCCAGGCTTCAGAAGAGAGATATGACAAACAGGAGCCCACCAATCCTATCCCCCTGATCATGCTCAGCTCCTGGGGACAGAGAGCCCAGCACTACAGGGGTTACCCTGGCCAGCCAGGGAACTGCCTGTCTTGACCCAGCCCCATGCAGAGGTAGCTGATCAATACACCCAGCCAAGTGTCCTTCCTGGAACATCTCTGAACAAGGCTTTCACGGAGTCTGCTGTAAAATGAATATATCTCACATCATGCAAGTCCCAACACTCCTAAAGAGTATGTTTCATTGTGAGTGGTGCTTGACATGGAATGCACCACAGAGCTTCTTCACTCTTTAAAGATATGAATAAGTTAAAAACGAATGACCAGTGCGCAGCCGACATAAAACCGTTTCTTCAATGTGAACACCAGAGTCAGATGAGAGGAACTCTTTTAGGTTTGGACGGATCTGGAAAAGTTTGTTATCTGCCTGTGTACTCCGGTCCACCTGGAGGAGATCCCTGACATAATCATTAACTTTTGGTTTCATATCTGAGTAGGAGATAGATATGTTGGACAGTTTCCTTGTTGTGGCATTCTTGGCCAAACGATCAGCCATTTCATGTCCCCGAATGCCAACATGACTGGGAATCCAAGCAAGAACAATGTTGCAACCTTCTGCTTTCAAAGAGGTAAAAGTTAAAAAAACAAAATGGTAGAAAGCTTTTAAAACTTTTTTTTTCTAAAAAGAATTAGAAATTCAGGATGATAGAGGTTACAGCCAGATGTGGCATCCAAAGCTGACAACAAATAAGAAAAAAAAATCAGAAAGTTCTTGTTTGTGAATTGAGAGATTATCTTCAATGCTAGAACCTTATCCTTTCTGATATGGGAGTCCCTACCAGGGGCACCAACTCCTACCATGTAGTGCTTAGCCCAGTCAGCAACTCGACCATACAGGTCTAGAAGCATTAACAAGAACTAACCGTCTAGTCGAGTATTGATGCCCCCGTCAGCAAAGCCTAAGGAATCACTGGACCGCGCAAGCACTCCAACCACGGCAAGGTTGCACCCCCCAGAGGGCATTGGCCAGAAAGCTGCTCCAAGGAAAAATTGACGCAAAGATTTTCCTGCATCAGTGATTCCCTGACAATAATAATTTATGATAAATTATTTCATTGATGAGAATCCACAAGCTGACTGTGAAAATATATCTAATCATTACTGTGAAGTTGAGAAGCGAGTGGAACTGAGGTTTGGGCTAGATGTTTTGCTGTCTGTTTTTGACAACTCAAAAAGGATGGTCTGTTGTCTTTACCCTATTGCAAATCATGTCGTTGATTCAAAGGCATTTATTTCTCTGATTTGGTGTCAGGAGTAATCAGGAGGCCAAAAAAAAAAAAAAAAAAAAAAAAATCGGACTTTTCGGCCTCCATTTGTTTTTTTTTCCCCAGGAGCCTACTCTCGTCTGAGACGGTTTCTAACTTCCTTTTTCTACACTGCTGCCATTGTTCTTTTTCTATGTTGTCATCTGGCATTGGTGCAAAACTGAAAACGGGTAGATTCAAGCCTCTGGGTGACAAAATATTACAATAGCATTGAACATGAACATAGCAACCCTAGACCAACAGAAGCAAATTCCTGGAACTGGCCGAAGAAGAGCAGAAAAGTTGCTCAGAAAGAGAGGGAGCAACGGCTGTTTGACAGTGAACGATGCTGTCAACGCAATGCGAGCAGAGCCCAGTGCCGACCTCTTGGCTGGTACTGCTTTTGACCTACAAGAACAAGTTAAGGCTGTTCATCCCATGGTTAGTAGCATCCCCAGAGAAAAAGTGCATTTTGCTCCTATCCAAGAAACTGAAGGTTTTCTGTCCACACAAAACCAGTGGAACAAACCCAGCCTCCCAAACCTGATTGGCTCCCACATTTACCTGAGGTTCCAAACACATCACTCCAAAAGTCCACTACTTTCAAGGAGCATAGCTCTGTCCATGTTGCCCAGAGCACGCTGGTACCACTTCTGACAGCGGGTCCTTTTCCACAGGTCCGACCTCAGGCTGGTACTAGGGAAACAGAATCTTCGATACTTGGAAGGGCTGGTCATTTCCCCAGTCAGCTCAACAGTGAGATGGGTGTGCGAATGACTGATCAGAATCAGGCTTTGTCCCTGTTGGAGGTGAGTGAAAAGGGAGGTGATGGACCGACATATCATTCCTACAATTTGGGCTACTCATCAGTCAGGGATAGGTAAGGTAAGGTAAACCTATAGCCCAGCACACCGCAAAGGGCCATATCAGGGCTGTCACCGCACTGAAGTCAACTGACAAGTCATTCATTCACACAACCCTTTAAATTACATCTTCTAAAAAAAAACCCATACAAAATGTTGTTCAAAATCTTTCTACTGTAAAATCTCAGATCAAGGTGAGGGTAAGTGCCCTGACAAATAGTAACCTACCTTTTTCCTATCCTATCTTCTGCCCTTTCTCTCTTTGTCTCCCTTCAAGTCTTCTTTTTCATGTTTTTTTTCCTCTGATACTCGAATTGCTGCTGTAAGGAGCATGGAAGCCCAAGCTACAAACTACAGATAGTTGTCGTCTTAAAGAAAGTAACCCGAGCTGACACTGACTGAAACAGAGTCTGCAGAGCAGCTGGACTATAGAGAACAGAGTTGTGAGTGAGCAAGGCTACTCCACCAATAACTACATGTTCAGCAGGTTGTGCAGCGTGATCCAGGAAGCTGTAACCAGAAGGTAAGGTAATGTTGCTTATAGCCCAGCCGACTGCAAAGGGCCATATCAGGGCTGTCAACGTGTTGAAATCAACGCACAAGTTGTTCATTCACATCATGCCTGTCCAAACACTCTAAAATAATGTTTCATTGTGAGTGGTACATGACATGGAATGCACCACAGAGCTTCTTCGCTCTTTGAAAGGTATGAATGAGTTAAAAACGAATGGCCAGTGTGCAGCCGGCATGAAACTGATTCTTCTTTGCGACCACCAGAGGTGGATGAGAGGAACTCTTTCAGGTTTGGATGGATTTGGAAAAGTCTGTGATCCGTCTGTGTATTCCAGTCCTCCTGCAAGAGGTCTCTGACAATCATTAACTTTCGATTTCAAATCTGAGTAGTGGATAGATATGTTAAACAGTTTCCTTGTGGCATTCTTGGCCAAAGGATCAGTGAATTAATTTCCCACGATGCCAGTATAACTGGGAACCCAAGAAAGAACAATGTTCTGACCTTCTGCTTTCAACGAGGTAAATCATTCGAAAAAGTTTAAAAGTTCAGGATGATGGAGGTTAAGGCCAGCTATGGCCTCCAAAAAAAAGCTGACAGAGAATCAGACAAAATCTGAAAGTCCTTGTTTTTCGATTGAGATATTATCTTCAGTGCTAGATCCAATGCTGTAAGTTTAGCAGAGTAAACAGAAGTATCAAAGGTAATGTTGTAAGGTAATGTTACTTATAGCTCAGCCGACCGCAAAGGGCCATATCAGGGCTGTCACCACACTGAAGTCGACTCGCAAGTCATTCATCCACACAACTCTTTCAAATATATCTTCTAAAAACCCACCCGAAATTTTGTTAAAAATCTTTCCACCATAAAATCTAAGATCAGCTGAAAAATGTTAATTTCTTTCAAAAATTCAAAGGTGGACCATCTCTGAACAAGGTTTTTAGAAGTATCTGATGGAATATGTTTTGATTACATTTGAGAAGCAGCACCTGTGCAGTAGTCTGCATAAGCCACTTCATCTTCAGACTTTGAACAATCAGTAAATATTTTCTGAAAGGATGAGAATTTTGCGCAGAGATCGGCAAACAATGCTTTGTATGCCTGAGAACTGGTGGTTTCTTTGCAAAAAGCAGCAGGATCAAAGCGGATTTCTGGTGTGAAAAAGGTCCATGGAGGCTTATCTGGAAATTTGGAGAAGTCAGACACAACTCCTAGATATAGACCTGCATTCTACGCATGAGGCTGCATACAACGTCAACATGAAGGAATACAGCTGGGATATTTTTTCAAATTTACTTTGAAACTGAGGATTAAAAACACAGTTATAGGCAGGGTTTTCCGGTTTAGAGAAGAGTCCCGAGACAGTAATTCAAGCATAGTTTCAGCCTGCAGTTGGACAATGAGGGTTCACTTGCCTCCAACTCTAACGATAGATGAATTATACTGAAGCAACACACGAAATGTTTTATTAGATATTCATTGCTGTTTTTTCCAATCAAAACGGATCAAACACAAGAAACGTCTTTACAGCTTTTTGTAGCCATGCCAACAGAATTCTTTTTGATCTTCCGGGTCGAAGAACAACGATAACATGATAAACTAAATACCGATAATCTAACAAAAGGTGCAACTGCATGCATAAACAAAACATCAGATGTTGTAGCACCGACAATGCTACAAGACTCTCCCCAAAAAGTCGCAATGTTATTATAAGTAAAGAAAACAAAAAGATGTTATCATGATCAACATGTAATGACAATTTCGGTCTCTCTTTGCCCTCCGTCAGTCCACTATTATCGGCATTTCAGGTAAGTCTTTATTCAATGGAAGGGTAACACTAGCAGATGTTTTAACAGCATCAGAGTAGAGCATGTCCTCTGGACAGAAAAAGATCTTCCTGGTGTTGCCATCCTGCACGATTCTGTACTGAATGGGGGTGCTGGCACGTAGGCTTGGTCTTTCCTATGGACTTCGTGTCATCAAACGTAAATGCCTGTCCATGGATGATACTGAAAGAGCTGCTAGATCTGCTATAAACGCTTACCAAGAACTCGATGCTGTCGTGTTGCACTGTGGCATCAACACCCTGAGAAACAAGACCCATCAGGCTGCCAGTGAAGCTTTTGTTGCTGCCGTGCGCAAGTTACAGTCCGAGCACCAGAAAGTGAAAGTTATTATTAGCAAAATTTCGCCAGTCAGAGATCCTTCCATGAATGCTAAAAGAGACCTTTATAACGCCTTGGTGTTCGCCGAGCTGGTGGAGAACAAGAATATCTCTTTCATCAGCCACGAGAACCTGCAGCCGAGAGGTCTCCGGGATCAGCTTCACCCCAACCAACGAGGAGCGTCAGTGCTGGCCGGAAACTTGGGCAGACATCTTCACGGTCTTTTCTGGAATCAGCCCAAGCGACGTTCCAAATCGTACTTTCAGCTGCATATGGGGTTCTTTGACCAGAGGGGTTTTTGGTACCCCCACTGGTGACTGCCTTGACAATGTATATTTTGAGCTGTAGTTAATATGTGTGTGTGTGTGTGTAGGTGCGTGCGTGTGTGTGTGTGTGTGTGTGTGTGTGTGTGTGTGTGTGTGTGTGTGTGTGTGTGTGTGTGTGTGTGTGCGCGCGTACGTGTGTGTGTGTGAGTGTGTATGTGTGCGTTATGCACTGATGAGAACGTGTGTGTGTGTGTGTGTGTGTGTGTGTGTGTGTGTGTGTGTGTGTGTGTGTGTGTGCGCGCGCGCGTCTTTGTGTATGGCTGTATGTATGCGTGTGTATAAATGTATACATTATGTTGGCTTGTGTGTTAGATATACCTGGATATTCTGTTTTGTGAAGGCACACCACATTCATCATTGCAAGTGTTAATTGAGGTCAGACCTGCACTTTTGAGACATACAAGTTCCCTGAATAACGAGTGTTCATAGCCTTCATCGTTCTCATAGTCAGTGTACTTAGTAGTGCACTATTCAGACATTGGTTTATTGTTGTTATAACATTGTTTTTTCGTGTTTTCTTTGAATGTATAGTTTATTTGTTAAGAAGATGTTCCCCAATGTGGGCTATTTTGTATTTATTACTACTGTAATAGGTCACTCTCAATATCAATCAATCTTGTTTGGTGGAGAATGTGCCGTGAAAGCCTATAATTTGCATAACAGCAGTTATGTTACAACTTGCAGTCTGCCATGAAAGCTAAGCAAAATGATTGTTTCAAAATATTTCAGTGGAATGCCAGATCACTTCCCAGTAATTTATTATCTTTTGAAAATCATGTTCTGGAGGGAAACCACTCTGTGCTAGCACTTCAGTCTCTGAATGTGGAAAAGCACAGACTACCTAATTTGGAGAATTATTTCTACCCTCCACTTTACACAGTCAGTGAATCAAACAAAAAAGTCCAGACTGTGCTATACATCAGACGGGACCTGGAATTTACTAGGATCGTTCCATTTCCGGTGCCGCAGGAAGATGAAGGTGTATTTGCTACAGGTGCTGTAATCAAAGCGAACAAAGACTCAGTTTACAATGTACTTTCTGTATGTGATCCTAATGGACCCAAGAGGATAATACAGACTGGATGAAGAATACAAATTTAACAAGTAAGAAATGGATCATTGTTGGCGACTTTAATGCTCATGCACCATTTTGGGATTCTGAGTGTTCTAAAGTTTCATCCAACAGATTCGTTGAAAAATGATGGTCGAATCACAAGAAGTCCAGATGTTTCAACTCACAAACCTAGCGCGATAGATTTATTCTTAGTTTCACCTAGCATTGCAGTAAACTGTAATTGGTCTATAGAAGATTGTTTGGGAAGTGATTACCTCCCCATTACTATAATCTGTGATGATGACATAAGTAATGATGTAACAGACATCGAAGACAAAATTCCAAAGTTTAGTTATAAACTTGCCAACTGGGATGCCTACCAGATTTTTCTTGCATCGTATAACACAACATTTATTGAGAACGATGATGTTAATTTATTTTATTCTAATTTCAGCAAAGTCATTCTGTTAGCAGCTGAGCATTCTATCCCCAAATGTAAATTTAAAAAGATTGGTAAATATGTGGGTAATGTATTGTGGACGGAAGAATGTAGACTAGCTGTTAAATCAAAGCGAATAAGTTACATGGCTTGGTTACAAAATAAGACAGACGAAAATTTTGTCTTCATGAAGCAAGAAAAGAACAAATGTAATAAAATTATTGCTCAAGCTAAAAAGAAATACTGGGCAGAATTTTGTGAGACCGAAGTAAAAGAATCGAAGGCTATGTTTAAAGTTTGGAAAAAAGTAAAACAAATGAAAAATAGTTACAAAACACAAGCTTACCCTGTAAAATTAACAAAAGAATTTCCAAGCACAATGGATAAGGTGGAAGCTTTCTCCCATTTCTTCTCGGAAAATAGTCGAGCTGTAAATCTTCCAGCAGAAATCAAGTACCATAGACATAAAGAGGAACAAAAAGAACAATATAAACGTCCCATACCAGACAATAATAGCTACTTAAATTCTCCAGTACAATCATGAGAACTTCTTGAAGCGATAGAATCCATTACATCTTATGATTCAGCAGTGGGCCTAGATGGCATTTCTTACGAGCTTCTTCGTTACTTGCCTTCTTCGTGGAAAATATTACTACATTCGTTGTTCCAAAAATGTTGGACGTACGGCACTATTCCTACAATCTGGAAAAGTTCAGTGGTAGTACCAGTACCAAAAGAAGGTAAAACGAGAACATCTGTAAATAGCTATAGACCCATTGCTTTAACATCCCATGTTGGTAAACTTCTTGAAAAAGTTGTACAAACACGTTTATTATATTATTGTGAAAAAATGACATTATTCAAGTCCAGCAAGCTGGATTCAGAAAAGGGCGTTGCACAACTGATCATTTAGTAAAACTAACTTCTCATATTAAAAAAAGCAATTTTCACGCAGAAAAAGTACATTAGCTACATTCTTTGATATAAAGAAAGCATATGACCGTGTTTGGCATGCTCGATTATTGTATAAACTGAAAAATATTGGTATTGCTGGGAATATGTATAATTATATAAAAAAAAAACTTTCTAGAAGGAAGAAATATATGTACAGGAATTGGAAAAATATGTTCATCATTCAGGAAAATAGATATGGGTATTCCTCAGGGATCTGTTATTGCACCTTTATTATTTACGATCCTTATACATGATCTCCCAAAGGCGTTGTCAAAATCCACCAATGTAGTGCAGTATGCAGATGATATTGCCATTTGGATTAATACTTCATTAAGGAAGCACTCGAATAAAAGGGCAGTAAAATTTGTACAGACAATGTATCAAGGAGAATTGGACAGATTGTTTGCTTACATGAAAGAGAATGGTCTTGAATTATCTGGTGAGAAAACTTGTTTAGTGCTTTTTAATAATGGCGAAAACCCAAAAGCTCTGCCCAACCTTATTCTTGACGACTGTCACGAGTTTGTCACGAGGCCTACGACGTTCGACCCACCTAGGGTGGCGGAATTACTTATTTGTTTATTGTCGTTGCTGTTGTCGTGTATCCGTCCCTTAGGGTGGCTTGTGGTGCAGTTGCACCTTGGTGTGGTTCAGCTCAACTTCGGTTTGCTTTCTCTCTCTCTCTCTAATTCCACCGCCCGTGCTATTCATCCTGCAAGTTCACGGGTGGCCGGTACCTTTCTCTCGAACTTTCTGTCTATCGGCCTCTCGCCTGTCTTTTTACCTGTCGCACGTGCTTCGTTTCTTTTAGTTTGAAGTATGCTCACTCTGTGACGCAGCATGGCATGTTGGCCGCCATTGCTGAGGGAGGTTAGCTCTTCACTCGAGCGGAAGATGTCTCTGGGGGCGCCTGCTCCAGTCCTGGTTCTTTACCTTATCATCGAGAGTACAGTCAGTACTTTCAATTCCTGCAGTCGGCCTGTAGGAGAGGGACATCATTTCTTCTGTTTCCGCATCTTCGCCCCTGTCCTCTCGACTGGACAGAGGGTAGAGAGAGTCCTTTGACCCGCCTCTTCGGGGTCACCCACGGGTAGCTGGTAAGCATCAGTTTCGTGGTCTGTTTGTTTTGATTTGTTGTTGTTAGCCGGCTTAGTCTTCTCTTTTGCGCAATTTTCTTTTGTTTTCGAAATTGTAAGAGAAATATTGTGTGAGACCTTTTCTCTGGTTAATTCAATCTTTAACCTGGCCATTCTAAATTATTTCCAAAATTCTTTCTCCTGTTTATGTATCTGGTGATGCGGTGGTCAGTGGGGAAGGGAGAGAACCTGGCGATTCAGGGTTGGAACTTGCTTGGTCTCGCTCGTCCGCCCCTGTCACATTCGCCGGACTTTTATCCTTCGGCCACCGTCTGTTTGTGTGTGCAAGGAGAACGAGTTTTATGTTCGCGAGCGTGCGTACGCATGATTTGTCGTTCGGATGCGTGGTTGGAGATTTGTGTTATTTTGAAATGTGTTTATAAAATGTGACAGTTATGCCATTGAATTACTATTTGCAAATGTGGTGGCAGTTATTAAGCGATGGTCGCTGTGTTGATTTATTTCCTAAGGAAGGGAAATGTTAAGCGTGAGTGAGAGAAGGGTGAAGATAATTCATATTTGTTTTATAACCTGTTGATTTAATGCAGTCTTTTACCTGCATCGTGTGAGAAGACTTGATTCAATGGGTTTTACTGTGTGCGTTTAATACACTTCCCCTCGCCCATCATGCGAGTGGCTGTTAAGACTTGACAGCAATGGTCAGACGGTACTGACGGCAGGGTTCCAGTACCCTTCTTCCTTCCTCCTTCCTTCTTCTTTCCCTCCTCTTCGACTCTCCTCCCAGCTACGTCCTCCCCCCTCTCGGGGGCTTCACCTGGAGCACGAACTGGATGGTGCCACGTGCTGGTCGAGGCCACGTTCTGGCTGAGACCACGGACGGGATGGTGCCACGCGCTGGTCGAGGCCACGCCTTGGTCGGGACCGTGGACTGCTAGAGGAGCCCGCCGTCTTGACTGGCCGGCCTGGACCCCCGTCCAGGACCTCCAGTAACAGCTACGTCCCCCCCCCCCCCCCCCCCCCCCCGGGACACGCTCTTCACTGCCCGCTTGGGAGTCGAGGGTGTCGGCTTTGGGCGACTCCCTGCGAGAACCAACCCGGCTCGGAGCACCTAGTGCGACAGGGTGCTCCCAGCAGACTTGACAGGGGCAGGGATGTGGACGCACTCCATGGTGTGAGAAAGGATCGATACTGGAAATATTTCTTTACAATTGTGTATATGTCATATGTGCTGGAATGCCGTAATTGTGATCGTGTACGTCGTATGGCGAAATATTTATTTATAATCGTGCATGTTGTGGGTGTGGGAGTGCTTGATCGTGATTGTGCATGTTGTGTGCGTTGGAGTGCTTGATCGTGATTGTGCATGTTGTGTGCGTTGGAGTGCTTGATCGTGATTGTGCATGTTGTGTGCGTTGGAGTGCTTTATTGTGATCGTGCATGGTGCGTGTGTTGGAATGTTTATTTTGCTGGTGTGAATAAATGGGGTGTTGTATCGTAACTTTTATTGTGTGGTCTCTTGCGGAGCGTGTGAGGTCAGTCACTCCCTTCACTCCCACCTAGACCGATCCTGTCAGGGCAGACCTCCAGGGGTCGGTCGTGACAACGACAATGTTCTACAATATAAGCAAACAGTCAAACTCTTAGGAGTGTTTTTAACACCGAAGCTGAACTGGAAAAAGCATATTAGAAATTTGATAGATAAAGCTAGGAAAAGATTAAATTTGCTCAAAATTATATGTTGTCAACCATGGGGTCAAGACTGTACTGCACTTTTACATTTATATACATCGTTAGTCCGATCAAAATTAATATATGGACAGGAAGTATACTCCTCTGCATCTAACTACCTTTTAAAGAAATTGCAAAGCTTAGATAGTAAAGCTTTAAAATTAGCTTTGGGTGTTCCAGTGCACACAAACACAATGAAATGCTTTAAGGAGACAAACAGTTTACCTCTTAATGAACAACGAACGTTGGATGTGTCCAAATACGTTGTAAGAGGCTATCTGTAAAAAACTCTGCTACTGATGAAATTCTTATAGATTCCAACAAGGAATACCCCAAAAGGTCTAAAAACATATCATACATAGAGCCAATTAGAAATTTCACTTGTGAGCTTATGTCAGAATGTAGTATTGATATTGATGCAATTTCGGAGGTTCCCATTTTTCCTCAAATGCCCCCATGGGAGCATCTCAACGCAAAAATTGATGATGAATACTTTGAAGAAAGATGACAATGTAAATATTCTAGTAAATGAAGTTCGAGAACATCTCGAAAAGACTTATCCAACTCATTTAAAAATATTTACAGGTGGTTCAATAATGGAAACGTCTGACAGTGGTGCTGGATTCACTATACCATCCATAAATGTGCAAAAGTCTTTCTATCTAGGCAGAGAATTTTCAATTTATACATCAGAGCTATATGCAATTATGAAAGCTCTGAATTATATCTTATATGACACGCCAGTATCATTTTATAGTGTGCTATTTTGTGTTGTTGTTGTTGTTGTTGTCGTACCCTGGCTAAAAGACTCCAGGGATCATCCGAACAGCCGAAGTATTTGAACACTATGGCACAAATGCATCAGCTGGGGATGAGAACATTACGTGTGTGACCGTTTTTGATTACCCCGCCACATGGGCAGCCACACTCCGACTTCGGGGGATTTGGGAGACTGATAATGTTATGCTAGGAGCTTGTCACGACTGAAGACAATCCCCACATAACTATGCAGAGCATAACAACATTTTGATGTAGCCTTGGTGTTCTGGCCTATGTCAATTGGTCTGACACAGCCTTAAGCCAAGGCGTTATTTTGTGTTGATTCAAAATCAGTTTTACAATCATTAAAGCACTGGAACTCTAAAATTAGAACTGATATTCTTTTTGAAATTAAGCATCTGTTACATTGTTTACTTTCCTGACGTATAGTAGTTGATTTTTGCTGGGTTCCTTCACATTGTGGCTTAAAAGGGAATGAATTAGCAGACAAATTGGCAAAACAGGGAGCTTGTACAATTTTTGAAACACCCTTCAACAAAGTCTTAAATTTTTCTCCGCATGAATTGATCCAGTGATTGGAAAAGAATATGCGGAAGAAACATCTTAATGAGAAATTATTCGTTCTGCCATCATGTCCAAGGTATCTAGCCAGATTAATCCATAAATTACGGTTAAATACATGGAATACAAAATATTCACGAGGTATAGCGTGTATATGTCAGGAGAATATTTCAATTCGTCATCTTTTATTTGAATGCCCTATACTAACCCCAGCTTATAAGGAGAAGAATATTTCTATAAATAATTCTGAACATGTTCACAGTGTGGTAAACAACCCTTGCGTTTTTCTTTATATTGCTTTGGTTATTGCTCAGTCCCCAGTTGCCAAACTATTGTGAAAAAAGCCATTTGAGATATGTGTTTTAATAGTGGGTTTTTTTTTTTTTTTTTGGGGGGGGGGGGGGGAGGTGCTGATAGTGCAATGGAATGTACATTGCAGTTTAAAGGTCTAAGATCATCTTGCGATGAAAAGACGTTAAATAAAACTACTGAACTGAACTTCGGTCTGTCAACATCAAAACATGCCTTTTAGCGCAGGTTTTAAGTGTGCATTTATATGTCAACAAAGTCAACGTAGGCCTATGAGCACAGGTGAGATTTTATTCAAAATCGATCGAGCCTGTAAGTTGTTCTATATTTTGTCAGCTTCAGCACCAGTCTGCCTGAACGTGTTCTAACCATTGGTGTTGTGTGAGATAGCAAAGAATACTCTTTTGGTAGAACTCTGCTGGAATGCTTGTCATGTCCTTGGTGCTTGTTGGTCCGACAGGAGTGTCACACTCACACTCAGTCCGTGGAATGTTGAGACTGTCCATTGGCTGAGAATTGCAAGAAGATGTAGGAGTCTTGGACACAACTGGTGGTGAAATAAGTGTCTCAGAATGTGATGAATAGGCTGGTTTTGCGTCTGTCAATGGAAATTCGAGCTAATTTTTGCATTTTTCAAGATGTCAAAATATTTGTCGAGTGGGCTAGAACACGAAAGGGTCTATCATAGGACCTAACCAAAGGATCTCTGTGGGAATAAATGTAAACGCAGACATGGTCCACGAACTCTAAATTTCGTGGCTCATAAGGAATTGCTGAGCCATGATGAGCAGGAGGTGGAGGTGCTAGCTTCTGTAAGTTCTCCTGAAGCTTTTGGACAAAGGCACTGGTGGGAATCAGTTTGTCAGGAGGCAGGAAATCACCAGGCACCCTGATGTTTGTGCCGTTGGTGAGAAGAGCTGGAGATGCATCCAGATCCTCTTTCCAAGTTGAACGAATTCCAAGGAACACAACTGGCAGTTCGTACATCCAGCATGGTCCTTCAAGGCGAGTCTTGAGAGCAGCATTTAGACTGTAGTGGAACCTTTCTACCATTCCGTTGGCCTAGGGGTGATAAGCAGTGGTGTTCGGGACTAACACCAGGCACCATGTGAAGCTCATGCCACAGCGCACGGACGAACTGGTGGCCTTGGTCTGAGCTGATGGCCTTGGTCCGAGGTGATTGCGTCTGGGACTCCAAACGTGCAATCCAAGAATGCAACAGGGCCTTGGCACAGATAATAGCTGCTGCACTGGGAAGGGGAATGACCTCAAACTATCTGGTGAATTTGTCTACAATAGTAAGCAGGTAGATGTGTAACCTGAAGGGGGAAGAGGCCCTACCAAATCAACATGTACATCACCAAAACGCCGGTCTGGAAGTTCAAAAGAGGACAATGGAGTTTTGGAGTGGTGGCCAATGTTGCTTGCTTGGCATGAATGGCAGGTCCGAACCATGTTCCTCACGTCCCTTTTGAGCCCAGGCCAGACCCAGTAAGCCGAAATGAACTGAACGAATGCTTAGGTCCAGGGTGACTAGATTATGAAATGTGCAAAGACAGTTTTTGTCCATAACGGTGGCACGACTGGACGAGGAAAACCAGCTGAAACGTCGCACAGTATTTGAACACCGTTTGGGTAGACATCTTGCAGTTGAAGAGACCCTGATTTGGCGCGTACATCTATGACCTTGGAGTCATAGTGCAGAGTATCGGCCAGTTATGTGATGTACACAGCAGGAACTAGTGATGCACCTGCAATCAATGGTTCTGGATCTGCAACAGGGGCCCTGGACAGAGTATCGGGTAGGATGTTTTCTGACCCACTAATGTGCCTGATGTCTGTCGTAAACTCGGCAATGTAAGAAAGTTGTTCTCGATGTGATCTGTCAGTGATCACTAGCGAGAGCATGGGTCAGCGACTTGTGATCGGTGTATATGAAAAATGATCTGCCTTCCAGGAAATAGCGGAAATACTTAATGGTGCTGTAGATAGCCAACAACTTACGGTCAAAAGTGGAGTAGAGTTTCCGAGTTTATGACAATTTCCTGGAAAAGAAAGCGATGGGTCTCCATATGCCCTGATGTTGTAACAATTCAGCTCCTATGGCCGAATCTAATGGATCCACGGAAAGTTTTGTTTCAGCTTGAGGATCTGGGTGATGAAGCATGACTGCAGAGGCCAATGTAGACTTGCTGGTGTCGTAAGCAGCATTCCTTTGGAGTTATGGGCGTGTATATATTTCACCATGGGAGCAAGAGTTACCCTACCTGTCTATTGTATACAGTTCCATGCCTCATTTCATATTTACTTTCATTTCAGTCAAATCGAGGTTACCTGTATTTGTTTCTGTTCGTCCATGTACTTATCTGACTATATTCAATACTAAAAAGGCTGTGCCAGTCTGGAATAAATGTTAATTTGTGGTAATCATTTCTCCAGTTGTTGCTGCTGAGTAATTGTGCCTGGTATAGGGTAATTAGGCAAGCTTGGAACATCTTTCTTTGGGGGGGGGGGGGGGGGGGGGGGGGGGTTCGTTGTTTGTTCTGAGTGCTCTGTGCTGTCATATCTGCTAGGCAATTCGGTGTCGTAAGCAACATTCCTTTGGAGTTATGGGTGTATATTTATTTCATCGTGAGAGCAAGAGTTACCCTACTTGTTTCTTGTTTACTGTTCCCTAGGTCATTTCATATTTACTTTCATTTCAGTCAAATCGAGTTTATCAATTATTGTTCCCTGCCTCATTTCATATTTACTTACATTTCAGTCAAATCGAGGTTACCTGTATTTGTTTCTGTTTGTCCATGCCCTTGTCCGAATATATTAAAGAAAATTCGAAAAGGCTGTGCCAGTCTTGAGTGAATGTTAATTTGTATTTGTACGTTCGTCCAGTTGTTGCTGTGCAGACCTGCCTGGTACAGGGTATGTAGGCAAGCTTGGAACATCCTTTTTGTGGTATTTCCTTGTTTGTTCTGTGCGCTCTGTGCTGTCATATCTGCTAGGCGATTCGGTGTTGTAAACAGCATTCCTGTGGAGTTAAGGGCGTGTATTTATTTCATCATGAGAGCAAGAGTTACCCTACTTGTTTATTATTTTATTTTTGCACGGAATCATATAAGTTTACATTCAGAAGTGATCAAGACAGTCTTTTAAGGTAAGATATTTCACTTCTAGCAGTTTCGTTCTGAGAGACTCAAAAATATGAGGAGAGATGGATGTGACGTATGTGCCTCTTACATCCCACATTTGTAAAAAAGATAAGAACAGTGTCGCGGCACAAAATTTGTCTTGGATCTATGTTAGATCTGGACGAGTGTTCATAGCGCTCTGTGTGTGTTGTGCCGAGTAGCGTGCCGCCGGTTAAGTGTACTGTTTGAAATTTTGTGCAGCGCGCGCTGTATTCATCCCGCGACGTCGCTCTGTGTGTGTTGAACTGGGGAGGCCCCTGGATTTGTCAGATGCAATGATGAGCTCGGACGTGTGACATCCTGTTGGATGTACGGTATAGTAGTAACTGTTTTGTTACTCGAAATCTTTGCCGCACTTTTGTGTGGGGTTTGCACAGTCATCAGGGGAAGTGGTGTCTTCCATGTAAGTAATTTTTGTAGGATAAAAGGTTGTTGGTTTTTTGTGATAGTGATAGTTGTTCGTGCGTTCTATGCAGTTTGTGTTTGTGGTAAAGGGAGGGAGGGGGAAAACTTGGATGGAAAAGGGGGAATGAAGGGAGGGGGGAAGGTGTTGGTGGGGTTTGATGTATTTTTCATGCTCATTTTTCATTTGCCTTTAATTTCGATCATCCTTTCATTCATGACCTTACACAGTTACAGTCGCGTTTCATCTATTTTGTTATTTAGATCTGAAA
Organism: Conus ventricosus; assembly: GCA_018398815.1. Lineage (NCBI taxonomy): Eukaryota > Metazoa > Mollusca > Gastropoda > Neogastropoda > Conidae > Conus > Conus ventricosus. Next base: position 33,471,438 of record CM031617.1, on the reverse strand, counting down.
AACTGATTCAGTACTGGAATGTGCTACGTTCTGGATAATAGTTTTATGAGTTTTTAATATGAAGGTTTATGTTTGGCTGTGGTATTATTTGGACCGTGGTTTCATTTTCTTTGTGTTAGGCAGGGAACTGTGTGAGAAAGGATATGAGAAGAAGAATGTTGAATAAGAGCTGAAAGGTTTATTTGCTTATATTAGGAGTGAAGTTTTTAACACCAGGCGTTTCAGGCCTGACGTTTGTGTGCGTGAATCTGCTGTCTGGGACGGCAAATAGCGGCCAGCATCTCGTTGCCAGACTGCGGACCGGAGCCAGGCAAGCGGGGGGGGGGGGGGGGGGGGGGGGGGGGGGGGGGGGGTCCTTGCGTCACCAGAGTCGGTTGTTGTTGATTGGCGCGCTTCTACATCCCGGTTGCTGTTGGGTCGTCCGGTGGTGTTCCGCAGAAGGGAGAGGGTGGAATCTTCCTCGCCCTGCCTACACCTTCACCACTCAGGTTGGAGTGATTCTTCCTTCTAGCCTACTTCTTCATCATTCCCCTAGCCTTGCCCTTCCTACGACACCCTCTACTGCCTGCAGTTAAGGGTGCCAAGGTGAGATCATCACCTCGTAAACGATCACCCATCATCATCCATCGCCCTCTCTTGATTCTGCCCTTCATTACCGTTCTACGCTTACGGTGCGGGTAGTCAAGGGAGATCTTCATCCCGTTGTCTGTGCATATCCTTGTGACATCAGCAATGTGTGAATGTCCTGTGGGGGGAGGAACCACTTCTACGTGATTTTGTCAGTATAGTGTGTGACCAGAATCGAGGGCTACCTATACTGGCCAGTCTGTTATTTATAAATCATTAAGCAGCGCCAGTTCCTAAATAAGGTTTGTGCTCTGCTGAAGTTGGACATATTGGGTGTTCTATTGGTGTATGGTTGATGTGTATGCACTGGCATTGTTATTTGGGTGTTGTAATTTGATATTTTCGTCCCCCATGCAATCATTACGGTAACATTTTGTCACCATCGCCCTTCTTTTGTTATCATTGTTATTACTGCAGCTGAGCACCAGGTCCGGGTGTCACCTCCAGCATTCATTTCATTCTGATTACTCTCATTTCATATCCCTCATATCATCGCTTATCAATATATTATTTAAAAAAATATATTTTGTTGTTTGTTATGTGTTGCTAATTAGTTAATAAAATTTTATTTGTGGTGTTAAACTTTCTATATGAGTTCCTGACTCCTTCTGTATGAGAGGGTAGGTCCTATCCTAAACGGGTCGGGCGCAACAAACAGTAACCTCCCTTGAGTGACGAACAAGAAGCAACGGACATTGATCACACACCAGAAGGCTCACTGTCCTTACCAGAACTACGAAAGGTAGTAGAAAACAAAACATATTTCAGGAGTGGGATGAAACAACATACAACTTTTCAGTCACAAAGCGTCCCGACGAACATCGAATGCGTTGTGAATTGGAAACCAAGTTGGAGCCAGAGATCGTTGCTTACAGTTGCCATGGGGGACGAAGAAGAAGAGGCAAGAGCACCCGAAGCAAAACCCTACGTGACGCAGAAGAAACATTCCACAACCACCAGAATTAGATGCGACTGGAGCAGACCTGCAAGCAGCTGGGTTAAGTTCAAACGACTATGGAACAGTTATGAGATGGTAAGTGAAGAAATGGATTTTGGACTGCCATTTTTCTTTCATGTGTGGGATCTGAAAGTTTGGATACTTTTTATTCAGAGATGACGGTGAGAGTAAGGATAATGTTGCTTAATACCCAGATGACTGCAAAGGGCCACATTAGGGCTGTCACTGCGTTGATGTCAACTCACAAGTCATTGGTTAAAAAAAACACACGAAAAAAACCCAACGCAACCCTTCTAGAAACACACTGGAGATATTGTTAAGAAATCATTCTTCTGTAATAATCTTAGATCGGATGAAAAATGTTAAATTCTTTCAGAAGTTCAAAGATTACATCCAGTGAGACATCTCTGAATAAGGTTTCCAAGGACTCTGCTGTAAAATGTTTGTCTCGCACATCATGCAAGTCTCAACACTCTAAAAGAGCATGTTTCACTGTGAGTGGTACATGACATGGAATGCACCATGGAACTTTTTCACCTTTTAAAAGATAAGAACAGGTGGAGTGGTCTGTATGCAAATGGTACAAGACTGCTTCTTCATGGCCACTCCGGGAACACAGTAAAAAGTCTTTCAGGTTTGGACATATGTTAAATTGTTATCCATCTGCAAGTTCCATTCCTCTTGCCAGAGGTCGTGAGCCTCAGCTTTGGGTTTCAGAGCAGTGTGAGGGAAAGACAATCTGCTAAACTCCTTTCTTGTGGTACCCTTGGCAAGTTGACCAACCAACTCCTTGCCTTGAATGCGCACATGGCTGGGAACCCAAGCAAAAACTATGTTGTATCCATCTAATTTCAGGGAGGTGTACGGTTCGAATCATTTCAGCAGTTGAGGGTGCTTGAAGTAATGGCCTCTCAAGCAGAAAAGGAGTCCGACAGAAGGAGGGAATCTTTATGTTTTGATTTAGAGACCATTTCAAGAGCCAGGACCAATGCTGTCAACTCAGCAGTGTAGATGGAGCTGTCAGTGGGAATGTGTTTAGAACGTCCCTGAAAAGAATCTGTAGCACAATACACAGCAGAGGCAACCCCCTCCTCAGATTTGGAACTGTCAGTGAAGATTATTCTGAAGGATGGAAACTTTGAACACAGTTCAGCGGAAAAGGACTTGTATGCCAAGGAGCTAGTAGAATCTTTATCGAACGAGGCTAAATCAAAACGGATCTCTGGAGTGAAGAAAGTCCATGGTGGGTCATCAGGAAACTTGAATAAATCGCACATAACTCCAAGGTCTATATCTGTATTGTTCAAATGGGGAATAATACAATTTTTCCAAGGGTGGGATGGAACTGGGGTGGCCATCAAATTTTTTTGAAACTTGGGGTAAAAAACAGTCGTATGCAGGGTTTTGGGGTCAGAAGATACATTCACTCGTTCAAGGTAAGTTTCAGTCGACGGTTTAAGAGGGATGATTCTGGTGCAAAATGCACCCAGACACAGTCAGAGCCCTTGATGGTGGATGGGATCAAGACTTTTCAGGTAAGAAGGTTTCGCCGAGCCTTAGACTACACACCTGTAGTGCAGTTTGGAGTGTTTCAGAGCCCTGTAGAGATGGAGAAGAGTTTACTTATCAGCGCTCCAATCCATGTGTGCCACAACTCTTAGAACGTTCAGTGCTTTCTGACAAGCAGGTTTTAAGTGTTGGATGTGACTTTTAAAGTTCAGTTTTTGATAAAATACAAAAAATAACGCCCAGAAATTTGCCTTCTTTCACAACTGGAACGGTGGATTTGTCCAGACGAATTCAGGATCTTCAAAGAACTGACGAAAATTGTGAAAAGAGATACTGTGTTTTTGAGCTTGAAAAAGTAAACCCCTTTCCTGAACCCACTGTCGAATCTTATCCACACAAAGTTGGAGTCGACGCTGTACACTAGCATAAGAGGCTCCAACTGCATAAAGTGTGAAGTCATCAGCAAACAAAGAGGACTCGGAACCTTGTTTACTGCATTTTGATTAATTTTGATACTGAACAGAGCAAGAGAAAGAGTTCTCCCTTAAGGTACACTCAACTCCTGGCCGTCGATGTCAGACACCATGGTGCCAACACGGACTTGGAACTGCCGATCAGTCTGAAAGTTTTGAATAAATAAGGCAGATGGGCATCAAAACCAAATTTATGAAGACCTGTAAGAATTCCAGATTTCCAAATGGTATCATACGCTTTCTCTAGATTTCCAAAAACTTCATTGTTCATTGGCCAAAAGGCCATCGGTTTGCAGCTTCCACATCATCCATTAACTTGCAGACGCAGCTGGTCAGAGCTATTGGACGATAATTAGAGGGTTAGCAAGGTTTTTTTTCCCAGGCTTAGGGATAGGAATGATCAGGGCTTTTCGCCAGGAGGCAGAAAGCACCTTGTGGTACAGATATGGTTGTATACTTTCAGAAGGGTCTGGAAACAGCTCTTTGGGAGATGTTTCAAAAACTGATAATGAATATCATCCAGGCCAGGAGCAGAATAGATGCAGGTTTGCAAAGCTGATTTCAGTTCATCAGTTTGAAAATGGCAGGCTGTATACTTCAAGAGTTGTCTGAAGTTGTATGAAGATTCTTCCTCGAGTTATTTGGTTTTTTTTTAAAGGCTGTAGATGTACTTGAGGATGAGGAGTTCTGTTGAATAGTGGAGGCTAGCAGATTGGCAACAGCTTGTTTGTCAGTTGTCAGAGCATCGCAAGTTTCAGGCAATGAAATGTCGAGTTGGTGTTCTTTCCTTTGATTTGCTTGATGATGTTCCAGACTTTCTTCTTGGATGTTTTTAAATGTCAGCCTGGAACAGAACTTTCTCCAAGACTGACGTTTATTGACTTGAAAAGTGTGTCTTGTTTTGGCTCAGAGTTTTTGATGGGCTCAGGCGTTGGAAGCTGAAGGTCTTTAGAATACCCGATGCTGAGCCCATTTGTGTTCTCTTACGATTTGTTGGCAGTCAGAATTAAACCAAGTGTTTTAGCATTTGGGGTTTGTTGGAAGACATCGGCATACAAGTTTTTGCAGACTTAATCAAGTGTTAGAGATTCAGCTGGGTCTTGACTTTGAAGAATGTCGGTTTCCTGGAGCTGTTTAAAATGCTTGCAGCAAAAAATTCCAGCTGGCTTTTACATAATCAACATTTTCTGGAATACGAGGCGTTTTCAGTTGCTTTGGATTTCAAAGTAACAGGAAAATGGTCACTTCCATGCAGGTCGTCATGGACAGACCACTCATAGTCCGGGACCAGTGAGGGGTCACACACCGACAGATCAAGACTCAAAAGTGCACCATTCAAACAGTGCATAAATGTAGGAGAACGGTTATTCAAACAACACAGACCTAACTGAGAAAATCATCCTCTGAAAACAGACCTTGGGATGATGCATCCACACTACCCAGGGCTTATGGCCATTAAAGTCACCCAACAGCAAAGAAGGGCGAAGAAGTTGTTCGATCAGCCCGATGATGCTGAAAGAAAAAAATGCTTATGCAACATTAGAAAAGTTTGAAGAATCTTGTGTTGGTGAAAAAAGGAGACTTGTGAATCCTACAAATTTCACAGACGATGACAAGCTGCAGGCGAAGTCCACAGAAAATTTTCCGAATCAGCTCAGAAAATTGGTGGGGTGCAAAATGTGTCTCTCAGAACGAAACTGCTAGAAGTTAGAAAAACTGACCTTAAAAGACTGTCTGGACATGTGCAAAGCATTTGAAATGAGTCAGCAACAGATGTCTTCAATGAAAGCTGAGAATGAAGATGTCAGTGCAATTTCAGAGAAAATAAAGAAAAAGCAGTGTATGAAGAGAGAAACCACTATGATGAATTGCAAATTCTGTACAAAAGAGCACCAAAATAGGAAAGAAAATTATCCGGCATATGGGAAAATTTGTTCAATATGGAAAAGAAAGAATCATTTTGCGTTGTATGCGAGAGCACAAACCAGGGGAAAAAGAGGTACGCCATGATGAACATGAATCAAGTGATTGCAAGTCTTTAGCAGTGAATTGTGAAAGAGACAAGCTAAAAGAATCACAGCAAAAATATGTATTGAACAGAAGCAAGTGAAGTTCTTGCTAGACAGTGGAGTTACAACAAATGTAATGCCAGAACAAGTCGACAAAGAGGTGACAGAAGATTGTAAAGAAAAAAACCTACAGAAACTAGAGAAGACAAACAGCAAGCTAGTTATATTTAATAAAACAGCAATGAAATCAGCAGAAGTCATTTTTACAGTGGCAAATCCGAAAAACGATGGCTAATGCTAGGTGAAATTCATGGTCGCAAAAGAAAATTGCAAACCCATTCTTGGTCCAAGAACAGTACAAGGAATGGAACTGATGATCGTAAATTTTGAAAACATTGCAGCATTTCCACAGACAGCTCAGACAAGTAGGAAGGAACTCTTAGGGTGAGCTCGACAGCAGAAGGTCTTCAGAGAAGAAAACCACTCAGACAAGTACTTTGACCCTGAACTCCTGACACTCTAAGGGGGGCGGGATGCATCCAGGTCACGATTCCCAGATGCCTTTCTACTACCAACTTTTCCCTGCCCGCTGGGATTCAAACCCACAACTTTTGGTTGGGTGGGTTTGTCACAAGGCGTGCCTTTTTTTAGACGGATGTCTCTCCACTGCTTACAGGACACCTTTTCTAAGGTGGGAAATTCAAGCCTTAGGAAGTTCACATTTGTTCCTTCTCGACCAATGCAGTTGGAACCGTTTTCCGCTGCCTCTGCTTTCCTGAAATCCCAAGCTGTTTCATGAGGCCATAGGCTGATAAGCCTACAAATTCCTCGCTCAAATTTCAATGATGAAGACCCGGGCCTGGAAGCCGCATTCCTCAAGCTGCAAGCTAGATAGGCATACTTCTCAGTCTTGTGGAGGTGCACTTGCACCATTTGGCTTCAGTTTGGCACAGTGAGAATCATTTGTTTTGATGAGCCTGAGTGAAGAACATTATCTGGTCTCAAGCCACTCTTCTGATGATTGCCAGATGGTTCTCCCATTCTGGAAGGTCTACTGTGCATTCTGTCATCTACTCCATCAGTAAACCCTGTTTCCATGCTCTTGATATCACAGCTGTTCCAGATCATGATTTGTGGCCTCTTGCGTATCGAACTTTATTGATAGTGCGTCTGGTGGCATATAGCTTCCTCCAGCAACGCATGTGCAACATTCCTGAGCACTTGGTTGTGTCTCCACGTGTACATTCCCTGGGTTAGCGCTACTTTGAATGAACTCAAGACATGTTTCACTGTTTGCCATGACAGAGTGGACACGTAAGGTCATCTGATTTCCACCATTTGACCAGGTTCGAATTCGAGGGCAGCAGGTCATATACAGATCTGAGGATGAAGTTTACTCTAAGAGGTACCATGTGCCACATATCACTGCAGATGAGACTTCTTTGCAGTGCGTTTTTCCATGTAGTCCAATGTCCTTGTTGGCCTATCTAGACCGCCTTCTGGATTCTCTTGGCGTCCTCTTCTTTCTTCAGCTCCCCTATAACCATGTCTCTCTGTGCTTTCCCTTTTGCTTTTGACTACCATTTCATTTCTGTTGATCCCGGCCCTTGTCTGTTGGTCTGTGTGTAGCTTGTAATTTCCTTGATTTTGAGGTTTTCTCTTGCCATGTCTACTGCCTCCCGAACTTTCCATTTTCTGCCAGTCTTTAGCTTTGGCCGAACTAATGTCACAACTTTGTCTTTGGAGTCCTCAAGTATGGTTAGTAACCTTGCTTTACCCACTTTGTATTCCTTGAGAATGAATTTTAGAGGAAGCTTCAGCTTTGCTTAAGGCAATGGAGTGCGACGTCAGTGTGACGTGGGGAACACCTTGCCAGTTCCTTGTATATTTGTTCATTTTAGCCTCTGTTGATTTCACAATGCTAGTGCTGATATTGTACACCAGAAGAGGTCACAGAAGCTTCGGGATCATCATGAACTGCTAACACCAGACCTTGTACTCGCCAGGGATCCCACACTGGTCTATCATCTACAGGCTTTCTTCCGCCATTTGCGTGGTTTTCTCCCTCCTCTTTGTGCCTTTCAAGGAGTCATCGTTTCATTTCCTAAGGCTCTTGACTGGCTCTTCTGTTACAGTTGCAATGGATTGGTTGGCTATGGTGAACTTGACTGTTTTGCCATTTTTCTTTTCTGAAGGGAAAGGCTTCGTGATTTCTTTGGCTTGAAATTAATCGTGGATGAAGCAACTAATCTAACTGTTTCAGTATTTTGCATGTTTCGTCTTTCTTGGTTTAAAGTACTGTCGTATCATCCATGAAGGCCTTTAGAGGGGCATTTGGTATCCATTCCCGAGATCTGCTTGATCTGAACAACTCATGGCAGCTTTCAAGATGACCTCCATTGCCAACACAAACAGTATTGGAGAAATTGCACAGCCCTTTGCTACACCACTTTCTAAATTAATCGAGTCTGACGTGCAATCTTTTGTGGAAAACCTTTTTGAGATGCCGTGGAAGTACTTCCTCAGCATTACTCTGATATCCTTTGGGACATGATACATCTCAAGCGCCAGTTGAATCATCTTGTGTGGAACTGATCCATATGCGTTTGCCAGATCCAGACACAACATGGTCGAGGTCCCGTTTCTCTGCTCTTGCTCTTTGGATTGCTTTCCAATTCATAGTGAAATGTTCTACACAGCCAGAGACAGACGTCTGGGATGCCTCCTTTCTGGACTGACAAATCCAAGTACTCATTTTCTGTCAGATGTTAGCCATGACAGAGAAGATGATTCTGTTCGAGCAGTGATGTGTTTGAAGAGGAAGTAGGAACTCTGGAGGGACACCTTCATCTTCATACAGATAAAAACGCAGTTCCTATGAAAATGTACACTAGGAAGGGGCATCTCACAGTGAAAAAGTGGGTGAAAGACGAACTAGATCGGCTGGGAAAAAACAGGCATTGCCACACCTGTGAATACTCCAACTGAGCGGATCACTAGTTTGGTAGTAGCCATCAAGCCAAATGGGTAATGCAGACTCTGCATTGACCCTAGGCCACTGAATCAAATTCTGAAGAGAATCGAATATCCAATACCAATGACGTTCTTCCAAAGCTATACAGAACGCAAAATATTTCTCATATCTGGATGAAAAAAAAAGAAGATTCTGACGTGTGGAGCTCGACACAGTGGCTGCCTTTTGGAAAGTACAAATGGAAAAAAGATGCTGTTTGGAATCTCGGTTGCCACAGAAAAAAATTCAGAGAAGAGTGGATGAAGCACTGGTAGGATTGCTAGAGGTTAAAGCTGTACATGATGACATCATCATCTGGGGAGATGGTAAAACTGATGAAGGAGGAGGAACAGCCCATGATGAAAATTTGCACAGACTCCTCCAAATATGCAGAGAAAAAGGCATTCAGCTGAACAAAGAAAAAAGAAAAAGTAGAGCTAAAGCAAACTGAAATTTTATACTTGGTTCACAATCTGCTCACAGAAGGTCTAAAACCTGATCCCAAGAAAGTTGATGCTGTACAACTGATGCCAGTCCCAGACAGGAAACAAGCAGTGCAAAGCCTTCTTGTACTATGCTATTTACAAAAGTTTGCTCCAAATCTTTTAGAAGCAGCAGCACCATTGGCAGAGCTGGTCAGCAAAAATGTCAATTTCATATGGGAGCCAGATGTTCATGGAAAAGCACTGGACAGAGTGAAGAAAATGCCAACAGAAACTCCTGTTACGAGGTATTTTGTTACAACGGGACATTTGTGCACGCCTCATGCAGGATGGGCAACCTGTTCAGTACACATCTAAAGCACTTACGGAGACAGAAAAACACTATGCTCAAATTGAAAACGAAATGTTGGCCGTAGTGTTTGGTTTACAAAGATTCGAAAGATATATCTACGGTTGTCACATCACAGTGGACAAGATCCTTTTCTAGCGTTACTGGAACTGAGAAACATTTCTTCAGAAGTGGTCAACAGTTCAACTGGTTATTTGGAAGGACAAGAACACTGGTTCCAGTGGCCAAAACGTTATTGAAACCTTCCATCGCACAGGTCAAACAAGGACTGAAAAACAAAAAACAAACAAATAAATAAATAAACAGGCTTAATTCTACAACAACGGAGCTGTAGAACTTGCCGAACTAAAACCTGGACCGGCTGTAAAATTTCGCCTACCAGGGTCAAAGACTTGGATCAAAGCAAAAGTGAACAGGCAAGTTGATACAAGATCATGCAACATTCACTTTTAAGATGGGCGATGTTTCAGAAGAAACAGAAGACAAATCAGAAGATCAAACGGTGATGTTCAGGTTTCACTCCCATCAAAAAAGTCTGAGCAATGGTTTAGCCCACCCGGAATGAAAACATCAGAAACATGGCGCTTATCTTGAAATACACAACTGAATATCAGGATCGCGGGGATCTTAAAAATGAGTTTGTACAGTCTGTCATACCACGATGAATGGCGAAGTCGAAACCAGGCTCAACAGTGAAAATCAGTTACAAAATAAATAATTAAAGTTTAGATCCATCTCCACTCCCCAACAGTCGGTAGGCCTAAAGTAGAGACGTAACTTGGGTCCCTCATTGTACCGTCCTTGTTATCTACAAGTGTGTACAGAACCATTCGCCTGATTTAGACTAGGCCTAAATCATAGGTATTACCATCCACTGTGTTTAGTCGCCAAGGGAAGTGCCAACTGGCAAGGCCAACAGCCTGGTGACAGAAGGGATCTCGTGATTGGTTGGAATTATCTGGGCGGGCTCATTAGTGAGGATCAGTCCATTGGACTGTAGGGTCACAATCAATGATGCAGGTGTCTGTTAGGCTAACGTAAAGCTAGGCCAAACATTTAGATGTATCATTTTCTTGTGTTCCTGAATTTTCCGTTAACACATCTTTAAAAACGGAATGAATGTGTGTGTGTGTGTGTGTGTGTGTGTGGTGTAAAATATTTCTGTTGAGCCAGTCGATAGAGAAAAACCTGCAGAGAGAGGAAGAATGGGGGCGGGGACGTGAACATGGGAAGTCATGGTTTTGTCAAGAGGGGGGGATGCCTTATATAGGCCTATGTCCAGTGATGCTGAAATGAATATCGCTGGCCTGCATAAAACTGATGAGAAATGAAAGAGCAAAATTGAGAGCGCAGGCTATCACAACAGTGTCCGTCCGACTGCGAACACGTATAGAGCGACCCACTACTGTATGGTTGAAGCCTACTATGCAACAGGGCACACGTGGTGTGTGCGTGTGTGTGTGTGTGTGTGTGTGCGAATTGCATTTTTGCCATATGAAGAACTCCCAGAGATCCCTTGTCGTACACCCATCCCCTGCCCTGGGATTTCTGCGACTGCCCTCCCCCCCCCCAACCTCCACCCCACCTCCTGTTTGAGAAAATCATTTTGTTGTCACTAGACGTGATTTCAAGTCGGCCGACTGGTTTGCGTGATATTGGTCGAAAATGAAAATGATACTGAACAGTCCGTTACGACAACACGAGAAGAACTGGGCAGACACCACCTTCCTTCCTCTCCAAAGAAAATTTGAAAAGAATACCTCTCTCCCGTTTTTACAAAATATTTTAGAGAAGAGAGCCCCCCCCCTCCCCTCCCTTCCCACCTACCAAAATTTGTTTTGATTCACTGTCATGGTTGGCCGCGTACTCTCCCTTCTCCACCGAAGGAGGATCCTCCCCACCCCTCCCTCCCCCACTTCTTCCTTTGGAAACGTCTCCATAAGTGGCCCTAACTAGTCCGGCTAGGTGTGTGTGTGTGTGTGTGTGTGTGTGTGTAGATTGAAGTAATTGTGTTGTGAATAGATTGAAGTGGTTTTGGGTCTCTCTCTCTCTCTCTCGCTCTGTGAACGTGGAAGGAGTCGGACGCAAAGCTCGAGAGCTCTGAAGTAGGCCACGGTTGCCTGTGTTTTTAATCTTAGCAAAGTGAACAAGTGTCAACTTAGGTATGGCAAGCAACAGCACTACGAGCAATGCGGTTGTAGACGGAAAAGGTTCTACTTTGATTCAATGCGCTTCATTGCCTTTCACATTAGAAGATATCCAACGGATCATTGATTCCCAAGCGTCTGTATTCAATGATAAACTTTCAAATATCATGTCAGATATCTTACGTCAGTGACGTGGCAGATTTGAAGCAACGAAGTTTGGCGATTGAAACTTAGTGTGAAGAAGTGAAGGAAAAAACAGGAAGATCTTGCTGCTAGTAGCTACAGTCGACGATCTAGAAGAAGATGTCGTAGAACTTAAGAAGAAGGTTGAAGCTGAGGTAGACAAACTGGAAGAAATATCTCGAAGGGATAATCTCTGTTTCTTCAACATTCCAGAATCCCCTGATGAAAGCTACGTTTCGCTACCACCGTTTCCAAAGGAAGAAGAAACGGTGGTAGCGTTTCGCTTTCACCCGTGGCATGAAGATCCACAGAACAAAGATGGGATGTGTGAAGACTCATCTGAATGAGCAGCAGCGCACTGCATCAGCAGATAAGACGTCGGAAGACCAAGGCCAGGATTTAAACCACAGTGCCTAGGACATCCACGCTGTTGGCTCGGATGAGGAATTTGCACAGGCCCACGACGCCAGGCGCCTGAAACTCAACCTGCCACGAGCAAACGAAACTGAAGATTGGGAGAAACTGGATGCAAAAATCGTCCAAAGACTCGATGCACTGATAGGGAAAAGCACCCTGGAACACAAACTAGCCACATATGGGGACATTGTGTATGCCACATGTAGAGACGCATATGGAGCAAACTACCCAAAGAGAAAACACCTACAAAGAAATCCAGATGCCAAGAAGGGATGGACAAGATCAGAGTCCAAAAGAAAAACCTCAAGAAGCAAATGAAGACCGCACTGCCAGCTGAAAAACAAGGCTTGGAAAAAACTCTTGAAAGACCTGAAAGCGAAACAGAGCGCCCTCAGCAAAGCGGAATCTGCAAGGAAGAGGAAGAGCAAAAAGAAGAAGACACAAGAGCGCTTCTTCAGAGACCCTTCCAGTTTGCCAGAACACTTGTTTGAGCAGCCAAAATCTGGGACCCTAAGTGTGGACAAAGGAGTTTTTGAGCAGCATCTGAGGAAAACATACTCTGACTCACATAGCAAAGCACCACTCGACATTCAAGGTCTGGTGTGGCCACCCAACCCTGAGGAACAGTTTGATGACAAGCCTCTAACGTTGGCGGAAATCAAGAAGGTGGTCGACAAAGCCAGAGCCAAATCATCACCAGGGCCAAACGGAATACCTTGCCAGCTGTACAAGAAATGTCCCAAGGTGCTGGAGTGGCTCCACAGGCTGCTGCGATCAGCTTGGAGAAACCAGAAGATCAGCGGCCAGTGGATGACGGCAGATGGTGTGTACATCCCAAAGAGCAAAACTCAAGTGACATCAGCCAGTTCAGGCCAATATCACTACTGAACGTCGAAGGGAAAATCTTCTTCTCTGTCATGGCAGCAAGGCTGACCAAGTACCTCATGGAAAACAAGTACTTGGATGTGTCAGTCCAGAAAGCTGGCATCCCAGGCGTGGCTGGCTGTGTAGAACATGCCACAATGATCTGGGACGCAATCCAAAGAGCAAAAACAGAAAAGAGAGACCTGGACGTAGTGTGGCTTGATCTGGCAAACGCATATGGATCTGTACCCATGAGATGATACAGTTGGCTCTTGAGATGTAGCATGTGCCAAAGAACATCTGTGACATGCTCAAGAAGTACTTCAGTGGCTTCTCAATGCGGTTCTCTACCAAGGAGTACACAACAGATTGGATCAACTTGGAAGTGGGCATTGCAATGGGCTGTGCAATTTCCCCAATACTGTTCGTGTTGGCAATGGAAGTCATCTTGAAAGCAGCAACAAGCAACGCAAGACAAACAGACCTTGGTGATGGATACAAGATGCCCCCTCTCAAGGCCTTCATGGATGACACTACAGTGATTTCATCCAGAGAAGACGAGACACGTCATGTGCTGGAAAGGCTGGACGACATAGTTGCCTCATCCAGAATGAAGTTCAAGCCAAAGAAATGACGGAGTCTCTCACTGAGGAAAGGAAAAGTGGCCGAATCTGTGGTCTTAAGTGTTGCCAACCAGGCCATTCCAACAGTCACAGAAGAGCCAGTCAAGAGCCTTGGAAGATGGTATGATGATACGCTGAAAGACACACAAAGAGCAAAAGAAACCAAACAGATGTCGGAAGAAGACTTGAGAGACCATTGACCAGTGTGGGCTCCCTGGCAAATACAAGGTCTGGTGTCTGCAGTTTATGCTGATACCAAAGCTCCTATGGCCTCTGATGATATACGATATCTGCACCACATAGTGGAGGGAATGGAAGCCAAAATCAACAAGTTCACAAGGAAATGGCTTGGTGTCCACCCTGTCTGACTGACATAGCACTGTACTGTCGCCAAGCAAAGCTGAAACTACCACTGAAATCCATCCTGGAGGAATACAAAGCAGGAAAGATCAGACTTCAAAGCATGCTGGAGGACTCAGGAGACAAGGTGGTAGAAGCAATCAAGCCCCAGCTGAAGACAGGCAGAAAATGGAAAGTTCAAGAGGCGATGGATTCTGCAAAAGAAAGTCTCAAAATCAGAGAGATAACAGGAAACACACTGACCAACAGACAAGGACTGGGGGTGACCAAAACTGAATGGTGGTCAAAGGCCAAAGGAAAAGCCAAAAGAGACATGATGATTCAGGAGATGAGAAAAGAAGAAGACCAAAAAAAAAGACTCCAAAAAGCAGTCCAGCAGAGCCAGCAAGGGCAATGGACAACGTGGGAGAATGCACTCCAAAGAAGTCTCACTTTGAATGACATTTGGCACATGGCCCCTCTCAGGATCAGCTTCATTCTCAGATCTGCATATGACCTTCTGCCCTCAAATGCAAACCTGGTGAAGTGGGGAAAAACAGACGATCCTACATGTCCCCTCTGCCATGAAAAACAAACAGTGGAGCATGTCCTAAGCTCATGTAAAGTAGCCCTGGCTCAAGGAAGGTACACATGGAGGCACAACCATGTGCTCAAAGAGATTGTACAAGTAGTCTGGGCTAGTACCAACACCACAAAAGGGAAATCAGGACTCCAAAAGCACCTGCAACATTCTTCACGGCAGGAGGCGGCAAATCATGGCCAAGAAGAACAGTGCCACTCAGAACATGCGGGCAGAGTCTGCTGGACGGGGCAGATGACTGGGAGTGGACTGCAGACCTCCCAGAATGGAAGAGTCACCCAGAGGTCATCAGCAAGAGTGATATGAGACCAGGCATAGTAGTCCACTCTCAGTCAACCAAGCAGCTGATCATGATCGAGCTCACGGTGCCATATGAGAACAGAATGGAGGCAGCTCAAATCTACAAGAGTGAAAAGTATACTGATCTGGCAAACAGCCTAAGGAGAGAAGGCTATCAGGTCAAAGTCCTCACTGCAAAAATTGGAGCTAGGGGGTTTGTAGAAACGTCTGCATACAGCCTCATGAAACAGCTCTCAGTTGCAGGGAGGGAAAAAAACCGGAGCCCTGAAAGCAATGGCAGAAACGGCAGAGAGGTGTTCAAGCTGGATCTGGTCAATGAGGAACAAAAATGAACTTAATAAGGCTTAAATTTCCTACAAATATCAGGTGTCCCTGTGGCCCAGTGGTTAGAGTGCGAGTCATTAAGAGGAAAATGAGCATGTCCAGAGGGTTATGGGTTCGAATCCGTGCCATGGCTCATCCCATGGCCCAAGATGGGAAAAAAGAGGCAGCAGAGGGACATCCGGAGTCATGAAGCGGGTGTGGCCCAGCCCCCCTAGAGTGTCAGGAGATAAGGGCCGAAACACATGCTTGAAGGAGGCTTCTCTTCCGAGGACTCGCTGCTGCCACGCTCTCCACGAGCCTCTTTCTACTACGAGTCGTGTGCCGACAAGGTAGTAAACGTTTTAAAAAACAGTCCCCAACAAAACATGGACTCATGACATACGTTGTTCCAGTGCACCGCTTGGGAGGTCGTACCAACACCTCTGCATCAAACCCACGTCCCATGATCGTGAAAATGGCGCGCTGGAAAGACAAAATGGCGGTCCTCGGCTCCGGAAGAGAAGAAGAACAAAGGGGTGAAAGTCACCAGGGACCTGACCACACGCCAGAGAGCCGCCGTGCAGGTGCACAGGGACAAGGGCATGTACGCATACTTCAAGGCCGGTAGGCTGGTCGTCTCTGGCCCACTACGAACCAGGGAAAACCGGAGCAGGCCTGGACAGGAAGACAAAACCAGGACCAGCAAGGACGACAGACAAAGGGCAAGGCAGCGCGGCTCCTCTCCGGATTCAGCTGGCAAAAGGACCTCCTCTGGTCTCCTCAACCCTGGTGAGCAGCCGTTACGGGGTTCATCGAGGCGATCTACCCCTGCCAAGAGGCCCCGCCCACCCAGCTCCCCTGAAATGCAGACTGTTGATACCGAACAAACTGAGAATGTGTGGATGTGACGTGACGGTCGGGCCTCAAGAAACTCTAAAGAACATATCTTAAATAAATGTTAGCGAACCGCCCAGAGAACGTGGACAAACGAGTTACAAGACAAAACACGACGCGTTTCGACCTCTTAGGTCTTCGTCTGGTGATAATTAAACGAATAAAACAACGAAAATTCACTTAGCTTTGGTCGCTTCAGATCGCTCAGGCTTCAGCGCAAGGAAGAAGGCGTTGAAGCCTGAGTGATTCAACGCCTTCTTCCTGAGCTGAAGCCTGAGCGATCTGAAGCGACCAAAGCTAAGTGAATTTTCGTTGTTTTATTCGTTTAATTATCACCAGACGAAGACCTAAGAGGTCGAAACGCGTCGTGTTTTGTCTTGTAACTCGTTTGTCCACGTTCTCTGGGCGGTTCGCTAACATTTATTTAAGATTTGTTTAGATTTCCGCCTGCAGTCGTCTCGCTTTGCAACTAGATCTAAAGAACATGTCGACTCGGTTACTGAGTTCAGTGACTCTACAGATTACTGTGAGTTAAACGAGTTATCTTTTCTTTATTGGAACATTGGGGGTCTCGTGGGAAAATCTGCAGAAAGAGACTTTACCGAACATATAAATAAATACGATGTTTTATGTTTTGTCGAGACATTTCAACGCGAGAAGATTTCTGTGGTAAACAGACTATCTGATTATGCTTGTTTTTCATCTCCTACCATCAAACTGTCAACACACGGCAGATGTAGTGGTGGGGTTCTGGTTTTCGTTAGAAAATGCAATGCTGACTATGTTACAGAAATTGAAATGGATTATGATCATAATGGTGTGTGTTAGATTTGATAAGAGAGTGTTTGGTACGAACTCTGATGTCGATTTAGTGAATTGTTACTGTCCTCCTCATTCATCGCCGTACTGTAGAACTGTGCAAACAGAATGGTCATATTATTACCATTGAAGAGTGCCTAGCTAATTTAGTTCCTGAACTGTACACACCAAACCTCCTTGTTTGTGGCGACTTTAATTAATGCCTGGACAGGAAATCTTCAACCTAATCCAGAACTGTTTGAAAATGATCCGGAAAATATTAACAGTCATGAATCCGATGCTGTAATTCCATGCCGATATGCTGAAGATATTTGTGCAAATGACTATGGGAAAACATTATTATCTATGTGTGTAAACTGTTTGTTTGGAACTAGTTATTTTAAATGGCTTATGTTCTTCCGAGAAGTCTGATAAATTTACATTCTTGTCAGCAGAAGAAAAAAAAAGAAAAAGAAACACCCGAAGGTGCTGGGGAGGACCCAGAGAAGCACTGTCTTCGCCTGCCTTTAGAGCAGTCCTGTACCACCCTTGGAGGCCTGCGCTGTGTTGACGATGGGTACAGGCACGCACAGGACACTCCATTAAGATATCAAGGGACATAACTGCTCCTGAACAGAGGTAAATTAGACTACAGGATGCAGCTCATAACAGCCTTAAAGTAGCATCCCCATGGGTGTACCAGCCCGTATTTCATGACTGCAGAGCCCACCGGCGAAAAACACCACCCTCCAGCTGCCGAGCACACCCCACAGACCCAACCACCCCTGCCCACGGACAGACGAAGACAGTGCCACTCCAGACACAGCCAAGCTTTCGCCATACGGTTTTATGTGCCCTCAAGAGAGAATCCAAAGTTGTAGTCTTTCCCACTGTCAACAGGACTTTCCCTGTGGTCAGTGGGCCTTTCCTCACCGTCACTGGACCTTTCTCCAGGGTCAGCCTAGTTAAGGCAAAGAAGAAAAAGAAACACCCGAAGGTGCTGGGGAGGACCCAGAGAAGCACTGTCTTCGCCTGCCTTTAGAGCAGTCCTGTTCCACCCTTGGAGGCCTGCGCTGTGTTGACGATGGGTACAGGCACGCACAGGACACTCCATTAAGATATCAAGGGACATAACTGCTCCTGAACAGAGGTAAATTAGACTACAGGATGCAGCTCAAAACAGCCTTAAAGTAGCATCCCCATGGGTGTACCAGCCCGTATTTCATGACTGCAGAGCCACCGGCGAAAAACACCACCCTCCAGCTGCCGAGCACACCCCACAGACCCAACCACCCCTGCCCACGGACAGACGAAGATGTCTGATAAATTTACATTCTTGTCAGCAACAGGTAGTAGCACAAATAACTATGTCCTTGTGTCACCAGAGCTTCTAGACACCTGTATCTCTCTTGAAATTCAAGAGAGAGTAGAATCTAACCACATGCCCCTATGTTTGACGCTGAAAACAAAATCAAGTTCGAAAGAAGATTATGAAAATTGTTGTCATGTTACAAAATATATTTGGGCCAATGATGAGAACGTTCATAGAACGTTTGAACAGCCCATTCTTCAAAGATAAACTAACCCTGGCTACTGCACAGATAGAAGTTTCTTGCCATGAAGCGCTTGATACATTTACAGATGCTTTATTAGATTCAGCATCCTGTATGCGGAAAGATGTGATTAATTCCAAATCAAATTACCGTGGTGAAAATGAATGGTACGATAAGGAATGTAAACAAGCAAAGAAGAAAGCTATACATGCCCTACACAGATACAATAGAAATAAAACATCAATAACGAAAAAAAAAAAACTGCGTACAACATGGAAAGAAAATCATATAAAGATCTGCTGAAAACAAAAGAAGACTACAAGAGGGACAAAGTACAGAAAATTCTTGAAAATATCCACCGTTCAAAAGATTTCTGGGAAGAGATGAAACGTTGCAAACCCATAAAACATGTTAAAAATAGCATTCCCGAAGAAACATGCTTTGATCACTTCTAAATAATATTAACTCTAACGAATTAAATGATCATGACATACACTTTGTTAACCAAGAAAAAATTTAGACCTAGATGAGCTTAATAATTATAATTATAACTACGATATCAGCGAAACAGAAATCAGAGAAGCTATTAAACATATTAAGTCAGGAAAGGCCCCAGGCCCAGACCAAGTTTTAAATGAATTCCTTAAGCTGTCTAAACACGTTATTACTTTTTTTTAATTAAAATATTTTAACACACTATTTGCTGAGTGTAAATATCCAAAGGAATGGTGCAAGGGCATCATAATACCATTATTTAAAAAAGGCGATCCTGAAAAACCAGGGAACTATCGTGGAATAACTCTTAAGTTGCATCAGTAAGTTGTATACGCATATTCTAAACTCGCGTTTAACTAACTGGGCTGAAAACAATCATGTAATACTTGAGTGTCAAGCAGGTTTTCGTAAAGACTATAGAACTACTTATCACATATTTACATTGTTTGCTATTGTCCAACGATATCTTGTATAAAAGAAAAAAACTGTATGTATCCTTTGTCGATTTCCAAAAGGCCTTTGACACGGTCAAAAGAGGTGTATTATGGAATGTTTTGGTACAGACAGGCGTCAAAGGAAAAATGTTACAGGCCTTAAAAGCAATGTATCAATCTGTACAATGTTGTATACTCTCCTCAGCAGGTTTTACTGAGTATTTTGAGTGTTTTCAAGGATTGAAGCAAGGTTGTTTAGCTTCACCTACGTTATTTTCCTTCTTAGTAAACGAGTTAGCGGTCTATGTCATTGACAAAAGGGTACTCATGGAATTCAACTTAATCCTGGCGCTATCGAATTATTTCTGTTAATGTTTGCAGATAATATCGCTCTTCTATCATTTTCGCCTTTAGGTTTACAGCACCAGCGAGCCCCGGAACATGGATTTTCAGTGTTTTAGCTTAGTTTATGGTTAGTAGCAGCTTGTAATGCATAGCGCGACTCGACTCGTCTGGCGAACAAAAATGGCGGCGCCCGAAGCAGAACATGATAGAATTAGGAACTTGAACGAAGATGTTTCTGCTGAATTTCTTGTGGAAAAAGCAGGTGAAGAAGAAGTTATGGACATTTTGAATGAACTGGGTGTGATGGGTGATAGTTTTGATTTAGATCAAGCACCATGCAATCGTGATTTTGAGATCGACACGGACAGTGACTGGACGAGTGCCTAAGGGTGAGGGGAATCTCAAGATGCTATTCAGTGGGGAAGAAAAACTCAGTGTAGCGCTTACAGATGATCCTAAACCTTTCAAACATAAATGACGACAGTGTGGGCTGACTATTACATTTGTTGATAGTGACCATTTTTGTTTTTTTGTGTGTGTTAGCAGCACATGATTTCAATGTGAAAACTGAACTGTACCTCATTCATTCTTACCTGAATTACCTGCATGAAAGACGGGTATAATCCACACTGACTTTCCTTTGAAAAAGGCTATGACTTATTTCTGGATACTGCGGAACACCATAGACTGGATTATTTGTGAACAAGCTCGTGAGAATGACAAGCAGGATGTGCCACCTGTTTTCACGTGTTATTTTCACATTCTGGACAGGTCAGCACCTAATCAAACACTCACAAGCACCCCAATTCTGTTTTATATTATTCTTTATTCAATTACTAACAATTTTCATTCTGCATGTCATGTTCAAATACTAACCGTTGAAAAGTTATGCATATCATACAAACGTAACTATTCTTTTCAAACTTTCCTTTTGGAAATTCACCAGACAACATACTTGATAGTACGTTGTTAAATAACCAGTGTAAGGGTTAACAATCTGCATCACATTGCCGGTAGGTTTGGTTTGACAGTAAACTTAGATAAGTCAAAAATCATAGTTTTCCGAAACGGTGGCCACCTTTCAAAAAATGAGCAGTGGTATTATGGTGACGAAAAATGGTAGTTGTTAACTCCTATGAATATCTTGGTCTGGAATTTACTACTCGCTTGAGTTTAAGTATTTGAGTTGAAGAAACACCCGAAGGTGCTGGGGAGGACCCAGAGAACCACTGTCTTCAAAAAGCACTTTGCTTTCATTGCATATATTTTGGTCTCGTTTGGTGGTTCTTTTTATTTTCCTTTTCTTTTCTCATGTTTTTTCTCCGCCTGTGTGAGCTGAAGAAATGTTAGTGCATACGTAATTACTATTATGTGAACTCCACATGTCTATGGGCTCAATATGCCTAAACATTAAACCAGTTTGAGTTGAGTCTCTCTCTCTCTCTCTCTCTCTCTCTCTCTCTCTCTCTCTCTCTCTCTCTCGGGCGCCCTACTATTCCTATTTTGATAAAGAAAATGGGGTTTCCCTGTTAGAAGAATTTCTATGTGATTGTTTACTTTCTGTTAAAAACGATGTGGATGTAATAGTCTGCGGTGACTTGAATAGCAGAATTTCAAATTTCTCATGTGATTTTGAAGAAAGCATGTTTACATACAATGATCAACATAAAAGTGGGCCACCTGATGTACGAAATTCAGAAGATGTTGTCCTGAATAATTATGGAAAGCTGTTAATTAACATGTGCACTGCTTTGAAATTGTGTATTTTAAATGGAGTGTGTAAGGGCGACTTTCAAGGTCGCTACACATACATATCCGACAGCGGTAGCAGTGTGAATGACTATTTTTTGATGTCTTATGATTTGTTTTCTACCAGTTCCCATAGTTGCGAGATGTATGTGTCTGAGAGAACAGAGTCTGACCACATGCCTTTAGAATTGAAGTTCGCTTCCTCATGTCATAACTGTGAGCCCGTACAGGTAAACAACAGGCGCTGCACTATTGAAAAATTTGTCTGGAGCGAAGCTCATGCTGATTTGTTTAAAAATGTAATCCTTTCCGATGAAATGCAAGTGCGCATGCAAGAGGCAGTAAGACTGGTTGATAATAATATCGAAGAAGCGTATAGTGTGTTTAATTCTTGTATAAAAGAGGCTGGGGAATGTATGAAGAAACAGGTTAGTATTGGAAAATGTCAGAAAGAAGACGACTGGTATGATATGGAATGTCTTGCTAACAAAAGAAATGCTCGTAATTTATTAAACAGATATCGACGTTCTTTGTCAATACCGTCTCGTGTAGCCTACTGCAAAGCTAGGCGAGAATATAAACATCTTTTAAAGAGAAAAGAAAAGCAATATAATGATACTCTGTTGACAGAATTACTTACGTCTGTAAATAATCAGAAAGATTTTTGGGACTCTGTCCGCAAAATTTCCAGAAAAAAGGAAGCAACCCGTAAATGATATAAGTTTAGAAACATGGTCTCATCATTTCAGAGATCTGCTAGAAGGAAACGCTGGGTCTCATAATGATCTGGGAAATGAAAATTACATTGATGAATCAGATCATGACGATGACAATCTAAACCGTCCCATTTCCAAAGAAGAAGTTATAGTCGCGCTAAGAAAGGTAAAACCTCGCAAAGCTGCTGGTCCAGATGGAATTATCGGTGAACTAATAAAAGTGCGTGCCAGTCAAGTTTATTTCTAGATTTTCTGGTTAAATTCTTTAACACCTTATTTGATCAAGGGGTATATCCCAGAAGCTGGTCCGAGTCTATTGTCATCCCATTGTTTAAAAAAGGTGATTCAAACGATCCAAATAATTATAGAGGAATTTCATTGTGTAATGTTGGCAGTAAACTGTACAGTGCTATTATCAATAGGAGATTACAGGAATGGGTGGAAGAAAATAACATTACCGGGGAATTTCAAGCTGGGTTCAAGAAAAACTATTCTACAGTTGATCACATGTTCACATTAATGGCATTTGTTCAAAAACAGTTTTGCTTAAATCGTAAATTATATGTTGCATTTATTGACTTCGAGAAGGCTTTTGATTCAGTCAATAGAACCTTGCTGTGGCCTATCCTGTTTAAAAATGGTATCCATGGAAAACTTTATAAATGTGTTAT
>CM031617.1:33383625-33446125 GCA_018398815.1 Conus ventricosus | reverse complement strand
CTTGAACATAATCAGACAGATCATACAGACAAACAGAAATAAATACAGGCAACCTCGGTTTGATTGATATGAAGAGAAATCCTAAATGATGCAGGTAAATAGTAAACAGTAAATAACGAACAAATACGGTTCTCGCTCCCAAAATGAGTAATGGGCGTGTACTTATTTCATCATGGGAGCAAGAGTTGCCCTGTTAAGTTTGTTATTTACGGTCTCGGGTTTCCTGACTTATTTAAGATTTCATTTGATAAAACTGCGTATTTTGGCGTCGTAATCTGTGTTCACTTACATTCACCACTTAGCACTCTTTGCCCCTCTGATGAGCCCAATATTTCAATGGCAGATCTTTTCAATTTACATCAGTTCCGAGCTCAGTTTGATTGGGTTCCTTTTTTTCCCATCTCTCATCTCGACCCGCCCCTCTTCCTTCTCTTCTTCTCGCTCCCTGCATCCGTCTCATCCCCTGCATCCCCCGCCCCTCTTTGATTTCATGTGTAAATCGGTTCGGGTTGCGGATTAGTGCGTGCTCTCTCGCGCGCGCGTGCCCGTGTGTGTGTGTGTGTGTGTGTGTGTGTGTGTGTACGTCGTTTTACACAGGCTCACACTTGCACTTCTACTTTCCATGTGTAATTCAGTCTTTTCAATTCTCTTTATGTTTGTACTAATGAACACTCTGTGTGATCGAATTTATTACTGAATCGACGTCAGTGAACCAATCGACATTCGGTAGGAAGTAAGCTTCGCAATGGTTATTTACTCCCGATCCGGGAAAGCGATTTTGACTGGACGAATGCAAGCAACACTGGTAAGGGAAGATAACCCCAAAAGAACACAGTTCTACTATGCCAACCGTCCATGCGTAACACAGCCCCGAAACTGCTATGTCTACGGTCCTCAGGAGCAACTTTCGGATAAAGAAGGCGACTTGTACAATTTTAAAGTTTATGACACATTTCAGTTAGTTCCAAGTAAAATGTGTATTGATCAGTGAACAGTGGACGGCCTGTTAAAATCACCATAATGGCAGCTCTCACTGAAACCCATCATCACGTTTTTCTTCGCTCTCACGAAATAAACCGAAAACTGATATCATCTTCTTGAATTCTGCTCTGAGCTTTCCACCAGTTAAACAATACAAGTAGAAGTTGACGGCACAGTTGGAGAACATCAAAACATTGGTGACTGAATGCAAGATTTCATGGTGTCCGCTCTGAATGGGGTTGCTGAAATCGATGTATAAGCTCAAGATCATCAAAACTGCGTTCGGCGCTGTCAGGAGGAAAAACATAATACTTGCTACAACCAAGGTCAAGTCAATGAGGACACTTTCTGCTGTCTGGAATCCTGGGTGGCTTGTTGTACAGAAAGGCGTGTACTTGTTCTGATGGATCTGACCATTGTCCAGAGAAGAAAACCGTTGCCCACCATTAAGATTACAAAAGGTAAAAAGCAAATCTGAATCAGGTTTATCCACTTCCCGATCGTGGTGAAAAACCATTCGTAAATTCCCGATTCAGATACGAAAATCCCACACAATGCGCTGTCAAATGGAATCCATAGAGCAAGTGGCAGTTGATAAGGAAGACAATGACGATCGATATACCAGCCGTAGCTCGAGACTTTCTGTTTGTCCACACAACGTTAGTACGATGTGGCCACAGCACAGAAGCTGCTCTTAGCATGGTGAGTGCCCCAAGCATCCATGCAGAAATAGCAGGCATCATGTAGTCCATCGTGGACAAAACTTTGCACTGCAAATAACCCTGGTGGGTAAAGTTGGTATATCAAATTTAGAGTTGAGCAAGCTGCTTAAAGGACCAATCACCAATATGAGCTGGTCAGACCAGGCCAATAGCTGGAAGAAAACACTGTACGTAGATGCAGGCAAACGATACATAATTGCAATTTATCATTAAATTTCCGAACGTTCCAAACACAAGAACAATAAAATGGCCAATTTCGGAGATCCGGATGGAGGCTTCTACAAACGGTTTGTATAGATCCCACCAAATATCTACATAGAGATCTTCTGAGCTCTCTGTTATGGTAGCCATCGAGAAGAACAAGCCCCGAAGAGAACTGGATTCGCTTTCGTTATCGGGGTTGAATTCCTTTCTTATCATTGTTGACACAGGAGACTGCCTTCACAATGTCGTTTTTTTTTCTTCTGGCGACAAACAGTATATAGCCTATTCACTGATTAGGACACAGTCAGCACTGGCATGCAGCCTGGCATCTACGTCCATCTCAGCCACTGTATGTGTCAGTCTTAAATACTACAAGAGGCTGACACTCTCATCATGCTTCTGGCTTTTCGTAAATGTTCCAAAATATTACCTGTTAACAACCATGCTTAACCATAAATTGCCAAGAGAGAGAGAGAGAGAGAGAGAGAGAGAGAGAGAGGAGAGAGAGAGAGAGAGAGTGAGTGAGAGAGAGAGAGAGAGAGAGAGTATACTTGACAGACAAACGCATAATCTTTAGAAAAATTCATATTTTTCACTCAAATTGCTCTTGCGGGAAATAAAGAGGAACAAATCAAACGTCAGCAACAACACTACCCTAAACATACCTCCACAAGAATATGGGGGGTTGCATGCACACATATTGGTCACACACACACACACACACACACACACACACATTTGTTTATAGTAGACCATGGGCCCCTTATGAAGGTATGTGTGTGAACAATCATAATGAAAAAAAGCAAGTGCCGATAACCACACACAGAAAATCAAAACAAAACAAAGACAAAACCAGATCTCTACCAGTTGCTTGTTCTTTAAACTTCAAAGTTTTACACGGGTACATTGAGAAAATGTCGTATATAACTCTATGATGTTGCTAGCTCTGTAAACTTAAAATGCTGTATACAAGCACAGGAGAAATGTCTTATATCGTGAAGCCTATGTGAGTGTAGAGTAAGCTCCTTGGGTCAACTACGATATTCTCGTGATGATTATAATGTTTACTCGGTTACCGAGATTCTATGAAACAGACGCTCCTAACCACGCCTGGCTTGCTTTATTACGTTAGTTTACGTTACATAGTGTCCGGTAGGCAGTCGGCAATGTCAGATCATCAGAAAAATCTCAAGACAAGACTATCTTAGGTAACGATTTCTTCTAACTGATTGAAAGATGACTGAAACGAGTGCAAGAATTCAGCCAAGCGGCCTCCTATCAAACAGTTTTACTGCTAACGTACCAGCGCCAGAACAGATGTGTCTAGAAGGCAATTTATCACAAAACCGGAAAAGATTTAAAAGACAGTTTGAAAACAATGCTGTTAGCAAGCGGACTGAACAAGAAGGAAGATTCAGGCTATCAGGTAGCTGTTTTCTAGCAGCGTTTGGCCAGATGCATGTGAAATCAATGACAATCTGAAGTTTGAGGCTGAGGCTGATCAAAACGATCTCAGAAAAGTCATGGATAAACTTCAAGCGTTCTTTGTTAGAGACACTCACGAGGCATTTGAGTCCTACAAATTTCATCTAAGAAAACAGGAAGCGTCAGAATCGTTTCAGGCATACATAGCAGCACTCAGAAAGCTAGCCAAGACATGCAGTTTTGATGCTTTTGAAGAAAGATTGATCAGAGACCAAATTGTCGTTGGAATAAGAGCATGGCAGAACATGCACAAGGTGTGGAAAGCATCCATCTCATAGTAGGCAAAACTGCCCAGCAAAAGAAGCCCAGTGTAGAAAATGCAGCAAAACAGGCCACTATGCAGCAATGTGTAGAACCAAAACTGACGTTGGACACCTGGAAAAGGATGACAATATACTGGGTACAGTTACTTAAAAAGAACATCACAGTTTGGTGCAATAAACTAGTGTGCTACACTTGATGTCAACAAAAAACACCAGTTGTTCTCTGCCAAATTTTCGTCCTTGATGGACTTTTTCAGGACTGTCACCTTGGAACACATAGTAGTCCTCCTTTGACGTCTGTCTTGTCATACGTCATCACCTATACGTATTTATTGGTCTCTCGTTCATGTCGTCAAACCTGGAAGATTTTTGTTCTGTTTCTTTCTTTCTCTCTCTCTTTCTTCCTTTCTCTCTCTCTTTCTTCCTTTCTTTCTTTCTTTCTTTTCATTCTTTAAAATAAAACAACAGCTTTTTTCCGGGTGGCAGCAGGGGAAGAATCGTGGAGACACCACCTGAGCTCCAATCCCATACATTCAGGCCGTCAGGGTAATTTGTTTTCAGTTTGTGGCGCCACAATCGTTCCCTGACTTTGCGTTCGCACGCATTCTTGGAATGGCACTGTTCTGTTGCAGTAACCCTCATGTCCGCCATGGAGTGGTTGTTAGCATGGAAGTTTTTGGCTACCAGGGTTTCAGCACGGCAGCCTTCCGTTTCTCTGGTCCCTTCATTTTTTATGCTTGACCTGTGGCCATGAAAGCGTTTCTTCAGTGGCTGTCCCGTCTCCCCAACGTACTGCGTGTCCCCACAGCATGCACAATTGATGAGGTACACCACATCACTGCTGGTGCACGTCAGTCTATGGCGTACCTGGAACACCTGACCGGTGCGGACACTGGTGAACTGTGTGGTCTCTTGCAGATGTTCAGCGCAGAGGACACAGCTCTTTGACTGGCACCTGTAGCAGCCTGCAGGCCCTGGGGACACTGCCACCTGCACAGGTGGAGGCTGGGGGCTTGGGGGATGGCCTTTCTCATCCTTCTGCTGGTATGGAGCGTGGGCAGGAGTTCCCTTAGCCACTGGGCAATGGTAGGGTGGGCGGGGTTGTGTGTAATTACGAAGGGGATGTGTCCTGTGGAGTAGGTCCTGTTCCTGTACGTGAGGGTCTGCTGCCTTGGTATTGCCGCCGCCCGGTCAATGGCTTTTTGCGCCAGGCCAGAGGGGTAGCTCCGCTTCACGAGACGGCCCTTCAGTTCCACACAACGCTTGAAGAATACTTCCTCCTCTGAGCATAGTCTCCTCAGGCGGAGGCTCTGCCCGAAGGGAATGCCACAGACGCAGTGAGGTACATGCTGGCGTCCGTTTCTTTGATGTGCACATCCGTGGTCAGTTTCCCATTAGTGATGCTTATCTCCGCATCCAGGTAGAGCACCCTGGACCTGCCGTAGTTTGAAGTGAACTTCACACTGTAATGCTGCTGGTTGAGCCATGCTAGGAAGTCCTTAAGGCAGTCTTCCCCCTGAAGCCACAGCATCAGCACATCATCGATGTAGCGTCTCCAGTGCCGGACCGGGATCTTCCAGGGGAAGAGGTCAGTAGTTCTTTCTCTAGCCACCCCTTGTAGATGTTAGCGATGGCAGGTGCCATGGGCGTGCCGATCGCTGTCCCTGTACTTGCCGGTACAACCCTCCCATCAAACCTAAAGACGTTGTTTTCTAGAATGTGTGTGAGAGTCTGCTGTAGGAGACGGACGTCCGGGATAGCATCTGAGTCATTCTTGTGTTCTAGGAGCATAGCCTTCAGAGACTGGTCTGTATTCCGCTCCTGTAGGATGTTCAGCAGGTGCGTTGTATCCTTGAGATACGAGAGTAGTCTCTGAACGATGGGTTGGAGCCAAAAGTCTACCAGTTTGGAGAGGCGCTCTGTGGCTCCGTTAACTCCAGACACTATAGGCCTACCAGGGGGGTCGTTGAGGCGTTCGTGAATTTTCGGCAAATGGTAGAAACTGTGTGTCCTCACCGTGTCCTGATTCACGATTGGCCAAGGCTTTGGTCTTGTCATTGATGAACTCGGCGTTGCGCAGCTTTCTGACGAGTTCATTGGATGCCCTGGCAATTTCCTTAGTTGGGTCTACTACACTTACCTGTACATGTTCACTTTCCTTGTAGTTGTACTGAGTAAGTCAGCGGTCTAGCGTGTAACTTTGGGGGCCAAGACGGGATCCAGCTACACTGGTGCTTATTCCAGAGACATCATTCACTAGCCTGTACTAAACGAACTGCGATTATTCTGAAGGCGCCAGTCCAGATCTACGTCGACAAACGGGTATCCGCCGTCGTCTGAGAAGAGACGAAACTTTTGCGGGATTTACACGTACACGATCTTTTCTCTACGACCTGGTACGATTTCAACATCTTCGACTCCCCCGAGATCGTGGGCGATCTTGGGTTGAGAGCGTAAGAAATTGGGGTGATTTTTGGCCACGATAGCCTCCTGGCCCGTCCCCTACGCTCTACTACGACTTGGCAGGTTCTCGCATGATCTGGCACGATCTGATAGGCTCCTGTAGAGCCGACATTCATACGACATGCCCCGACTTCATACGCTCTCACCCGATGCCTGACACGATCTCACACGATCTCACAGGCTCTGGCACGCTCTCGTACGCTCTCACACGATCCCCCACGCTCCCGAGGAGTCTTCTCCTTCGTCCGCAGTCGTAGCTTTGAAACGGGCCCGCTTTGCGACGATCCTCAGTACGCTCGGTGAATTCACAGAGGACACAACTCAAGAAGCTACCAGAAGTTCTACCTAGAAGTGCTGCAGAATTTTTTTCTCCAGAACTTCCAGTCATGTCAGGAAGAGGCAGAGGCAAGGGGAAGGCAACAAGGGAAGGCAGAGGCAGACCCAGAGGCAGGAGGAGAGGCAGACTATCTCCACTTCCATCAATGACTGTGGGCGAAGACTGACCATTCAGAGGCGAGTTTCAATACTGTTTTCACTGGGGTAGGGTATTCGTTTCAGAAAGGGGGTGGGGATTACATTCATGGAGGTTGGGCCTTATCTTCTATCATGGGTGGCATTTGTACCACAATTGCATTTGCATGTTGAGTTTGTATTTCCCCCCCTCACCTTTATATTCTTCTTGTCATTCACAGGTACAGAGTGAGGTACAGAGTGAGGAGGGCCGAGAGCCAGAGCCAGAGCCAGAGCCAGAACCAGAGCCTGAGCGACAGCCAGAGCCAGATGCAGAGCACTCAGCTGACGAGGGTGACGAGGGTGACAACACGCAGGAGCGTGCGACCTCTCAGGAAGGTGTGAAGAAGAGGAAGCCGAAGGCACCCCCTGTGAATCCCTCTGATCAGCAGCGGAATGAGATGGCTGACTTTGTCCAGGACAGGCCTTTCCTCCGGGGGGGGGGGGGGGGGGGGGGGGGGGGGGGGGGGGCATCGAGCAGGTCCAGGGAAGTGGAGAAAACTGTGGCCTGTGTCTGCAAGAGCGTTAGGGTTCTACAGAGCTAGGAGAGTCACACGGAAGACTGTGCTGTGTCTGTAGTTGAACACTAGAAGAAAGTATTATTTCAGTGATTGATTGCTGACATTAGTCCGAGTTACCATGGAATACGTGAAAGGAACTAGGCCTTGCAGGTGATGAACTCATGGAATATGTTCAAGAGGCTGAGCAAATTGCTGCAGCAAGAGAACTGGAAAAAAAGAAAAACAGAATTGGCAGCTGTAGAGAAGAAAAGACAGGAAGAACGTGAAGAGAAGACTAGAAGAAAAATGTGAACACACAAAAGACAGCAAGATAGAAAAAGAGAAGAGCGAGTTGCAGAAAGAGAATTTTTAAAAAATGGAATCAAAACTTCGAGAGAAAGAGAGACAAAGAGAATTTTAACTGCAGATGGCGGATGTGAAAGCTCAAAACAGCGAACACATTTCCGGCTCAAAAACTGAAGTTGCCAAGAGACCTCATCTTCCAGCGCTTGTGGATGGGAAATACAACCTCGACAGTTATCTGGAACGCTTTGAACGCCATTCTGAAGCAATGATATGGCCAAAAGAGCAGTGGACTATCTGTTTAAGTGCCCTTTTTGACTGGTCACGCCCTTGAGGTATACTACAGACTACACCGAGAAGAAGTAAATAAATATGAAACACTCAAAACTGAACATCTTCGAAGTTACGATTTTTCTTAACAAGGCTTCCAGAAACGTTTCCTGTCCAGTAGGCCAGAGAAGAACGAAAGTCCTGCTCAATTCCTAACCAGGATTCAAAACTATCAAGGGAGATGACTGGGGCTAGCTGGAAGAAAGAAAGACTATGATGGTTTGTCACATTTGGTCCTGAAAGAACAATTTGTAGAATCCTGCCCTAAAGACCTCGTGTCCCACCTTCTACAAGAGAAAGTCCAGAGCCTGAAAACCCTGCCTGAAGCTGCCCAGAGGTTCCTGGAGTCTCACAATCGGACCTTTGGCACAAGGTCAAGACCATCTACAGACCGGATACGACCGGTCCAGGTTCCAAGTACATCAACTCCAGGCTGCTGAATGCAGATTACCCAAGAATCTATATAAACGCAGCCGCCCTCCACACTTCAGTTATAGACCAGAAAGACCAGCGCCAGGGTGGAGATAACAGAAACCTGGCATCTGCCGATGTTGCCATCAGATAAAGGAGTCAGGAGAAACAACCATCGCAGAGAAAGGGATTTACCTCACGTCAAGCCTGTGACAACTCTGAAGACCATGAAAAAGTGGTGCGATGTGCCTTCTTAAACCATGCCAAGAGTAATTTGAGTGTCATGCCTGTGGTGAAGGGACATTATGATGACAAGGAAGCAAAGGTGTTTGGAGATGCAGGATGCGATGGAGTCATCATTAAGAAGGACCTTGTTCCTGAAAAAGTTACTGGCAAGAACGGTTACCTACGGTGTGTCCATGGACATGTTGAGCCAGTCCCCACAGCTTATACTGAAATTTCCCAGTTCACCTCATGACATCATCATCGACAATATTGAAGGTGCCTGTGCAGCTGATGATCCTGACCCTGTGTGGCCACACACCTGTGCAGTAACAACCTGTGCGCAATCCAAGAAGTTGAAAGAAGAATATCTACACCATTGAATATCAGCAAGTCCACCGAAATTCCAGAAGTAACCAGAGAGAAACTGATTCAGCTACAGCAAGCTGACCCTTCTCTGCAAAAAATATGCCAGCAAAACAGACGCCACGACCAGGGACAACGCCGAGGTATCCTGTGTGAAGAAAAATGGCCTCATGTACAGACATTACAACAACAAAAAAAGTACGACCGATGGGGGCCAAATCACTTGCCAAGTTCTTGTCCTGCTGCCTACTGACAGCAAGAAGCTGCTGATGCAGTGGAAAGGACCCTATCCTGTAGAAGCAGTCAAGGGGCTGAATATCATGAAGTGAAAATCAAAGGCAAGCAGAAGAATTTCCACACAAATATGCCCAAGAAATACATTGAACGGGAAGAAAAACCAGCTACAGATGTACATGCTGCTGAATTCCATTAATGGGAACCGCCTTACCCCTCTGGTGATGGTGACACCTTCACTGAAGAAAGTTCTGTGAACGATGAAGAAATGTTAGAAGTGAATGATCTAAAATTCCAGGAAACTATTGACTGTGCAGCTTTTGGGCCACAACTGAACAGCCAGCAGCAAGCAGAAGTCTGTGAACTATTAGTTGAGTACTCACTTATCTTCACTGAGTTCCCAGGAAAAAAACAGACCTGATTCAGCATGAAGTTAAGTTGACGTTACCTAAGCCTGTCAGGTCAAAGCCCTACCCATTGCCTTATGCTACCAGGGAGACACTGAAAGAGCATATCAAAGACATGCTGAAACTGGGACTTATCCCATTAATGCCTAGCGTCCCATTTTTATGACACTTTACTTGTAAGCCTCTCAAAAGTGAATCTTATTGTTTGTGAGCATATGTTTGCTCACGTCAATAAAGGGAAGCTACCTCGCCAGTTAGACACAATTTTGGTGGATGACTTCCTGTGGAGCATCTGACAGCAGCCATTTGCATCAACATTTTCAAGAGAACGATCGTCGAAATGTCAACCCGCAAGAGATAAGCCCGTTGTTCATACAGCATGTAACTTTTTAATAATATCAAATAAGAAAAAAATGTTGTTTGGTTCATGATCTAAATTTGTATCTCTCAGATTTTGTTTGGAAAACAGATCACGTGTTCCATGTGCTGAAAGATGCACGACGCATGTAGTTATTGTGTTTGTTTCAGGAATTTCACGGTATATGAAGTAATAAGCATGCTAGAAGATGAACTCGCATTTGAAACAGCAAGTGTATATGTAGAACCACCGCCAAATGATGATCTGACAGATGAGGATACTGCGGATGAGAACAAAGGAGGAATGGTCAACGACCTAAATCGGCAAGGGCACAAGCTGTGGTGACAAGGGGTGGAGTGCGCAATACGTTCACAGGTGATGAGGAAGAGGGGGACTTTCCACCAACTGTATGTATTAGTGGAAATAAGTCAGTTACCGAAATAATGAATGGTTTCCAACTGACCCATTCATTGAGATAGGTCTTCTCCGCAAGGTGGTGTTAGTCAGAGCATAGTGACAGTTCACAAGGGTTTCATTTGAGATCCAGCCGGGTGGATACAGAGTCTAGATACTGCACTGACAGATTGATTTGCTGTGACTTCCAATGAACAAAACACACAAAGGATTAGCTTGTGTGACTCATACATGTTATATGGCTATGTAATGGTGTCAATGGTCACATGTGTCATTTTAAGATTTTATTCTTTTTGTTTCACTATGTTTTTGTGCACAGGTACCTGGAGAGGCTGACCCTGAGGGACCTTCTTCTTTAACATGTGGCTCAACACCTTTCGGATGTGCAGCAAAGAGGCAGGGGTCTTCAGCTAAGAGGCAAGGCAAAGGTCTTCACTCACAGAAGCACTTCCAGAGAAAAAGACGATGTCGAAGACCAGAGACTGAAGATGCACTGACTTCAGCCAAAGGCAGGACAGGTTTAAATAGGATGTTCCCAAGCGTCATATGTCTGGACTTCCATCCACACCCATGGAGCTCTTTGAAGTATTTTTTTTATGATGAAGTCATCCAGATGATGGTTGACATATCAGAAAATTATGCATGCTCAGAAGAAAATGAAACTCAAAACAAGCCAATGTGAAATGAAGGCCTTCCTAGAGACTGAGATACCTGAGCCTCACATCATCAAGCACTATAACCAGACCATGGGAGGCGTAGACCATATGGATCAAAATGTTGATCAGTACCCTACAGCCATCAGATCAAAAAAAGTGGTGGTGGCCCGTTTTGACACACTGCCATGATGTGAGCGTGCAGCAGACTTGGCACCTGCACAAAGAAACACGCACCAGCCAGGAAAAGCCTCTGGATATGCTGGCAGTACGTCGCTCTATTGCTTGGACCCACAAGACCTGTGCACCAAGGACCAAGGGAGCTGGGCGCCCACATGCCAAGGGAAAAAACTCCGTCCTTGACAAGAGAGTGCCCACTACAGTCCGATTTGATGGAATCAATCATCTTGTGAAGCCTTGGCCTACCCAGCTTCGCTGTGCTGTTTGTGGCATGACAACCAAAAGATGTCAAACGTGTAGAGTGGGACTGCATGACAAATGCTTTGCTGTTTTCCACCCTCAATGACTGCAGCGTCCAGGACGGAAGGACCATATTCAATAGTAATGACAACCAGCATTTGCTGTATGGAAAGATTGGGTTTTTTTTTTTAAATGATTTTTCTCCACCATTCTACCCTCTCCCCTTCCAATTTTCTTTTGCAGATAGCAAGGGATGGTTTGCAGAACAGATTCATTTCATGTTTTCAGATACATTTTTTGGTAATTATTACTTTGCATGATCCTAATTTCTATTTTTCATTATTTTTCCATCACAGTGTGTTTTCCTCCATGGTTCGTCGTCAAAGAATCATAAAAACCAATAAAAGCTAGCCATTACTTGCAATGGAGATAATTGTCATGTGTATGAAAAACCCCTACCCTCTCGTGCCTAGCGTCCCATTTTTTGGACAGTACTATCATCTACCACATCTTCATTGCAAATACATATTTGCCAAAAATACAGCTGATAACCTTCAAACTACACTAAATCTGACACATTTGCACTATTTTTGTCAAAAACAGAAATTCAAGCATTAATGGGATATCGGAATCCAGAGCGTCGCCATACGAGTCGCCAGTTGTCGTTAAAAAGAAAGATGATACTATCCGTGTGTGCATCGATTTTGGGTGACTCAACGAGCTGACTTACCTAGATCCTGACCCCATGCCTACAGGTGCTGACTTATTCCAGAGACTGAGTGGAGATAAAGTTTTTTCCAAGATCGATCTCAGCAAGGGGGGTACTGGCAAGTCCTAATACCAGACGAAGACATTCCAAAGACTGCATTTATGACTTCAGATGGGACATACGAGTTTCTCTTGATGCTCTTTGGTATGAAGAACTCTGGAGCGACACTCAAGGGGGGCATGAGAAAACTATTGTGCAACATCGAAAGTGTCGTATACTAGTGGGATGACGTCCTGGTCCATTCCAAAACATGGAGAGAACACCTGGGAATTCGTTGGAAGCTGTTCAAACGGCTGTCTTCAGCCAACTTGATTGTATGACCCAGCGAGTGTGTTATTGGTGCAGACGACGGAGAAACTCGTATGTCTAATCTGGATATAAAATGGACACATTTTTCACAACTGGGTGGAGCTGGCTTTGTTACCGTAGGAAAACTTTTGGTAAGGTATCCCGTTCTCGTTTGTCTCCTGTCTTCCTGAGGGCGAGGAAAAGTCAGTGTGTCATTGATGTAGAAGACATCCTTTCTATGTTTCTGTCTTTTTTTATAAGCGATGTTCTTTCCTTACTACCAGCTTGTAAAAAACAAATATGATAAGGCGAATTGCCGCGGAAAAATTACTGGAGATTAAAAGTTGTAGGTAAAAAAAATAGTGCGTGAATTGGTTTTGAGAGAGAGAGAGAGAGAGAGAGAGAGAGAGAGAGAGGAGAGAGAGAGAGAGAGAGAGAGAATCTTGGTGGGGTCTGTTTCGGTGAGTTGCATTAAAATGTGCTTTAATGATTTCCCTTTTGTCGCGTAATGTTTATCTGTCTCCCACAGGGACACACACACACACATCCTCTAAATATATGTCCTAGCAACTTAGTGTCGAAATAGCTGCTGAACAGACAAATATTAAACTGTCAACAACAACCGAAGAACGTTGAACTAACGACTGAACTGATGGACTGGGGACAACAATGACAGTGACATGTTTATCACGTGCAGGCATAACTAGTACTATCCTCTTACCAGACGGACAAAGTCACTTGCACTTACTTCAAGAGAACAGAGAGAATTCCAGCTTTGTATCTCACACTGGACACCTCATCTTTTCCACTTGACCTTAAGTCATTACATGTCAGTCAAATTGGCCTAGACCAGAACGACACTGATTTCTCTTCTTCCTGTGACCCATCTATTACATACTAATCGAAAGTTATCAACGTCGTTGGACATTTGAATTTGATTAAGATAATCTGATTCAAGTAAAATTGATTTGTAAGAAATACGTTCTCAGGAAAAAAAAGTGAAGCATACCTGAAATACGTATCTGTATTGAGAGATTGACACTGTTATTTCTAATCGTGTGAAAATAAGAGAATGGTGATTAGTACCAGTTAGTTAAATGTTAGAATTTATGCCCGTATAAATGTGACCAGAAATAGTTTCTGCTTTTGTGAGTTCTTACCCATTACTTAGCACTTACAACCTTGTGATAATAAATGATGGACACAAAATTACATTTCTAACAAATAATCTATCATTGTCGGTTTACAACAGCAATACTTACACTAACTTCTTTCGGAACAAACTCGATGTTACGTTTTTCAAAATGTGTACTTAATGTTTCCACGCTTCCGTTGTGTATGGAATAAACTGTTGAACTGGAACCAAAGGATGATGCAGTTCGTGTATACCATAAGCGGAAATCAACTTCACTGACAAAGGCTTTTCTTGACAGATTCAGACTAAGAGAAGCGTTGATAATGATTATGATAAGAAGTGTTGATAATGATTATGATAACGTGAGCCTCCAATATCTGATGTGCTGATATCTGAGAACTCCGACAGACAGGGCCAAGACAAGGTACTACACAGGTCTGACAACACAGACAATTTGTACCTGGCACAAAACGTCGGTTTTGTTATAGGTAATAGACAACCAACATAGATGGACATCACTTAGTGGCGAGACAGAAAAGAAAAGAATAAACAAACAGACAGGTAGATAGATAGACAGACAAACAGACAGACAGACAGACAGATAGATAGATAGATAGATAGATAGATAGATAGATAGATAGATAGATAGATAGATAGATAGATAAAAACAGACAAAACGATTATTGAATACGTAGACAGATGTGTGTGTGTGTGTGTGTGTGTGTGTGTGTGTGTGTGTGTGTTGTGTGTGTGTGTGTGTGTGGTGTATATGTGCGTGCGTGCGTGCGTGCGTGCGTGTGTGTGTGTGAGAGAGAGAGAGAGAGGGGAGAGAGAGAGAGAGAGAGAGAGAGAGAGAGAGAGAGAGAGAGAGAGAGAGAGAGAGAGAGAGAGAGAAAGAGAGAGAGAGAGAGTGCGTGCATGTGTGCGTGGATACGTGCGTATGTGCGTGCGTGTGCGTTGATGCGCTCGCGCACATGTGTGTGAGCGTGTGTGTGTGTTGTGTGTGTGTGTGTGTGTGTGTGTGTGTGTGTGTGTGTGTGTGTGTGTGTGTGTGTACGTACGCGTGTACATGCCTGCGAATACATGCTTAGCAGATATGAGCTGGGATAACTTACATCTGTTTTCTAAAAATGATGTTTCTATTTGTTTGTTTTTTGTTTCTTTACTTTTTTTTCCTTTTTTTTTCTTCATTTCACAGCCTTTCTTTGTTCTCCAGGCAACTGATTTATCTCTGTCACGTGCGTTGTGATCACGACGATAGGGCAAAGGGCATGACACCTGCATGTAACTGTATAACTTGTGTCAGGAAGCAAACTGCATGGGGTAGTATGGATTTCTCTCTCTCCTCTCTCTCTCTCTCTCTCTCTCTCTCCTCTCTCTCTCTCTCTCTCTCTCTCTCTCTCCCCCCTCCCTCCGAGCAGACCATAATTATAAGCTTAGGCATGTCAAACGTAGTAGGTAATTCAGCTTTTCACCCCCTTTGGTTTGTAGCTAACGGCTCCTTTTGCAGGTATAAGTGTAGTCCATCTGTTTGCTATGTGCTTTCAAGAGAAAGACGGTGTAACGATCCATTTTTAACTCCCCTCCACTTTTTAACTCCCCGGGAGTTAGAATTAGCACGTGCCAATTTTAACTCCCCAGGAGTTAAAACAAACCACGCCAGAATGACCCTCCCCCCCCCCCCCCCCCCCCGTTTTAGATTAACTCCCAGCCAAATATATAAAAGAAAAATCTGGACTAGTGTGTTTGTTACATTGTGAGAGCGACATATCTTTTTAGTAATGTTGTTTGGGGCATTAAGTATTTGC
This sequence comes from Conus ventricosus, assembly GCA_018398815.1. Classification (NCBI taxonomy): domain Eukaryota; kingdom Metazoa; phylum Mollusca; class Gastropoda; order Neogastropoda; family Conidae; genus Conus; species Conus ventricosus. The sequence continues at coordinate 33,430,879 of CM031617.1, read as the reverse complement.
AATCATCACATCATATAAAAATTCAGAGCTGCAACAACCAAAATTCTTTGTTGTGAAAGTTCTAGGTCAACTTTTGAAGAAAATGAAATGTTTTGAAATTGAAATGTTCTTTTCTCTGTCGCTGTTCGTGACATCATTGGCAAATATTCTACCACCTGACCCTTTGCCTTCAATCTCCTGTTCTACAATGGTAACATGTTTCAGCAGGTAATCAGTGAATGAATCAAACAAAAAATGAAATAAAAAGGGGTGGGGGTGGGAGTTCGGGGGATGTGGGGAGAGTGATGTCGGAGCAGGGTGACGGGAAGGGGTGGGGGTGGGAGTTCGGGGGATGTGGGGAGAGTGATGTCGGAGCAGGGTGACGGGAAGGGGTGGGGGAGGAGTGGAAACGAAAGGGAGAAGGGCATTTGGAAGCTTTCTTCTAGCCTGAAAAAAAGGAAGCAGAGGTGGAAGGGGGATGGAGGGTACATTCAGATATACTTTTTTTTTCAACACCATCATAACCATAATCCATCAAAATATACAGCATCTGTCATTATTTCCATAGTACCCTACACCTTAGCCTTTGCCGGCAAGAAACTCCTGTTAAACCCTATCGCAGAAACTCCTGTTGAACCCTATCAGCCGCGAAGCGCTGGACGAGGAGTCATGAAGTCTGGTGGATTTTGCCGCTGGGCTGTTCGAGAGTCCGTCATCACCTCTGTCTCGGGCTGTCTCGCTGTCTGGACCTGCTCCGCTTAAAGAATAGCAGACCTATTACAGGGGGATGGTCCGAAGAGGAGAGGAGGGCAGACTGCCAAGACTGGGATTGGCCTCTGTCACTCCCACTAAACGGCTTATCATACTTGTGCTCTGTTCCTTGGCAGCAGCAGCAGCAGCAGCAGCAGTAGTAGTAGCAGTAGTTATAGTCTTATAAGGGGACTGGCTACACATTCTAAGCCTAGCTGCCTTTCTGAAATCCACTTCAATATTGTTTATCCATACACTCGTGAGGTTGCGTTTGCGCACAGTCATTTGTGTTAAATATGAAATTCAGAGAAAAAAAACTTTTGATATTTTGGGTCAATCTTTTATAGTATTAGTATTTAGTACACATTTAGGCTGAGCAGGAAGTGTATTCCTGATCAATTCTGTTAGCAACCGAGTTTTAGAATTATTGTAGGCTCATTAGTGTTTTCATGATGCAATGTTTTATCATAATTTGCTAACCTACAAATCTTGTGTATATCAATGTCATTCAGATAACAGAAAATTTTACAAGCCTCACCTGAATAACTTCTTAACCTTCTGCCTTTTAATGCGTATTCTGAATTTGTGGCAGTGGATGGTTCTTCGTTTATGTCTGATTGCACTAGAGGATGCTGATTGTGGTTATCTGTCAATCTGTTTATATTGTGTGTCTCAGACATTTAATCAAGCGCGTCCCCCCCCCCACCTTGTGCCCTCGCTGCTTGCACGATTTGCATGCGATTTCTTCAGTGACATACTGGGTAGTTTGGCTGCAAACAATGCGAACAGGAGGCTGGTTTGGAAGCTAATTCATGCTTTGTATGAAAGATTTTAGCTGTTAAAATATCAATGTCTATGGATTTATCAAGAACATCTGGATCCATAGTGAAACAGACAAACTTCCGTCCTGTGAGAAATCCGCGGTCAGTTTATTTTCGGCGTCTTCTGCTCTCTCCATTCAGTTGACGATCTTGGTTCACGGTCACGTTGTGTTATCAAATGCTATTTATCGGTTTCTACCTCCGACACAAATATATCATCGACCATTAGCTAAATGATAAAAATCTCCTTACCTGATTTACTGCGTTGGGTTATAGGACTGGTGATGAAAAACTGCCACGCTTTACCCGCCAGTCGTACCACCGTGATATCACGGTAGATGCATAACAGACAACGAATAGATTACTCCCCAAGAATGATGTCCTGGCCCGATAACCCTCCGGCTGAAAAACACGTATCTAACACCAACGTTCGAATTTCTCGGTGATCCAGAATATCTGTCATTTTTAGGGAAACTGTTAGGGATTAACTGTTAAGAAGTTTCCATTGGGGTAACTGGAATCAAAGACCACATCGCGAAACATGCACGCACTGCAGCGGGAGGAAGTCGGTTGCTGTAAAGCTTTAGGCTGAAAATGCGGCACGTGCAGAATGCACTATCCGCATTCGCTCACCGAACCTTGGCATAACGACTATATATATATATATATATATATATATATATATATATATATATATATATATATTATATATATAAATATAAATATAATGTTTGTGTCCATTAAGAGAGATACGTCACTAATCTAGTGAGTTTTATGACTGACGTGAAGGAATCCTTTGACTGATACCAGTTACGTATGTAAATCCTCGATTAAGCTGAAACAGTAAGAAAGAGGAATATTGTTAATTGGTATGGCCTCAGATTTAATTAATTGTCGAAGCTCTCTCATCAAAAGAAATATGCCTCAAGTCACTAAAGCAAGTTTACACTTTAATTCATTGCATAATACGATTTTTATTTGGATATTTAATGGATTGTAGTATTTCTTTCATACTCGCCTATGTTTCGATGAATATCATTGTTGAGGAGAAAAATGACCCATTTCCTGGTGGTGACAGAAAGAGGTGGATTTGAGTCAAGGCTTTATTGCTGTTATGTTTAAATGTAAAAAAAATCCTAGTATATAATGAATTTGTGAGTGAGCACATGATAAAGCAATAACAAATGTGAATTGAATAATAATTAGATGGCTTTAGGACTGTTTCTGGTCAAATCACCTACTTATTTTTTCCCTTTGCATGTGTGTGTGTGTGTGTGTGTGTGTGTGTGTGTGTGTGTGTGTGTGTGTGCGTGCGTGCGTGCGTGCGTGCGTGCGTGCGTTGTGTGGTGTGTGTGTGTGTGTGTGTGTGTGTGTGTGTGTGTGTGTGTGTATGTGTGTGTGTATGTGTGTGTGTGTGTGTGTTGTATGTGATGTATGTGTGTGTGTGTGTGTGTGTGTGTGTGTGTGTGTGTGTGTGTGTGTGCGTGCGTGTGTGCGTGCGTGCGTGCGTGCGTGCGTGTGTGTGTGGTGTGAGGAAAAGGGATGGGGCAGAGTTGCTAATACGTACGCCGGTATGGGTGACCATAAAACAAAATAAATGTAATTTGATTATCAGTAAGATTTGTAAGATTTACCGTACATTCAAACAGGCATAATTACACGTATGATATAATCCGAAATGGGCCTACGTTTTGCAGCTGAAAATGAACATTAGTATTTGTTTCAATAAGAGTTCCTAGTCAAAGAAGGAAATTTCACCCGAGTGTAACTTCATCAGAAATGATTAATTCGCCCTTGCATTCGCTTAACAGTTTACGTGGAAGCTAAATACTTAAAGCTGAGGACCATTGTACTCATTGCTGATAAGGGTACATTCAGGACGTTTCAACAACAATTCACTGGCTAAAACCCGTGATGACCTGTGCAACAAGTAGGTAGGCCTTCTGTCCTTCAGTTTAGTGTGCCAAACGGAATGAATCAAGACAATGCCATGCAGTTTTCACGTGCGGTTAAAGCAAGATTAAACATCAACCATCGATAGTTTGAAACAATCAACAAAGCTTTGTTGCCGTGATTGGAGACAACGGATCTCTGTCTGTCTGTCTGTCTTTCTGTCTGTCTGTCTCTCTCTCTCTCTCTCTCTCTCTCTCCTGTGCGCGTGCGCGCGTCTCTCTCTCTCTCTCGCTCTCGGGTGCACGTTCAAGATGGCGACTGTGTAGGATGTCATGTGCGACAAATGAAGAATATTCAAGTTGTCTGCCTGTTTTGGACCGGATTGCGTGCAATTCTGTGTTATAAGTAGGTTTCTGTGGTGTTTTGTGTCATGAATATCAAGCAGAATGGTCTCTTTGGAACTGTGGAGGGCTAAAATAGCACATTTTTGTGTTCGAGTTTGTGCTGGAAAACAGAGAATTTGTAAGCCATTTTCTGACATGATAACAATCTCTTTCGCGCACGTGAAAATTGTATCCACAAGAAAAGTGTTGCTGGCCTGCCTCTGCGTGTTGTTGTCTCTGGCAATTCTGTGCGTCTTGCACGAGAATTGTTCAACTGCCTGTCAAAAGCCAGCCAGTACCCCCCTTTCAACCTGCAGTTCGTTTTGGAACTTTTTCTTCGCCTTTTGTGTTTGAAAACTATGAAGCACCCTCAGCTGCTTACCTACCTGGGTATTGCACTGCTGCCCTCACCCTTGTCATTTACCTGTTTGAATTCAGGAAGGTCCTGCTCTTGGACGATGTACACCAGAATCCTGGCCCAGGACCCATGGAGGAGAAAACTGACTTGTTCCTGCGAAAATTCTCTAATTCAGAGAATAAGTTAGAAAGTCAGTATTCTGAGATCCTCTCGACAGTGAACTGCCATGGAGACACTCTGAAGAAGACAGATGACAGGCAGATTGCAATGGAGGAAACTATTTCACGCTTAGTTATAGAGTTAACAGAGACTGGTCAAACAGTGAAACAGAATAGTGAAGACATTGACGATCTGAAGAAAGAACAGGAGGAGCTACGTGAGACAGTGATTGGTTTGCAAGAGGAGATCGATACGTTAGGACGTTTCTCAAGACACAAGAATGTAAAGTTCTTTGGGATTCCGGAATCAAAAGATGAGGGGTCTGAATCGTGTGCTGAAGTTGTAACAAACATTTCACAAACATACATACTAAGTCGAGGGTGGTCTGATGATGTCATAGAACGTGCTAATAAACCCGGAAAACCCTGAAGTGCCAGTGCTGAACCACGCCCTGGGATCGTCAAGTTTCAAAGATGAGGGTGGAGGGTGGGGGTGGGGACGCTCGAGCAGAGATGAAACGCGACCAGCTGACTCTGGCACAGGACCTGACCCGTAGACAATCAGCACAGCTGAGAGAGCTGAGGCAGGAGGGGAAATTCGGATTTTTCCTGAAAGGAAAAACTACACGTGAAGCCACCTCGTGAAGCCTCTACATTTCAAAAAAGCACAGAGGGGAGCCTGAAGAGTGTCACGATATCAGGAGTATCCCATAGCCCTGCTCCTCCCAGTGGTCATCACTCTGCCAGAAGCAAAGGAGTTTCCCTGTTCCAGCCCCGGAGATCGCCAAAATCTGTGAACAAAGGGAATCTCCCTGCCTCTGCCACGCCTTCTCAAACGAAGTCATCCACAGCTGAAGGGGATTCCCCTCGAACCACACCGCGCAACACCTCCCCTCCACCCTCTTCCCGCTCCCTTCCACCCCCTTCCCTCTCCCTCCCACCCCCTTCCCACTCTTTCCCACCGCCTGTCAGCGGTGAAAGCGTTTCTCTCAGTGGACAGAAGGGGAAGGCAAACGCTGGACAAACCAGTCTACGTGATGCATGGGGCACCAACAATGCACGTGCTTCTCGTTCTTCATCAGCAAGGAACAGAAAAAAAAAATTGAAGATTAGGCCGAGGCCCTGGTTCACGTTCTTTTACACACAACTCAAACACACTCGCTCAAATGCCTATATGTAACAGTCATGCTGAAAATAAAGATAATCATGATTATCTTTGTTGTATTTCTTGGAATGTTGGTGGGCTTCTTTAAACGTTGACAGACCCAGACTTTACTAATTGTATTACATCTTTTGATATTGTGTGTCTTGTTGAAACATTTACATTTCCATATTTTGATTTTTCTACACACTTCAAAGATTTTATTGTTATTCATAGTCCTGGTATGAAGTTGTCTAAGATGGGTCGAAGATCGGGAGGGACTGTAAAGAAATTGTTGGAGCAGTTTATGCAAGCTGTTGATTCTGGGATGGATAACATTGTTTGAGTAAAACTTTGCAAAACACTTTTTAGTGTTGACAAGGATATTTTGCCTGTTGGCTTGTATAACAACCCAGTGAATAGTGATTGTTACAAACAAAAAGAATCTAAGAACAATTTAGAAATGTTGGAACAGTTTAATCTGGAAAAATATGACAAAAGGGAAGATGTTCATCTCGTTTTAGCTGGTGATTTCAATGCCCGAATTGGAGATTGAGTCTGGAAGTCGGTGAAATGGAAGTGATGTCTGCGAGTGAAAGTAATGGATGCTATGTGAGAAAGTCTATGGACAGTGTTACTAACTGTTTGGGCAAGTCTACCTTTGAGTTAACACCACTGAATGGTTTTTATGATAGAGACAGAAGAGGTCATTTTACTTTTTTTTTATAATCTGAACGTGGAAACAGCGTCACACATCATTTTTTGTGTTCTGTTAATGTGTTGACGTTGCCCAGTGTTAAATCCTTTAATGTCAATGGCGTCAATGTTATACCATACCTGCATCAAATATTGACGGCCACTTGCATTCATTTTATCCTAGTTCTGTACGGCTGTGGAATTCACTGTCGGGTGCCATCAAGATTGCCACAAATGCAATCTCATTTAAAAAGCAAATTGATACGACAGTTTTGAGATCTGCATATTGACGATTTTCTATTTTCACTTCCCCAGATATTTTATGGTTACCTGGGCCTGAATCTGAATATCGAGTGCGACCCCTTGTTGCTAAATTTGCTCCAGGGGCCAACAGACTGAGTCGCACTATTTTATGTTATTTTATTTTACTTTTTAACATGCGCGCTGGTGACCTACTCGTTTTTGAGTGAACCAGTATTTTAGGAAGAAGAAGAATGTAGAGCAAAGGGTGGAATCCCAACACATGCTAGTGTCCTTTCTTTGTGGTGTAAATGTGTAAACAAAACTGATAATGAAGGAAATCATGAGTCTTTCCGTAAAATTAAGTGGGACGCAAACAAAGCCAGCATGTTTGTTGAGTTTTTCAGCTCCGAATAAGCTACTGCTATGCTTGTGGACTGCGCGAATGAGATTGAAAGTAATGTAGACTTGGCTGTTGAAAAATTCACGTGTTTGTTGTTAAGAGCTTGGTAGTGCACGCAAAACAGTTAGACCCGTGACAAGTTCGCGGAAAACTAAGCCGCGGTTTGACAAAGTGTGTCTACATAAGAAACGCATAGCCGGCAGAGCACTTGCTCGGTGCACGCGTACCAAGTGCGCTACAGACCAGAGTTCACATACACGGAAAAGGACAGATTATCAAAATACTGGAAAAGAGAAACGGGAAAAAATGTCGAAGATTGGTCTTTGATACTTTAATAAATGATAAAAATGAGTCATGTACGTTTTGGTAAAAAATACGAAATGTTAAAAGAAAAAATGCTGATCGGCCTTCTATTCCTATCGACACGTGGAAAGCACATTTAGAAAAGATTCTTTCCCCTGATTACAGCGAAGCAAGCAGTGCCATAAGAGAGAACGAGGAATTGGATGAAAATATACAAGAACAGTTTGTTTGCGTTCCCACTTAGATAATATGATAACAGAATGTGAAGTGCGCCATGCGAAAAAACGAAAAAACAACAACAACAAAAAAAAGAACATAATAAACATCAGGATTAGATTATTAGGCCTATGTGGTGAATTCTTGAAGACAGCCAAGCCTGTTATAACACTTTTTCTAACAAAGGTGTTTAACCAGATGTATGAGAACGGTTATTCCCCTTTGTCTTGGACTAGATCAGTTATTGTACTATTACTAAAAAAGACGTTTTAAGAAGTATCTCTCTCCTAAATATTGTTAGTAAAGTGTTTACATCTGTGCTAAACCAACGATTGTATAAGTGGGCAGAGGAGGAAGGAAAAATAAGTGAAGAACAGGCTGGTTTCCGTAAACAGTACTCTACTGTAGATCATTTTTACGCTTGTTTCAATGATTAAGTCTTATTTGTATGGTCATAAAAGCACAAAACTATATGTGGCTTTAATTGATTACCAGAAAGCATTCGATACAGTTGATCGTGACATGCTCTGGAAAGTACTTAAAAAAATTCAAGCCTTTACAAAAAATGATTAGAATGTCAAAAAGTATATACAGTTCTGTCCAAAGCTGTGTTCGCTGGGGCCCACAGACGCCTGATTTTTTAAAATTGCCCTTCAGGGGTTAAACAGGGCTGTCTGATGTCACCTTTATTGTTTTCTTTGTTAATAACTGAAGTAGCTGAAAATGTAACCAAAAATGGAAAACATGGATCTCAGTTTTCACCTGGTTTAAAAGAAATATTTTTTCTATCTTTTTGATGATAATATTGTTCTGTTTTCATCTACACTCAGTGGTCTCCAAAATCAGCCAAATAATGCACAGAAAACGTCCGCCACTTTAGATTTAACTATGAACTTTGATAAAACTAAAATAATTGTTTTTAGATAGGGGGGGGGGGGGGGGGGGGGTCATTTATCTAAAGTTGAACAGTGGTATTATAAAAGGAGGAAAGTGGCAGTAGTTACCAGCTATAAATATCTTGGTTTCACACTCGGTACTAGGATGGCTTTTGATACTGCATTAGAAGAATATGTTAGGGGAGCAAAACAAAAAGTTACAGACATTTCTAAAAGGACGTGGGCTTTAGAAAAAATGGATATGTCAATTCTTAAAAAACAGTTGTTTGGTTGTCAAGTAGAGCCCATGCTATTGTATGCTGCTGAGCTCTGGGGCTTAATGAAATACAAGTCTATAGAAGCAGTTCGTTAGTTCACTTGTAAACGTTTATTGGGTGTGAGTCCCAAAAGCCCAAATACCATGATATGTGTTGAAACGGTCAATATCCTTTGTATATTGACAGTGCTTTGAAATCATTTAAATACTGGTTTAAACTCCAAAATATGGCAATTGACAGATTTCCAAAGCAAGCCCATTTGATGGTTCTGAATAAGCTTCCCGAGTTTACCCGCTGACATTTCAATCAACATACATGGTCATATCATAATAAAAGATGTTTTGATTTTTTTTTCTCCAGAGATTTGGATAAATGGAGGGGTTGAAAATATAGTTATGTACTTGAAGGAATTAAAACAACCAATGTTGGATTGCTATATGCAAGATTGGAATGCAAAAAAATTCTTGGAGCTATCGTTTTAACACGTACAGATTATTCAAATCTACATTCCACGCAACAAAAAAAAAAGTCAGTTATCACAATTAGTAAGCTCCGGTATGCTCTTTCGAGATTTCATTTGGGTTTATGCGATTAAGAGTTTATAACAAACATGACGAACAACAAAAACAACAACAAAAAAAACCCTGTCCATTTTGTAATGGATTGGAAACGAATTTTATTTCTTCTTTGGATGTTTAAAGAACTCATGGTTGCGAGAAAAAATTTATCAAGATACCATTCCTATCCAAAAGGCGATTATTTGATGCAATTTGAAGCTTATTTGATGCAATCTGAAAACATGCTGATCTTTAGAAATTAAGCAATGTATATCTTTTATGCACTGAAAACTAACATGAACTTATGAACGGAAACTAGATCTAAGAATATGTTTTGTGACTGCTTTCAAACGCAAGTGAAAATATTTTTGTTTGTTTTGGTTTGTTTCCTTGAATTATTTCCTCTTGCAATTGTTTGCTTGTGCGTTTCTGTAAACAAGTTACTTCCTTTTGTTGATGACCCGTGCTCATTTTATTCCATTCTCAGCAAACGTGTACCCATTGTACACAGGTTGGTGGCCTTACAATTAAAAAATTAAGAGTTCAGGGTTCTCTCTCTCTCTCTCTCTCTCTCTCTCTCTCTCTCTCTCTCTCTCTCTCTCTCCTCTCTCTCTCTCTGTCTGTCTCTGTCTCTGTCTGTCTGTCTGTCTGTCTGTCTCTGTCCTCTCTCTCTCTCTCTCTCTGAGAAGTAAGCAAAGGAGTAGGAAAACGCACCACCATTATGCTTTTCGGCTTAACTACAACAACAACAGAGTACAGAAGGTAATGTGGAAAAATAGAGCAAAACTACACAGAGGACAAAGCCAACGCAGAAAGTTAGATGCCTAAGGTGGGGAGGGGAGGGGGTGGTGTGGGGGCAGGAGGGAAAAAGGAGGAAGCAAAAATTCACCAAAGGTAAATCGATGGGGATACACAGATAATCAAATGGACTAAACAATCCAGGAAAACAATCTTGCACGCAGTTTCACAGCTTCCTGTCTAACAATGATGGTAGGAGCATCGGCTTCAGAGCTCCGCCTGCTTTCATTTACGAGACGGGATTCAAACTCAGCAAGCCATGAAACTAATGGGACAACCTTCCTTAAACAGAATGATAAACAGTAGGGTGGGAAGTCTAGAATGGCGTGTGTAACGTGCAGCTTCTAACTGGAAAAGCTGATGTGTTTGCAGGCCAACTGCGTCGGACAGGCAGGTGTTGAAGAAAATGAATGAGCAGACACACTGGATGGCAAGGAAACATGTGAGTTATAACAAGGCCGATAAGATGTCATAGCAGACCTAAATGATCACCTTGACCAACAAAAAAGAAAAAAAAAGAAAACCAGTTTGAAATACGCAAAAAAAAAGGACAGCATCCATTCCAGCCAGGAAGGAACTAGTGCCCTGACAGGAAACAATTGCAGAACCTTGCGGAATCCCTTCTGCATTCTCCGAGTCGACCAAGACACACCATCATGCTACCAAGAAGACTGCGACCGTCGCATTGCCACGATTTGAGGCTTCCTTGAGTATCAACGTTCATGACCTGCTGTACAAGTATTAGCGACATTGTAATGGAGGGAGTTTCAAGTTCTGTTCTTGTGTAAATTTGTATCAACCCTGACTGACACTTGAGACCGACACTTGTTAATAGACATGTGCGTCGCTAAGAATTGTTATCTACATGTTCCTTTTTTATATTCTTGCTATTAATATATCATTTTGTCATTTCCATCTTCCTTAGACTCTCATTTTCTTTACAACTCCGGATTCAGTCCAATTTTCACCGCACGTTTTATGTCCTACATTATTGTCTTTTAACATTCCTTATACGGACGTTGGATAGTCGCTTTCATTCTTTTACTTTTTACCAATTAACTACTTTTAAAAAAGAGTTTCTGGGATACAGTTTTGGCAAATATCTGATTATTCAACTATGAATGTGTACAGTCAATCAAATGTACACAATGTATAACTAACTGAATGGAATTTTAGATCATCCCTAACAAACCTGGCATATTTGAAACATCAGCTTTAATCGAATAAGTACAAAGCCTTAACATCATAATTTCTTTACGCCACACTGACTAAACTGACTATCCTGCCAGGTCATCCTCTAGAACATAAAGCCAGGGATTTCAAAAATCCAGCAATATATATCATTGAGGGTTAGAATACATTCAGACAGGCATTGGGTTTGTTGTTCGAACTCATCCTGGAACTAACTTGTGTCGCTACATTAGTCTTTCATATGTTGTTTCAAATAGTGGTGGGTTATTGTTTGCTTCCATTTTGATCTGACTGGGCAGCACTCTCAGCGATTGTAGCGGGCCAAACCAGCCGAGAGAGAGAGAGAGAGAGAGAGAGAGAGAGAGAGAGAGAGAGAGAGAGAGAGAGAGAGAGGAGAGGGGAGGGGGAGGGGGCTTTGACCTTTTAATGTTTTAATGCCTTCAGCTATGAGAGCAAATAAGGCATGGTTGCGCGCGCGCACACACACAAAACAATATGAACAACAACCCCCCATCATGCACACACACACACACACACACACACACACACACACACACACACACACACACACACAGCACGCACGCACGCACGCACGCACGCACGCACCAGCACGCACGCACGCACGCACGCACTCAGGCACCCACACGCACTCACTCACTCACACACACACACACACACACACACACACACACACACACACACACACACACACACACACACACACACACACACACAAATCTTGTACACTCGCATCCGTGCACTCTCTAATTTACACGCTTGCATCACCCCACTGATGAACACACACCAGCGCACATACGTCTACAGTATACGCTGGGGGCCCTGAGAGATTAAAAGTCTTATCTCAGTTGACATGTGTTTGATCATTTGTGTCTATTATTGGAAAAGCCCAGTATGAGTTTGCCCCAGTTTCTAGTAGTCTTCACGGTGTTGGCCTTGAGATTATTCCAATGTTTGGTTGGTGATGTTTCTTGCTCTTCCTCTGAGTCTGGAGGTGCGGACACTTCCGCTCTTGAAGTTCAGATCTGAAAATGGTCTATGGTAGGCCCTATAGTGGCTTTGCTCTTGTTTAAGTGATTCTTCAGATTTCTTATCACATCAGATCAGCCAAGCTGTAATCCAGTTCTTATCGTTGCCTTGCCAGCCAGTGTGTCTGCTCACTCGATTCTTTTACTCCTGCATGTCCAGGGAAGAACATCTATATGAGTCTCTTCAATGCAAGGTTGCGCATTAGTTCATGCCAAGCAGGGCTTCCCATTCCACTTTCCACTTTCTGAAGTAGGTTCATGGGGTCAGTCAGTATCATGGTTTGTTGAGTTTGAAACTGGCTTGTGGATGAAAACCAGTGGAATGCTTGTGTCATTGTTTCTACCTCCATTGTTAGACTGGAAGTTTTTAAACTGTGCGTGCCATGGTCTTCCCGGATAGTTCGGCCATTTTGCTACTGTTGTCTCACCGCTGACTTACCTTGGTGTCAGAACCGTCAGTGTATTAACAATTTTCCTCTTTTGTGCCAGGTTTTCTACCTGCATCTGAATTTCTGCATTGGTTTTGCTTCAGCCATCTTGACGGTGTCTTCAAGTTCTGAAGCGATGGCAGTTAGGTAGAGGTGTTTTGAAGTGAAGCGATGGCACTTAGTAGAGGTGTTTTGAAGTGAAGCGATGGCACTTAGGTAGAGGTGTTTGAAGTGAAGCGATGGCACTTAGGTAGGTGTTTGAAGTGAAGCGATAGCAGTTAGGTGAGAGTGTTTGAGAGTGTGTTTTTAGGTGCGTGTTTTCCCATTCCTCGTTCTTGAGTTCTACTAACTGACACAAGCTTACATTGTCTTCTGCTTGTCCCATGCATGATTTTCCACGTCCTAGCTGAGTGCTTTTGTTTCCTTGATCGCCACATAAAGTGGGTTTTGGGTACTTTGAAGTGCTCTGAAATATGCCTTCGCCTGTTCTAGCTTGTGTCTTGACTGATTGAAGGAAGATCAAGTAGGTATCGATAGTTTCAACTGGTGTATCCTTTATGGTTCCCAGGATCAATCTCATTGCTTCATTTTGAATTCTTTCTAATTTAAGAAGATTGCTGTTGGACAGTGTTGCAAGCCCTAACCCATAATCAATCACATGAGTACAAGTGCGTCGTACAGTCGGCAGTCGCTGTTCAGTCCCTCTGGCTGCCATTGCTTTCATAGCAGATAGACTTTTTTTTTGCATTTGAGAACAATGTTCCAACATACTTTCTAAATGTTAGCATTCTCTCAAAACCTACACCCAAATAGCGTAGGTTGTTAGTGGATTCAATTGGTATTCCATTGTAGGAAACTGGTGAGGTATTTGTCCTGATGTCTTGCTGTTGAGTGCAGACTAATTTCTGGCTTTTGTAGGGATGATGGACGATCCAGTTTATTGAAACCACTGAGCAATGTGGTTCAGCTGTTGCTGAACTGCTTTCGTTCTTTCTTGAGCATTCTTTGATGTTTTGTAAATCAGTCCGTCATCTGCTAGTGTCAACACTCGAGCAGTTCCGTTTCTGTTGAGATCTGCAAGGTCTTTAGTGTAAACATTGTACAAAACAGGGGAGAGAGGAGAACCTTGAGGTGACCCCATAGAAAGCTTATGAGGCTCAGATGTCCAATCTCCAAATCGTAGGATGACGGTTCGCTCCTAAGGTGCTGCTGCTATCCATCACATAAGTGTCTTGCTGACTCCATAGTCAAGGAATAGTTCTTTGAGAAGCGATAACAGGACTTTGTTGTATGCATCTTCCAGGTCTATTGCAACAACCAGTTTTTCTTCTTTTCTTTGGAATCCGTCGTAGACTTCGTAGGCAAAAGTGGCACATTTCTCCATATACTTTTAGCTCTTCTGTAGCCTCCTAGATTTGATGGGAGGATTTGTCGACTTCAAGGTCTCTTGCGAATTTTCTTGCTTTGATTCGTTCCATGAGCTTTCCTGCTATATTTTGTGTAGTGAATATGCGGTAGCCATTTAGCCAATGATGATCTTTTCCTGGTTTTGCTAAAGCTTTCAAGTAGCTTGTGTCCAGCCTTCTGGACATAGCCTTTATCAAAATTATCCTGGTAGAGACTGAAGAGATGGGCTCTGTGCTCTCCTGAGAGCTGTTTGATATCTGCATACTGTATTTTGTCTTTGCCTGGTGCACTGTCCTTGGTGCATCTAGCTATTGCGTCATCCAGTTCAGATGCTATAATCATCATCAATGCCAGTCTGAGCAAGGTGTTGGTTTAACTTGGTCAAATTTTTCTTCTTTTCCTCCAATTTTTTTTAAAATCACTCTGTTCTATAAACGTTTACGTCAAGCCGACCCTTTCTTCACATTTGTCTTGCGTTTTGTGGTCCCGTCAGCGTCTGAGGTATTTGGCGCTGCGTTTGTTTTGTGTTTACCTTTCATGCGATTATAAAACTGCCAGAACTGAGTGAGTGTTGTGTCATAATTAAGTGTCAGACAAAATTGTTGCCATTTAGAATCACATGCTTCTTCAGCTTCTCTTTCGAACTGTTCAGTTTTTTTAAAATTAATGTCTGTTTAAATAGCTGGCTCAGGGCGAGGGTTTCTTCTTTCTCTCCACCAAATTCTTACAGACTTGCGTTTCTCTTTCCAGGCTGTTTCTGTGTCTATATTCCACCAAAGGTGTTGAACGATTTGTTCGGTTGTAGTATTGTTTCTTTTGCATCTTCTACTCCTTAACGTTCCTATGATATCCCCTCTGTTGTTGTTATATTGAAAAGGGTCCTTTTGTTTCGTTTGTTAAACTTTTGATAGTTTCTGTAAATTGAATACAAGAGGGAAATGGTCACTTCCATGATGAAGAAATGCTTCCGCACTCGTGCCTGGTGTGAATTTTGGTCCAATGAGTGCAAAATCAATGGCACTGTCAGAGTCACTCTACCTCCCTATATGTGTTGGGGATGATGATGCCAGTGCACTAAGAATACTTCATCCAACATCACATCGGGCGCAGCTCCTTGAGGATTGGTACCATGCAGATCCCACAATTTTGAGTGTGCATTAAGATCTCCACATAGCATAACAGAGTCTCCAAATTCATGTTCTATTCCCTCCAGAAAGGTCCCATCTGGGTTTTTTATGTGTGGGTACCTGGATGTATGTATGTATTGATGAGTACATGGCTTTTCTGATTACCATCAAGTCTTTGCAGCCTCACACCCATTAGTTCACGTGTGCTGCTGCACCATTTTCCAGTTTGTTTTTCAAGTGTTTTTTTGTTTTTGTTTAATCATAGCTAGTCCTCGTCCATCATGCTTTTGAAAGATTATGAAGTCATTCAAATGTAATGGTTTGTGGGCGGCACTTCTAGTTTCTTGTAGACATAGGTAATCAAAGTCACAGGCTAGTCTTTCAATTGTTGAAACCCTCTTTCTGGCACTGCAGCAGTTCCAAGTACAAATCCTGAAACATTTCCCCTTTCAGCTTTGTTATGTTCATACCTCCTTTCTTCTTCTCCCACATCGTTTGTTACGCCGACTGTTTTGAGGGGATCCAGTTTTAAGTCCCAAAGCTTGCACCCGAAGATCCCAAGGCGCAAGTGAGACAAAGTATTTGAGAAGCCATAAAAAGTATTCTTAGTGTTGAGGGGTCAACAGCGGACGCTTGACAGAACTTCATATCAGGGAAGGGCAATGGATGACCATACATGTTGGGAAGGCCTGCACATATGAGTCCGTCATATCGATTACTCAAAACATGACGATTGCTGAAGTGTACGGTAGTTTTATATGGCAGGGAACGACCTCCACTCTTAGGACGTCAAAAAAAAAAAAATTTAAAGCACGCTAACCTATAGTGTGTGTTTATGGATTCTAGACATATATTTTAATGTAACCACACTGCATAGATGATGGAGTGCTGAAGTTTTTGTTGTTGTTGTTGGTTTTTTTTTTTCGGGCTTTAAGATCCAGAGAGATTTTAATTTGGAGGAAATGGACAACAAAATCCATGCTTGCATGACAGAGAGAGAGAGAGAGAGAGAGAGAGAGAGAGAGAGAGAGAGAGAGAGAGAGAGAGAGAGAGAGAGAGAATGACAAAATGTTTAATGAGCTAGGCCTTCTGCCCATGTCAAGGGGAGGGGGCACAAAGGGAAATCATGTCAGGATACTACATTGAAAATGAACATGATAAACATCCATACTAACCTGTAGACAAAATAGCAAGATTACGGATTTTAAATGCAACAGTTAGATATGCTGCCAGTCTACACATACATTTAGTGTCACACATCAGTAACGATAACCTGAAAGTAGAAGGGTTATTGTAATACTTACGGGTATGCATTTTCTCCAACATTTAGTATTTGGGACAGACGCATATAAAATGAAGTTCACTTTCTGGGACACTCTCACAAAATGGGCAGTGAGGGGAGACATTGTTAGAGTGTCAGTACCGATGTGTTCGTAATGCTCAAACACCTAATCTAAATCTGATTAAGGTCTTTTTTTAAATACACACTGTTTTAGGTCGAATAAGTACTGAGATGTACCAAAGGATAGTTTGAAAGATGCATAAAATGTACACCGACTTTTATCTCTCAACTGAGCCTCCGATCCCTGAATGAAACAATCGATTAGCTTTGCTTGAATTCTCTGAGAACAAGATGAATATTTTGAACACCTTGGTGTTCCCACACATGTCCAAATCCATATTTGTATAAAGTAAAGCATGTGGCAGAAACCAAGTTGTTCTGATTTTTATAACGAAGGGCTAACAGCATTTTATAAGATTTTAAAGGCAGACGCTCATCAAACATTCCCAAAAGTGTCAACCAATATTTAACACATTTTGTATAAATATGAACATAAAGAGGATATCTACCAAATTCACCATAGACGAGGACATTAGGTGTCTTAACGCTAACATTTAACAATCTTTTCAACGCAAACAGATGTACTTTTTCAATCAAATTCTGATTTGCGATCAATCCCCAAATTTCAGAGCCCTATGCTAGCATTGGTAGGATTTGACAATCAAATAATTTAAAGAACACTTTTGGATGCTTTTCACCGAGAGACCACAGCAGTTTTAAGATACATACAACTCCTCTCTTTGCTTTCGCGGCTCTATCTTCCATAGCGTAGGAGAAGGAGAGGGAAGGAGAAAAAATGATACCAAGGTATTTATACTGACTGACCACTTGTAGCTTATTGCTACCAAAGAGCCATTTCTCTCTCGCTGCAATGTAACCCGCCTTTGTGAAAGACGACCACTTTAGTTTTATCTAAATTAACTGATAAACTGAATCTATGCGATGCATCCCTCAAAATATCTGTCGTTGCAGACCAATAACCGAGAAAGATAGTAACAAACCATCATCAGCAAAGAGTAGTATCAAAATTTCCATTAAATCTGGCGATAGCTTTACACCGTGTTTACCATTACAGATTACATCAATTGCAAGTTCATTAATAAATAGCGAGAATAAAGCTGGACTGCAGTTGTCTCCTTGTCTCAGGCCACGAGGACAGAAGAATGGTTCAGTGGACTGGTTGCTCACATGTACACTAGCTTTGACAGTTTCATACATGGCTTTGACAGCTTTGTACATTTTATCTCTGATTCCTTTCTTCTTTAATATCATCCAAAGGTACTGCCTATTAACTAAGTCGAAGGCCTTTTTGAAATCCATAAAGGCAACGTATAGCTTGCTCTGATGGAGTCACTGCTTTTGAATTAGTGCCAGAAGGGCAAAAATGTACTGTGATTGTACTGTGTACTGTGATTTTGTCTAAAACCAGCTTGAGATGAATCAATTAAATCATTATCTTCAACCCATTTAGTAAGTCTTTTATTAAGGATATAACTGTACAACTTGCCTCCAATATCTAGCAAGGAAATGCCCCTGTAATTGTCAGGACAATCAGGATAACCATTTTTATACGCAGGTAGAATAATAGACTGAGACCAACATTTTGGAAAACTACCAGAATCAAACAGTTTATTAAAGTATTGAATTAAAAATAAAATGACATCTTGAGATGAATTTTTATAAATTTCATCACTTTAATCCATTGGAACCAGATGCTTTTCCATATTTCAAAGCTTTTATAGCATCCTCAATTTCCCATTGCTCTATCGCTCTGTCTAGTGGAACACAGTCCAAGTTTGTGTCTACAGGCAAGTTAGTTTGAAAAGTATCTTCAAAATCTGGTAAATCAGTATCGTTAGGTAGATCACTATTAAAAACCATCTTGAAATGATCAAACCATTCACCAGAAGTGATCGAATTATGCTTTAATTCTTTAGATATAAGAACAGATTTAACAGTTCCCCAAAAACGTTTAGGATCGCCACCACTATTCACAAGCGAATCTAGAATTGAGTGTTTATGTTCGGACCTCTTAACGCTAAACAGATTTTTATACTGTCTCCTCGAAATCACATACATATATTTGTAATATTTGTATAATATACGTTTTCCCATTTTCTTCATTTTTAAAAAATTTCAAATCTTTGACAAGTCATTACTATAATGACGAAAGAATTGTTAACCTATACTTGTTTTCCCCCACTACTTAATTGTTCAGCATTATATTGTTTGGTCAATCAGTGGGCGATTGCATCTCTTAGGAGATCCAAGTAAAGGTTGTTCTACACAATTCTTAGCCGCTGACAATGCTTGGGTTATTGAATAGCAGAGCTGACCACTCAGACTGTTCCATACTTTTTTTAAAATCTCCCTTGCATCCTTAAATGGATCCTCAAGCATAGGCTCAAAGATTGTCCCCTACATTTTATATTGTTTGCATAATGTTGGGAAGAATCTGAAAAAATTTCAATGAAAAGATGAAATCATAAACAGACACAAAAGAGCGAACCTCATGATCATATACCGTTGTCATTCCTTCCACATTGTAAGTCACGAATCGTAATGTTTTGGCATCTTTTGAAATGCCAGATTATTGAGCCGTGGAGTGATTTGATTCACAGGCAGGGCCGAATTCCTAGCTCCTGGAGGGGGCGGGGGCTGTACGAGGAGTGTGTCTAGGGCCTGTGGTAGTGAATGTGTCTGTCAGGTGTGTTTGGCGACATTTGGCTCTGCTTCGGGTTTGAGGTGGGTGGCATGGTGATTTGACTGGGGTTTCGTTTTCATATGAAACTTGAGGAATGAAGTAAGAGCAGGCAGGAGACTGGTCACTAAATAAAGGAGACTGCTGGGACTGAAGAGAGAGAGAGAGAGAGAGAGAGAGAGAGAGAGAGAGAGAGAGAGAGAGAGAGAGAGAGAGAGAGAGGTGTGTGTGTGTGTGTGTGTTGGTCAGATTGTTCCATGTATGGCACAAACAAGATTGATGAACATTATCATTAAACTTTAAAAAATTATTATGGTATTAGAAGAAGAAGAAGAAGAGAAGAAGAAGAAGAAGAAGAAGAAAAAGAAGAAGACTGGCCAGCACAATTAAAACTAAAAAAATGTCACGACGTCTACACATTTATCAGATCATCCGAAAAGTGACATTTCCTTTCTTAGCTTTATTATGTGTGCATCGCTCTGTTTGCACGAATGTTATCGTCTCATGTCAGTCCGAAAGCATTGAACAACATTAACTGGCAGAACAGATGAACAGTTGTTTCGTCCTCCGCGTCGGAAGAGAGAGAGAGAGAGAGAGAGAGAGAGAGAGAGAGAGAGAGAGAGAGAGAGAGAGAGAGAGAGAGAGAGAGAGAGACTGACTGACGATTTATTGGCTTCAGCTTGACAAGCCACTAAGGCAAGGGGAGTACACATACGACTTGACACATTGCATCATTGAAGTGAAAGGAAAATAGATAATGCTGAAAGTAAGAAAACAATCAGAACTTTATGGATGGAAGAGAAGAGAGAGAGAGAGAGAGAGAAGAGGAGAGAGAGAGAGAGAGAGAGAGAGACGGAGACAGACAGAGAGAGAGAGAGAGAGAGAGAGAGAGAGAGAGAGAGAGAGAGAGAGAGAGAGAGAGAGGAGAGAGAGAAGAAAGAGAGAGACACTTACACTGACACTGAAAAAAGTTTAATACCATTGACTGTACAATCCTATTGGCATGGAGGGAATAATAACATTTCGCCATTATTTCAGCGACAACAGGGAAGAAATACAACAAAGTGTGTAGGAAACAGTACTGGTTCGTTTAGGCTTTTACATTCAACATTTAGAAAATTAGCAATATTTTCACAGCAATCACATGTCAAAATGAAAAACAAATTTACACATATGCATATAAAAAACATATAAACACTCACACATGTAATACGCTCACTCTCGCACGCGTACACGCACCCCCCTCATACACACGTACACACACCTGCTTGCACATGCGTACACACACACAAAGGCATCAGCGTGCGCACGAACTGATCGTGCCACATTTAGCGATACATCACAAACTAAATAGGAATTGTATTAGGAAGATCGATCATTCAACGTAAACATCAAAGAAATCATAATAATTATGTTTTATCAATTATTATACTAAAAAGGAAAACTGGTTTTGTAAGCCTATATTTCTGGGTTTATTCCGACTGTTCCAAGCAAGGGAAACAAACCTAGCGAGTGATCGTATGTTTTTATTTTTTTTATTAATTAAAAAAAAAAATTATTTTATTTTTTGTCATTTGTTGAGAGTATGCTGACAATGTCCAAATTCTTGGGAGAGTCCATTTTGAAAACCGAACATTTCTTCCTGATGTCTTCGTAAAATTCACAATGAAATAGAAAATGTATCTCATCTTCAGTTGATGCACCACACATGGGACAAGGGGAATCAGATGTACCAGCTAAGAATCATCTTACATTGGCATGTAAACCTAATGTTCTTGTTCTAAATCGAGCGAAAATGGATCTGTGCCATTTATTGTTTACAACTCTGATATAAATTTCCGTTTGAAAAACATTCTTAAAAGAAAAGAACCATGTATACTTGTCCGATTCTTCCAAATGAGAATGCCAGTCTTGTTTATGAGACGAGATTAACCGATCTTTAAATTCGGACAAAAACACCCGTTCATGTCCAACATTTTGACACATCCAAACAATCCCGAACCCATGAGTAGTCAACAACTTCTTTACAGAATATGCCCAATTTTGCTTTCCATTTTCCATCTGAATCAACATCATTTCATAAGCTTGTTTGCACAATATTTTTATTGGAAGTTGTAGCAATCTAAGCCAATATTTAATACATTTTATGTTGGTTCTAACATATAAGGGGTACCGACCAGTTTCACCATATAACATTTTATTTGGCGAATGCCGTGGTACCGATAGCAAACGTTTAATTGCATATGTATGAACCTTCTCCATTTTACTGTTGTTGAATAAACCCCATACTTCAGCACCATACGTTAACATTGGTTCAATCTGAGAATCAAAGAGTTTCCAAAAAAGAGAGAAATCAGTACAATTTAATTTTTTTTTTAATCTTAAGATTTCTATCGTGCCTTTTTTTCCCCTTTACTATAGGACCCATGTCTTTTGTAAACCCAACTTTGTGGTGAAGAAAAGACCAAGATATTTATATGAATTTGATACACTAATCTCATTGTTTCCATGAAACCACTTTTCGTGGGCTGAAAGATGTCCCCCCTGAGAGAGAGAGGAGAGAGAGAGAGAGGAGAGAGAGAGAGAGAGAGAGAGAGAGAGAGAGAGAGAGAGAGAGAGAGAGAGAGAGAGAGAACGCACTCTTCGGTAGCATGTGACATCTTTTAGCATTGTATTTGTAGCAACAGCGTCGTGCCCTAGTCTAACTTGAAACCAGTTTAATGCCATTTCCCCTAAACTTTGTGCGTTGTATTTCTCGCTTGTTATTGATCCATTTGTTTTTAACACCAAGGTGTCAGATGACTCATTGTCACAGTGTCACGAAACTTTCGCGTCTGTATTACACTGCTGCCGATCGTTACTGCCAGAGACCTGCAGCGGGACAGGAAGGAAAACACCAGAAACAACAAGAGTGGTACTGACAGCGGCTGGGTTACCTGAGAGAAAAAAACAGCAGGGAACATGATACAGGAGACTGATGCTGTTGCTGTCACTGCTGCCTCTGCAGCTGTTGCTGTTGCTATTTCTTGCTACCAACCAACAGAGCCAACCGAGGTGGAAAATAATATAAATAATTATAATAAAAAGATTCAAATCAGTAGTAGTCGAAGGACATGCTAACGTTGCGTTACAGTGATAAAAAGCAAGGCGAAACTGACTGAACGACGCCATGGGCAGAACTGGAACATTGCAAATATCAAGGTGGAGAACTGAGAGAAAAAAAACAACAAACAACAAACAAACAAAAAAAAAAAACCTGAGCAGTTGACATGTTTTGTTCTGATTTTCTTTAATATAAGTTGATCAGCACCGGCTTTTACACACGCACACACACACACACCACACACACACACACACACACACACACACACACACAACACACACACACACACACATACACACACACGCACGCACACACGCACGCACGCGCGCACACACGCGCACATACATGCACCACACAAATACACACACACACACACGCACACGCACACACACACACACACACACACACACACACACACACACACACACACACACACACACCTCTTTGAACACGTATTTATGCGCTCACGTATATGTTTTTATACCTCAGTATTGGTCTTTCATTTGATGTCATCAGTCCTGAAGACGGCCAACGACCGAAACGTCGACAACGTTTGTTCCTTTCCTTCTCCGGAGAAACTTCAGAGCATCCTGAAGAATGTTCTTATTTAAAAAAAAAATGAATATAAGAATAAAATATAGAAATAGAAATAAATAAGTAAAAGAATATTGGCAGTCGGGAAACCATTTTCAAAAAACACTAATCCTCTGAATACAACTTCATCCTTAAAACGAAACCATGACCCCAAGTCATTTGGTAAGATATTTCGGCTAGGGAACTACCAATCCTAAGTTCAGTGCTTTCGGTGGGCCGACGTGTTACAATTTGGTTTTACTTTCTGACCATCCAGCATTGCCATTGGAACTTGGTTCGGTTCAGGGAAGGTTTAAGCGACTAAAGGAGAGGGTTGGGTTCAGCCTTCCATATATCTTGACTTCAACTTTGCAATGAATCTCTGACAATTCACATTTTCTTTGGCCGTAATACAAAGGGCCTTTTTTTTTTAAAGACCAACCTCCAAAAAAGGTTTATGGACATGATGTTATCGATTGTCCTGAAGAATTACGCAAACAAGTGGCTAAGTCTTTGCATTCTGACATAGCACAAGAAACGTCGTCAGTTGGCTATAATTACTATCTAACAAGTGCTTTTTCTTTCAAATTTCTTTCATTTTTTTCTGGTGAAGTGTAAAATGCTACCATGTACAATAAACATGATCTACGCTAAAGAGTTTTATTTTTTTATTTTTTTTTTTACTGTTTTTATTCCACAAGTTTCTTTACAAATAACTGCAGCATGTCACAAATGGAAAGATATGTTAAACCATAAAAAGGTACTTGACCAAAAAAAAAAAAAAGGGGAAACCAGACCAAAACAACAACAACAACGACGACGACGACAACGACAACAACAACAACAACAAGAAGCAGAAACACACACACACACACACACACACACACACACACACACACACACACACACACACACACACACACCACACACACACACACACTTATGTAGACAGCTGCCAGTCGTTACTACACCTGTATTCCTAGTTGTTTTGTGGCTGTTCTGTAGAAACATGTGCAATAAACTGGTGATAAAATATAATTTTCTCTTAGTACGTTATGGTTGTCGAACAGATAGACGAATTGACCATGACATGGGCTTTGCAGGTAATGAGCGAAGATTAGACTGTATTATGCAGACATTCATCAATCGATTGTTGCTGTTGCTGTTGTCGTCGTCGTCGTCGTTGTTGTTGTTCTTCTTGTTGTTGTTTGTATTGTGTTGCTGTTGTTGTTGTTGTTGTTGTGTTGTTGTTCTTGTTGTTGGTTGTTTGTATTGTGTTGTTGTTGTTGTTGTTTTTGTGTTCTTGTTGTTATTGTTGTTGTTGTTACTGAGCGATTCTTACCTTCATTCTTTCATGCATTCAGTCAGTCGGTCATTTAGACATGCAACGTTCAGAAAAAGATGGTTTCTTGTATTATCAAAAAAGGTTTAACGAAACAATTTTTTTACACAGTTCCACAGAGATTGTGTAATTTCTCCTCCGAAGTTAACGATCTGTTCAAAGTCACCATCAGCGTCAGGTCTCACCATGTCCTTCACGGGACTGCAGCCGTGACACGGCACCACAAAGTCACCATCAGCGTCAGGTCTCACCCTGTCCTTCACGGGACTGCAGCCAGGGGACACGGCCCACAAAGTCACCATCAGCGTCAGGTCTCACCCTGCCCTTCACGGCTGCAGCCAGTGACACGGCACCACAAAGTCCCCATCAGCGTCAGGTCTCACCATGTCCTTCACGGGACTGCAGCCAGTGACACGGCACACTTGGTTATTCTTTGAGTCCACAGAGAAGGCCTGATCCTAATATTATCTTCCGAAATTCTGTTCTGATTTCCCCACCAATTAAAAAATTTACAAATAGAAGTTGACGGCATCGTTGGCGTAGTCAAAACTTCGGCGATCGAATCAATGAGTAGATTTGATCCATTTTGAACCGCGTATTCTCTTCATCATATAAATCAGATATGTTCGAAAACGTTTTCATTGGCCCCTTTTAGAAGAAAAAAGGAGTACTTGCTGCAATTAGAGTAACAGTCAACGAAGAAACTTTCTGTCGTCTGGAATCCTGGACAGATTGCTGTACAGCAAGATCTGTACCTGTTCTGACGGATCTTACCACTGTCCAGACAAGAACACCGTTGGTAACCATCAGCAAACAGAAGGTAACAAAGTTGATTGAGCCAGGTGTAGCCAAGGGAAGACCCGATGACAAAAACCTGCCATACATTTTTGATATCAGCAAGGTAGATTCACACGATGGTTTATCTATATCAAAACCCATAGGGGAAAGTGAGAATTGTGATGATGACGAGGATCAACACTACACCAGCCGTAAGCTGAGACTTTCTCTTTGTCCACACTACCTTAAGGCGATGTGGCCACAGTGCAAAAGGGCTGCCCTGAGCGTAGTGGTGAAACCCAGCATCCATGCAGACAAATCGGACGGCGGGGTAACCTCATGAATAAAACCGTACACCGGGACCCAGCTCGAGATGTCCTGGCACTTGAAACGGCAGTATATATCAGGTGCCAGAACGGACCCATCATCAGCCTTACCTGGTCAGAGCAAGCCAGAACCTGCAGGAAGACACAGTAAGTTGGTGCACCAATACGATGCATGATTTGGATTATTTATGACATTTCCCAACGTTCCCAAACACAAGGACAACACAAAAGCCAATCTGCGTGATAAGGAAGGCGATCCGTTCAAATCGTTCGTATGTGTCCAAAAAAGAAAGCCAAAAAGAACCTCATTGTCTTCATATGTGGTGGTTGTCGTATTAAAGAGTTTGAAGACATCTGAATGTATTTCAATTACTGTGTTTGAGTTTGTTTTATATCCTAGTTAACCCTTAGTTGTCACACTGACGTGTGTATTGTCCCTGGGAACCCGTGGGGTCCTTGTGATGGGATAGGTTAGAAAAGATGACAGGAACCCAATGTTTGTCTTCACACGGGGCACGCCTGTTTATTGAGGAAAAAAAGGTACAGAAAAGAGACATTGATTTATATCATTTAACCCGACAAGAGACAATGAGATGTGAATTTACAGACCTAAGACATTGAGATGCAGCACTTACAGATATGAGACATTGACATGTAGCACTTTAAAATATGAGACATTGGACATGTAGCACTTACAGATATGGACATTTTCACGTAAAAGTTACAAATATGAGACACTGAGATGTAGCTCTTGCGGATATGAGACATTGACATGTAGCTCTTGCAGTTTTGAGACATTGACAAGTATCCCTTACAGATATGAGACATTGAGAGGCAGCACTTAGAGTCAAGAGACATTGAGATGTAGCACTAACATGCAAGCGACTTTGAGATGTAACACTTCAGACAAGAGACAAGATATAAGAGACAGACACTTACAGGCAGACACTTACAGACAAGAGACATTGAGATATGACACTAACAGGACAAAAGACATTGAGATGTAGCACTTAGAGACAAGAGACATTCAAAAATAACACTTAGAGACGAGAGACGCTGAGATGTAACACTTAGAGACAAAAGACATTGAGAGGGAACACTTGAGTCACTGGTCTGCTTTCACAGCTACAGGGAATTTCAGCAGTGAAGGGGTTAATACAGAAGACCGCCATTCCCATGTCAAAGCTTCTGCCCATATCGGTATATACATTGAAGCATTGGTTGTGCACTGTCAATAGTGACAAGCATTTATAAGAAACTACATATGCATTCTCACCTGCACAGCGTGACTCGGTTTCGATGTAACTGATGTCGACATTTTCGATGCCTTTAAAACACACACACACACACACCACACACACACAACACACACACACACACACAACACACACACACACACACACACACAACACACACACACACCACACACACCTTGTTACAAGCAAGCAACTTCTTGGAAACTCCTGCGGGGGCTCTTTCAAATATTCTGGCCCGATTGCTTCCCGGCACTTGCCTCGGTGTCCATATTGCGACCACTTTATAATGGCCACCAGTTAGATACATTCTGTAACGCAAAACACTCAGAAACGTCAGTAAGAATAGTAAGAAAGCAACCGTATTTGGTCTGTGAATTATCCGCATACCAAGTATTCGTTTGTGAACAGCTGCAATTGTATATCCAGGATGTTGCCGTTTTAAATGACAGCCAAAATACACTCTGTCGACACTGGAAAAGCATTCATGATAATAATAATGAATACTTATATAGCGCCTAATCTCGGCTAGAGACCAAGCTCTAAGCGCTTTACAATCCACACTCGTTTACACAACGGGCTGTCTACTGGGTAGTGCCGACTGAAAAGCTGCCAGCTGGCGCTTCATTCAGTCGTTTCCCGTGACATCCAGTCAATATCGTTCACTCAGTTTCCTTACTTCCTTTATTCTTTCCATTTCTCACGCAGGTGCATGCTATGTGTAACTCTTCCGAAAGTTGGTGATGGGATTTTACGTGTGTGCAAGATGTTATGCGTGGTTCACACACAGAACTTCGGTTTATAGTCTCATTCGAAGGACTGTATGGGGAATGGAGTCCGAACCAATGTTAACTCCAAGAGAAAAATCCCCCTGTACCGAAACGGCCCGGCGGAGATTCGAACCCGCAACCCCAAGATCACGAAGTCCGGCGCTCTACTAACTGAGCTATTCCGGCTCCCAAAAGGCTCAGAAGAATAAAGTTCTTACAGACTTCTGCCTGTCGATGAGGTGTCAGAGGTTCACTGCCGAATCTAAGGCACAGATGATGAAGGGAAGGACCTATACCTCTCCTTCCACCGCTTTTCACCTTCTCTGAACTGAAGCAGATACCCACTTGTCGCTGGTGGACAGAGGGTTTTCAACCCATTTGCCGCTGGTAGACAGAGGTTATTTGTCAAAACCCATTTGCCGCTGGTGGACAGAAGGTTTTCAACCCATTTGCCGCTGGTGGACAGAAGGTTTTCAACCCATTTGCCGCTGGTGGACAGAAGGTTTTCAACCCAATTGCCGCTGGTGGACAGAGGGTTTTCAACCCATTTGTCGCTGGTGGACAGACGGTTTTCAAGCCGAAAAAACCCAACCCCGCGAGTAGTTCAAACTCACCAGTGTAAGCTTCTCAGACAAAGGCACTGAACATCTGACCACGGGCCGCACACTTGGACCATATACCCATCCCTTTCCTTCCGCCGCCTTTTACCTTCTCTGAATCGAATCAGGTACTCATCTGCTGCTGAGTCAATAGAGTTTTCAAGCCAAACAAATCCGACCTGTGATCGGTTCGAAATCACGAGCCCTCCACAGACAGACGGTCTACCTTAGCAGCAAATGGAACGCTGAGTGTAATGGAATTTGGATGTGAATAGCTTGTGGCTTAGTCTCATTATTTAAGCCATTCATTGGGAATAAATTCAAATACAGTTCAAAACGGCCTTTATACTAAGTCTTTATGAAAGTTTGTGCGCCACATAAGTTAAATAACTGACACATAATGGGTAACTGTAACTTAGCTCTCCTAGTTATACTGACACATTGCGAACTTCATGACTCTCCTTGCAGTTAGCCGCCGCCAAAATTCGGATAGGGCTTGTGGTCGTGCAATCCAGGATGTCTCGCAAGGGCCTGTCAGTTGGCAATTTCATTGTCGCAAATCCACATTACTAATCATCTATTATTATCTATTATTATTATCTATGTATGTATATGTGTTGTGTATCTGATCTTTTATCTATCTATACCTATCTTCTATCTATCTATCTATCTGTCTATCTATCTATGTATCTATCTATCTGTCTGTGTCTGTGTATCTGTCTTTGTATCTATCTATACATCTGTCTGTCTGTCTATCTATCTGTCTGTCTATGTATGTATGTATGTATGTATGTATGTATGTATGTGTGTATGTATGTATGTATGTATGTATCCATCCATCCATCCATCCATCCATCCGTCTGTCTGTCTGTCTGTCTGTCTGTCTGTCTGTCTGTCTGTCTATCTATCTATCTATCTATCTTGAACAAATTATTAGTGGGGGAAAATCAAGTGCGGGATAACAATTCCTCTATCAGTTACAGTTATTACATTGCAAAGATTTACACTGAAAGACGACGACAAACAATCTCTAAAAAAAAAGAAGGGGAAAGGGTATTGTGAAAAAGAAAACGGGAAAGAAAAAAAAAAAGGACTTTAGATTATAAACACAAAATTCTTCACTTTCTTCGTAGTCCATCTTGAAAGCAGAACAGTTCATATCGCCTGCTCAGAGGCCCTTCGTCCGCTAAATTTATCAATGAAAAACGGCTGACTGTGTCGGTGCCCCCTTGGCATCAAATGGAGATATACCACAGTCTGTAGGTTTGTGCAGTCTAACCACCAAGGGTTCAAAAGCAGAATCCAACAGCAGCCAGTGAAGGGTAGAAAAGCAAAACGAAAAGAAAACGCTGGAAGGAAATAAACTGCTAGAAAAACTAAAATCATTAATTAAGTAAAGACTATTAGATATAGGGGGAAATGTTTTATATCGACAGCTCAGAGGCCTTTCGTCCGTTGATTCGGACTCGTCAGTGAGGCACGATTGATTACATACATACATACGTACGTGCGTACGTACATATGTACGTACGTACTTACGTACATATATACATACATGCATATATGCATACATACATACCTACATATGTATCTACCTACCTACCTACCTACCTACCTACCTACCTACCTACCTACCTACCTACATACATACATACAAACGTGTGTGCGTGTGTGTGTGTGTGTGTGTGTGTGTGTGTGTGTGTGTGTGTGTGTGTGTGTGCGTGCGTGCGTGCGTGCGTGCGTGCGTGCGTGCGTGCGTGCGTGCGTGCGTGTGTGTGTGTGTGTGAGTGTGTGTGTGTGTGTGTGTGTGTGTGTGTGTGTGTGTGTGTGTGTGTGTGTGTGTGTACACGTACATACATACATACCTTCGAACATACATACATACATACATGTGTGTGTGTGTGTGTGTGTGTGTGTGTGTGTGTGTGTGTGTGTGTGTGTGTGTGTGTGTGTGTGTGAGTGTGTGTGTGTGTGTGTGTGTGTGTGTGTGTGTGTGTGTGTGTGTGTGTGTGTGTGTGCGTGCGTGCGTGCGTGCGCGCGCGCGCGCTTGAGACCAGTTTTAACAGTCATAGATTAATTTCTATGGCAACATGAACACTACTAGTAATGGCACAACTAAGCGGAAGTTGACCACAAGGACGTGGGATCGACAGGATCTATACCAGAGACACCTACAGGCCATTCAAAAAGTTGTGTGTCGCCAAGTGTGACAGGTTTTTCTCAAGGCTGCAGCCCCCAGGCCCAGCGTTCTCTCCTACTCCCTTGGGTGGGTGGGTGGGGGGGGGGGGGGGCTGCCTATGTGTCCGCATCCACGACTTCAGCCATACAGGCCAAGACTACTGAGGAAAACTCCAAGCACCTGCGTGGCATCTGCTCTTATGCCTCTGTCAGCTGGTGGCCATAATCATAAGCTTTCACAATCATCGACCATGCCGTCTCAGCGCCACGTCGGTCTCCATCAGTGTTCCTGCCTTTGTCGTCGTATTCTTCACTCCCTGTGTACCGTCCTGTTTCGTTAGCCCGCAGACCGCAGGAAAAAGACTGCCTCCTCTAGTCTTCTACTAGCGCAGCCTTCTTCTCCAACATTTTGGAGCTCCAGCACAGCCTCACTGTTGCCAGTCAAACCACACAGCCTGCCTGCAGCTCTTCGTGGTCAGTTCACAACACCAGTAACGGACACCCTCTTACCGGCTCCGATTTCTATCCCCACCTAACGGGCAGAGGCGTTCTTGCTTGGCACAGGCACGTGACGAAGAATGAACACCTCTCCCCTCCATTTTGGAGGACATTATGGACGATGAGAGCGTGCGTGACGACTGCGACCCCTTTGAAGACATTTCAGAAGGGGTTTCAGCTGTTTGAACTGCGTTCAGCTGCAGAAATCTTTATCATCTACGGGTATAAACTACATCAGTGCTTGAATAATTTAGTTGACTAACATGGCACCGCTGTCATCAACAAAATGTAGCCTTCTTTTTTTTTTCTGAGTGAGGCAAAGTCAACATAGTGATTTAGGCCACCATGAAACGACAGGAAGGGAAACAACTATTGAGACCCATTCCATCTCGTCATCGTCAAGTGGAGTGTGACTGGGCATCTAGATTGGCATGTCGAGCTCTCTCGCCAGAAGAGTTTTCTTCTTCAGGACAGAGGCCACCATGACAACAGACCGCCCTTTTGAAATCGGCTCCTCAGGGAGACACAATGGTAGGATCGGCTATGGAAACAGCAGAGGTTATGCCCCAAAAATATTCCCCTATCAGCCAGACTACCACAGGTCAAAAGAGCAGGAGGCTTGTCTCTGAATGGGTGGCATGGGCGAAATCACACGAGAGACCATGTGTACCTCAGGCAGTCACTGTTATTAGCAAGATTTCTTCCCAGCCTCCACTTATATATAAATCCTAACAACTCCGATTTATGCCAACTCGGAACTGGTGTACGCTGATGTCAAAGGTCTTCGAAAAGGAGCCATTGAGAGGGTAATCAGGGATGTAGGGTTTACAACCGTGTGTTTTTCACATCCACCCCCACCCCACCGAAAACTAAACAAACAAACGGGGAAACCTGCATCCAATATGAACCTTAAACTCCACCACAAGTTTTTTTAAGAACCCAGAGATTTTCCATGACCACTTTGAAGGACACAGCGCCAGCTAACTCAACTAAACCGTTGGACTCTGTACAAAAAACACACAAAGTTCCTCCAGTTCATTTGAAGAGATCAGACACATAACAGTTACATGGCTTTTCTAGTTGGCCCTCTACCTGCGTACCTTTGAGTCAGAATCGTCTTTTACCTGGACGATGCCTTGATCTCACTTCATCCCAGCCCAGAGCTTTGGAAATCCTCCAACAGACCTAGTCTCTAATTGAGAGGACTGAATTTTAACCTCAGCTCCGATAAAATAAGAATTTTCCCTATCTAGGCCTTCAGTGTGTGTGTGTGTGTGTGTGTGTTGTGTGTGTGTGTGTGTGTGTGTGTGTTGTGTGTGTGTGTTGTGTGTGTGTGTGTGTGTGTGTGTGTGTGTGTGCGCGTGCGCGTGCGTTGTTCTCTCATTTAACGTCCTTCCACTAAAAGTATTCAGACAATATTATAGTGTAGAGTGGGCTTGATGTAAGGAATGAGAGAGATGCATTCTTTAGGGAGTGTAAGGGAGTGTAAGTTTTAAGTGGTACGTAATGAATGTAATCATAACCCTCCACCCCACCCTATTCATCAGAACATTTAACTTAAACTAAAATTGTAACTGTAGCAATCACAAATGCTAAAGAATAAATATTAAGTGAACAGTCTAATAAACATTTAGAATAGATTCAAGAGTAGCAAAATTGTTTAATATACTAGATAGTGGTAAAGGAGTCGATCCATCAACAAAACCCTCAAATACCTGATTATTAAAAAGCTCTTTTGTTTTGGGACAATGAATCAGTAAAATGATTGACACTTATAGAATCCCCACACATACATTTAATATCTTTGCAATATTTTGTTTTAAACGAATTTAAACGAAGCCTATGGATTAGACTTTCAATCTCCCTGGATGAGAAAATATATCTTTTGTATGATGTTATCCCATTGTTTTTGTAATTACATTTGATGCAATTGTTATAATAATATATGTCCGAGTTCCTCAGTGTTTTTGTCGCATTATCATGAGATGTTTTATTTATGATAGAGAAACATTCTGTCAGATCTAAGCGAACGTTTATTGTTACTGTGCCGCTAAGGTTTTTGAGCTGCCTTTTGTGCGTGCGTGTGTGTGTGCTCATGTGGGCAACAAAAAGGCGGTGACCTACGTTCTCCTTGGAGGATGGGACAAGGTCACTCATTCTGTTCCGCGTGGCTTGCTTGTTCTGCTTTGGTACCAACCCAGCAAATTACTACTGATCTCAGCATACCCGAGGGGGGAGGGGTAGTGCCGTTGCTAACTGTCATTATGGAACAGAGACACAGTATCATTTTGGCGAACCACAGTTCAACCTGTTTGCATCCAGGCAGACAGAACTAGCTCCACAAGTACATGTGTCTGTAACCGGACCACGTTTACGCCTATGTAGTGGACGCCTTTAGCCAGACATGAGAGTTTCCTCTGCTGTAGCATCTTCACCATCCACTGTGATGCCAACGGTGGCGCAAGAGTTTAAGAAAGAGTAACTTCAGGATGCTGCTTGGGGCCCCTGGACGACACTAATCATTAATCAACAGGCAGGACAACATGCCACACAGGGTCCTGCTGATGATGGCCCTGTTGACTAACACTGTGAAAGGCCGGCCGGCCGGGCAAGAACCTGGAAGTTCTGATGCTGATGGTGTGGCCCCATAAGCAGTAAGCCATAGGCTCAGCCTTCTGTCAGCGACCTTTGAAGTACCTGGGGGTAGCTGGCTGAGAAATACCTGATGATTTTAGGCAATGTGGCGTGTGTTGGAGGTGTTCTGTGCAAATATCTTTGGACACATCAACCGTTTGTGTAAGGAAGCTGCAGCAATACCTACAGTGCTTCTTTCAGATAGACCTCCCTTGGATGACGATTCCTGTTTAGTGCTCGACTGTCACTAGCATCTTCGAGGTACACAAACTGTTCATATTCGGTTGTGTGTCGTTTTATTAAAGGCGTGTTTGATAGGAGGCCCTCATCTGTGAAACATGCTCCTACCTGGAATATTAGAAGTGTTCTACTGCATTTTGGTCATGTGGCACCCACCTGTTTAGATTTCTTTGGATACGCTAGCATATAAAGTAATTTTATGCTTGTTTACGTCTGCTGCATATACAGAAAAGAGGAGATCTTGTCCTTGTTAATGTCGATGGTTCGTTGTGTCATATTACTGACAGTTGCACGGTATTGCAGGCAGCTTTCGGTTCGAACAGAGACAGGCCGTCTCACCGACCTCCTGTGAAATTGAAGGTGTGTTAAGATAAGTAATTGTGTCCAGTTACATACGTATTAGTATATGAGAGAAGCATGGACATCCCACGACCGGGATCACAGCGAATTGTATCTCCATTCACGTATAAATTCTCTAAAACTAGCCACCATTAGACGATGGATTACAAACACTCTTCGGGAGGGCCAGGGTAGCCGCGTTGATATTATGAACACGTGTTACAGCTTACAACTGTGCTGTACAGCTTGATGCTCCATTACAACCTTTCATGACGAGCACTGACTGGTCAAGACACACGCACCCTTCGGACATTATATTACAAGTTTGTCACAGGAAACTATGTCCTGCAATGCCATGCGGTTTGAATCATGGCGAAGTATGTGGGCTTTGAATCATGACGCTGTACTTTCTACCGAGAGATGGTTTGTTGATCAACTTCCATGTACATGTCTTGTCGTTTTCTTAGCTTGTGTGCGGGTGACTATACTGCATGTGTGCAGAAACATTGTGCAAGTCATTCCGAAAATTGTACGCTAAGATTGTATGTTTGGATCAAGGTGTCAAGGTCTGAGAAGGAATATTGCACTGAGGTCAATATTGTGCTGGTTTGCTTTACCTTCTCCAGGTAAAAAAGGCTAAAAGCAATCAATCAAAATGCAACAACCAAACAGTAAACCTAACGCTTCAGTCTTTGCATAACGTAGTGCAGAAATGAATAAATTGAAGAGTATAACAATACAACCAACGCGTACGTCTTTGCACTAGCATAATGTAGAAATGGATAAATCGTAGAATATGACGATACAAATCAGAATACCTGCACTATTGTACGAAGGCTTACACAATGATGATCGGATAGTTTCTCCAACTTGGAGTTTGTGATTATCTTCACTTCACGAAAGACTGGTAGAACGCAGAGGGAGACAGAAAAAAAAAACAAACCCGCGAGGCTCCGAGGGATGCTGAGTCTTGGATGAAGCAATGGCATAGTGTCAGACCTGAGCAAGGTCCCTCCGGTTCATCCTTGTCTTCCTAATGTGTTTAATAGAGTACAACAGGTTGAAAAAGACAGTCACAGTAAAATGGCCGCCATACGAGCACCAAGCAAGGCTAGACTGGTTTCCAAGCTAGATGTGCATGCTTTCAAAATGTTTACACTTTTTGTACTCCCAGTTCTTGTAGAACAGGGAGTACTTTACAATGGGAACGAAGAAATGTTGTCTGTGTGTGTCTGTCTGTCCGTGGTCAAAATGTGTTCCACTCGCTCCAGACAAAACTTCTGGGCCGATCTTTCTGAAAATTTGTAGGTATGTTCATTATGGTTCATGGATGATGCCTGATGTTTGATTTTACCAGAATAGCCGTTACCAACGGCTATAAAGGCCCAAAATGGTTTTTTCTTCTTTATGGAATATCTCAGTGACGAAATACATTATGACGCATGTTTGATTGTGAGGTTTGTTTATTTGACAAATACATATGGAAAGTACTGTATTTGACTGATTTTGAAATAGCTTTAGATCTAATAACTGACTGGTAGATCATGGGTATTTTCATAGTAAACATGCTCTTGACATGTACACGCGTATTCAAGATAAACTGGGAGCACGTTTATATGCTTTGCATCTTGTTGTTGTAACTACCAACACTATGAACTATCCCAGCGGAAAATCTGGTGTATCTCATTAGACATTGCGTACAATTCTGTGCTATTCATGTTGCATCGGCAATCAATTTTGGCGACATGTTTCAAACGGTGGTCATATCGGATAATCTATTGGGTTTGCTTTTAACCTCAGTCTGTGGTTTATGATGTAAGATAGTCAATTGCTAAACTTGATGCCATCGTGACCATCCTCCTTAAAATTTCAATGTGTTTCACAGACTCCTCCTAAAAATTTCAATGTGTTTCACAGACTCCAAAAATTTCAATATGTTTCACACTCCTAAAAATTTCAATGTGTTTCACAGACTCCTAAAAATTTCAATGTGTTCCACAGACTGCATGGTCAGGGGTATGTATGGCAGCCATTGAAATAATCAATACGTTTAGATTTACGTGCCAAGCGCAATCCATGGGCCTGAATTTGGTTTCACTCACGCTGTTCAGTTGTAAGTTTCATGTGCTCCATTGTACAGCCACTGTATTTTGGCTGCAATTTTGAAATGGCAGGAATATTGATTACATCCTTTGGTTTACGCCCAGAAGAATTATGTAACTATTATGTAAGCTACCCACATCCTAAATTCATTACATTTTGATTATTTTCATTTATGTTTTGAGGTGTTCTGTGATGCAGGATACGTCAAAAGGCTGCCGTTTTGTAAGCGGCAACCATACTTGTGAAAGTCGAATGTCAGAATAGCAACATGATTTGAAGTGTTTGTGGAAATCCATCAGTTATTTTCAAAAAGGTGTTGGCTTTTTAGGAAATTTAAACGTTTGAAGGCATATATCCTATGAATGAACCAGATTTGAGAGAGAGAGAGAGAGAGAGAGAGAGAGAGAGAGAGAGAGAGAGAGAGAGAGAGAGAGAGAGAGAGAGAGAGTTTATGGCGTGATGTGCTTCGGTGGGTTGCAGCGTACTGCATTCTGATAAACTGTTCTGCATCGTGTTGCGTTGTATTTGTTTCCCCGCTGGAGCAAACTCACAGACATGTAGCTAAATAGAGTTCACTTGCAGCAACTGAATGTTACAACTACCGAACTGACAAAATACTGACCAGATGAATCGGGGATCATGGCAGTGAAGTCTTTTTCACGTGTAGACATGCCTACTGTCCCCTTCACGTCTGGCTGTAAGGTGACGCTTCGCTGTGTTGTATTTGTATCCCCTCAGCAACACATTCACACATATATTCTAAAGTTCACCAGTGATCAAATGTTAAAACGCCGGCTGAAATGGCAAATACTGATGGGGGCTGTTTGATTGATGGACCGGGCACAACAACGACAGTCAAGTGTTTCTAATATGTAGACATGCATATCATCACTGTCGTGCTTGGCTGTAAAATAAATTTCTACATGACGCAATTCCCTAAGAACTGAAAGAAATTTATGTCTGCATATAAAACAAGACGTTCCAACCCATTCACTCATTTCCTCCTCCTCTTTCTATTTTTCACCTGACCTCAAGCCAGTGTTTATCATTTAAAAAATCCTAAACCGAATGAAATTGATTTTTCTTTTTCCTTTGATCCTGTCACTGGCATCAGCTGGACTTCGTGATCACCCGAAGACCCTTGCTCAATCACGTGCTCATCACCTGCAGTTACCACGGTGCTGACTCCCACTGTCCGCCATGGAGGAGCTCGAGGCCCCACCCACCATTGAGGAACTCGGCAAGCCATCGACTTGCTAGCCTGTGGGAAAGATCCGGGTCACAACGGCATTTCGCCAGAAGTCATCAAAGCCGGCAAGGAGAGCTCCAACCTCAGTCACCTCCATGAGCTTCTGCTGCAGTATTGGGAGGAAGGGACTGTACCCCAGGACATGCGTGATGCAAATATCATCATGCCATACAGGAACAAAGGGGACCACAGCGATTGCAGCGATTGATAACTATCGCAGAATATCCCTCCTCAGCATTCTTGGCAAAGCCTTCGCCTGCGTCTCCTCAACAGGCTGCAGCTACTCGCCGAACGAGTGTGTTCAGAGGCACAGTCCGACTTCAGAGCTGTGAGGTCGATTGACATGATATTCTCCTTGAGGCATCTACAAGAGAGGTACCGCAAGCAGAGACGACCCTTGTTCATTGCTTTCATGAAGGCGTAAGACTTCGTCAGTAGGTCAGGCTTCTTCACCCTACTCTATCGGATTGGATGTCCCCCCCCCCCCCCCCAAGCACCTGAAGATGATCATGTCCTTCCATGACAACATGAATGGCACTGTTCAGTACGACAGTTCATCTTCGGACCCCTTCCTAATCAAGAGCGGTGTTAAACAAGGGTGAGTACTCGCTCCAACACTCTTCGGCGTCTCCTTTTCCCTGCAGCTGCACCATGCCTTCCAACATCTTCGTCCGCACTAGGAGCGACGGAATCATCTTCAACCAGGCACGCCTCCGAGCAAAGACGAAGGTGCGGAAAGTCCTCATCAGGGAGATGCTCTTCGCAAATGACGCCGCCCTCACTGCCCACGCCGAGGAGGCCCTACAACGGCTCATCACCTGCTTTGCAGATGCCTTCACCGAGTTCGGCCTCACAATCAGCTTAAAGAAGACAAATATTATGGGTCAAGACGTCAGCAGCACTCCCTGCATCTCCATCAGCGATCACATCCTTGAAGTGGTCGACGACTTTACTTACCTGGGCTCCATCATCTCCAGCAACCTGTCTTTGGACGCCGAGCTGAACATGCAGATCGGCAAGGCAGCAACAGTGATGACCCGTATAGCGAAGAGACAACACCATGCTGACGTCAAACACCAAGATTAAAGTGTACCGAGCCTGCGTGCTGAGCACTCCTCTATACGGAAGCGAAGCAAGGACCCTGTACTGTCGACAAGAACATTGACAGAACGCCTTCCACCTGCGCTGCCTCAGAAGACTCCTGGGCATTATTTGGCAGGACCACATCACTAACATGGACGTCCTGACCCAGGCAGGGTTGTCTAGCATGTACGTTCGCCATGCGGACACAGAAACGCCTGTGCTGGCGTGGCCACGTCAGCGCATGGACGACGGTGAGGTGGCTACGGGCTCCAGACCCACAGGACGGCCCGCTCTACACTACGAGGATGTTTGCGAGCACGACCTGAGGGCAGGCAGCCTCGACCAGACCTGGAGACAGGAGCTTCAGACAGGGTCAGCTGGCGGTCCACTACCAAGGCCGGTGTCGTATATAATACTGTCGCTCATAAAATCGTGTCGCAGCGACAGTATTTCCCGGGAAATACTGCATTTTATGGACAGCTACAATATTCTATGGGACATTTTTTCGTGAAAAGTTGTCGCGCGACATTTTTTTCCAGCAATTATTGTCGCTGCAACAATATTTCACGTGAAATGCTATCGCTGCGATACAATTCCACGGCGACAGTATTATATACGACACCGGCATCAAGCAAGCAGAGCAGAGGAGAGAGGCCCAGTGGGAAGAACGGAGGTGCCGCAGACGGCAAAGAATTGCCCAAAGACACTCATGACCGAGACTTCACTTGCAGCAACTGCGACAGAGTCTGCCGCTCGAGGATCGGGCTCCTCAGCCACTACAGATGCTGCAACTCCTTAACTGACCGATACCTGGCGCAACACCATTGTCTCTCGAAACAGACGGATGCCAACAACAACAATAGATCTTACCTATCACATATTGAACTGAAAGATGTTAATTATCTGACCCCAGTAAAGATAGTTTTCAAGGAACGCATTATCAGCAAGAAATATGCGAAGGATATTTGAAATAACTACCTAAATCCTGCCTTACATATTTGACACCAATATTTTCATTTGTACAAAAGTAAGAAATGATCACTGGCATCAGATATTGCACATGTTTCCTCCGTGTCAGATTTTGAGCTCCCCTTGAGTACGATCGTTTCTGAGTGTTCGATAACGCGAGTTGTATGTTAAACAAGTTGTTCTTTCACTTCTTTAGCACTTAGAAATTCCTGCTACTTAATTCGGGCGTATGAATAACTACATTAATCGCAACATCAAATATCTCTCACAAATTATCTACCAACGTTGGGTTACAATATCAGATTTACATCTTACGAAACAAACTCAGTGTATGTTTTTGAAACGTGTCAGTCTTTTAACGCTGCTAAACTGGCATCGTGTGGAACACAGATATGATCTGAGAGAAAAGAATACTGTGGTTTCTGCGCATCAATGTACTGACAAAGACTTTGCTAAACACAAGCAGACAAAGAGTTGCTTTCACTGATCGTAATTTTCAGATTGATTGAAATAACTTAAGTCCACATCATGGTGATGTTGATGTTTGAACATTCATATACATAAAGTAACTACATTATAGAGCAGACTGTTACACGAGCATTGTATCACAAAGTTTGTACCAGGCACACGATGTGTTTAGATACACGTAATAGAAAACGTGGGTATGATATATACAGAGAGAGAGAGAGAGAGAGAGAGAGAGAGAGAGAGAGAGAGAGAGAGAGAAGAGAGAGAGAGAGAGAGAGAGCGAGAAGAGAGAGAGAGAGAGGGAGAGACAGAGACAGAGAGACAGAGACAGTGAGACAGACAGACAGACACACACACACACAAATACACACACAGAGACGTGATGCGCGCGCGCGCGCGTGTGTGTGTGTGTGTATGTGTGCGTGCGAACGTGTGTACGTGCGTGCGTGAGTGCGCGCGCGCGCATGTGTGTGTGTGTGTGTGTGTGTGTGTGTGTGTGTGTGTGTGTGTGTGTGTGTGTGTGTGTGTGTTTCGATGCACTGATATCGTACATACACACATGGGAATCCTCGTTAACCAGTTAGCAGTCAGGGTGATTTATTGTTGTTCTGAGAACTGATTTATGTGTTTTAACTGCGAAATTTGCTCGTAAATCTTTTTTTTTTTTTTTTTTGATGTATCACGACGATAGGACAAAACCCTTGACACCCGCATGTAATTTTACACCTTGTGTTAGGAAATAAACTGAACATGCCGTCAGTTGAGAGAGAGAGAGAGAAGAGAGAGAGAGAGAGAGAGAGAGAGAGAGGAGAGAGAGAGAGAGAGAGAGAGAGAGAGAGGAGAGAGAGAGATGGAGGGAGGGGGAGAGAGAGAGAGGATGCAAACCTGCTAATACATGACATGATTATAATCATTGCATTGAGTACGATTAATTTGATAACATATATATTTTATATAAAGGAAGTTTACCCAGGGAATCAGTCTAGTTCGTTTGGTATTCATTTTAGCCAGTGTATGCTTTCTCATCAAGTAGAAATAATGTAATTGACAGTTGCTGCGTCATATGAGTTTTAAATTTCTTCTGATGCCATGCCGTTATGTATCAGCTGCCAACTACTGTGAAGGTTGGTAAAGCCAGTTTCATACATGTAATATATTTCTGTACCGTGCCATCTTGGTAAGAGTTTATTTTTTTAAATTTTTTTTTCATTTATAACCGATTTTTTTTTCCATTTTCACTCACATTTATCATCAGTGCCCGTTAACTGTTTAGAGTGTTCTATATTTTGGGGCATTGCAGATGCTCATGGTTTCCGTTTAAGCGGTTTGTTGCTGATCAGTACTTGGCTGACAATTGGTAGTCTGGACTCGCATGACCCATGTAGTGATACTGTGATACACCTCATCCGGTGTAACAGCCCGTTCTTACCCCCCTCTGGAACTTACCCCGGGGTAAGTCTGGGCTAGCCTGCTTTTACCCCCGGGGGTCATTCTAGGACTAACTAGTTTGGGCTAGCCTGGATTTACCCCCCCCCCCCCTCCCAAAAGGTTAGTCTAGTACTATTTGGAATCTTTCTCCACCCCACCCCACCCTTCAAACAAGAGAGGGTTATTCAGGGTTTTCCTCTGCCTTTTCCCAACACGCACACCCGCCTTTAAAAAACATTGTGTTAGCCTGCATATTTACCCCTCCTCTCCCACTTCCTATATACAGTCAGTTGGTTTAGACAAAGTGTAGTTTTAGACTCTTCTCAATAGATGGACCTCCTACTTCCCCAACCCCCCTCGCCCCACACACACCCTGGTTCACTAACAGATACGTATTAACATTTCTCGCGCTAGCTTACATGCGTGGGTCAGTACTGTTCCAGCTAGTCCTGGAATGACCCCGGGGGTAAAAACAGGCTAGCCCAGACTTACCCCGGGGTAAGTTCCAGAGGGGGGGGGGGGGGGGTAAGAATGGGCTGTTACACCAGTGATTGTGTGGAGTCTGGACACCCATGATCTACGTATAGAGACGTTTGACACGTCTTTTTGTTCAATGGACGTAGGTGATATAAACATCAGTATAGGAATCTGTGTTGCATACGTTAAAATCATCAGACTCACACATGCACATCTGTGTTGCATACATCAATTCATCAAACACCTACATGCCTGACAGAAATGGACAGGCCGCCTCCGTGAATTCATGCAGTGTACATGCGATATCAGGAATGGAGGGAGCATAGAATGTATGCGGCTGGAATATGGACAGGCAGGATGAGCATGAGAACTGTTTCAGTATTTGAAGCAGTGTGACAATTTTGTGTACACATATTTACCACATTGCATGTCACTGTTGCAATCATCGCACAACTGGGAGTTATACAATAAACAAAGCAAAATTGAATACGTTGAAGCAGAGGTCACAGGCCAATGAGGGTGTATCCAAGAAGCCACTGAACAAGTTTGGTAATGTCACATTGAGCAAGTCACCCCCCCCCTCCCCCCCCACCTCCTCCTCCATTTTGTTCTTTTTCCTTCCTTTATTTCTTTTCTATTTTTTTTAAATTTATGACCCTTTTTTTTTGTTTAACCGTGAAATCAGTCCATAATTTCAACAAACCGTGACCATCAAAAGACTGAAAACACTCGCCTCTCGTGTGGTTGCGTTATTTAACGTACCGTGACTGAACCAATATCTCGCCTTTGTGTGGTTGCATTATTTAACGTACGTGACTGACCAATATCTCGCCTCTTCGTGTGGTTGCATTATTTAAAACGTACCGTGACTGACCAATATCTCGCCTCTTCGTGTGGTTGCGTTATTTAACGTACCGTGACTGACCAATATCTCGCCTCTTCGTGTGGTTGCATTATTTAACGTACCGTGACTGACCAATATCTCGCCTCTTCGTGTGGTTGCCATTATTTAAACGTACCGTGACTGACCAATATCTCGCCTCTTCGTGTGGTTGCATTATTTAACGTACCGTGACTGACCAATATCTCGCCTCTTCGTGTAGAACCAAGGCGAGGAATGCATTACAGACTTTGGTGGACCCCCGTGCTTTGTTTCCAATGGATCGATGATGGGTGCCATTGAGTTTAAGTTTCAGGTTCATCAAGGAGGTGTCACTGCGTGCGGACTAGTCCATTTACTCTACACCACATCCGCTAAGTTTGAGACCACACTGCGTTATAATTTAAAGCTGATGGATAAATGAATTTAATGACTAAGATGAGAGAATTTAAGAAGAGGGTGTCGTTGGCTACGGACGTAGCAGATGTCTGACCTGCGCATTACCCAACGCAGTGGTCAGGGCCTTGAGTACCTACCGTAACATTGGCTGTGCCATTATTATCATTGTATTGTGTGTGGTAAGTGCACACATGTTGTGGTGTGTGTATATGGGTGTTGGGTACGGGCCCGTCTGGGTGTGTGGGGTGTGTGTGTGTGTGGTGTGTGTGTGTTGTGTGTGTGTGTGTTGTGTGTGTGTGTGTGTGGGGTGTGCATGATGTGTTTTGTATGCGGTGTGTGTGTGTGTGTGTGTGTGGTGTGCGCGCGCGCGCATGCGCGCGAGTGCACGTGCGTGCGTGCGTGTGTGCGTGCGTGAACGTGTGCGTATGCGTGTGCGTGTATATGTGTGCGCGTATGTGTGTATGTGTCAATCAGGAGAAACAGTCGTTTTTCTTTGATTCTTATATGATGCTTTTGTTTTCCTCACTAGGATCTGAAATCGCTTCTTGCAATACGAAATGAGTTGCATTCGAACTACGACTTTTTTTTTTTTTTTTAGACCAACACCATTGATGTCTGTTCTGGGCCTTGGGGTGTTGTAGGAGGCTGTGGAAAACACTTTCAATGATGAAAAAAATGATGTGTAGCAAACCAGGATACCGGCTGACTTGTAGATCTTCAACATGTTTCCGTCTTTTACTTCGCGAGTACCGGGTGTAGTTGTTCATCTGACAGCGGTCTCAGCTTGTGTTGTCAGTGCAACATACTTGTACAGGTGTCCTTAATCATGTAGATATGGAGTAAGTGTACGACGGTTTTAAAAACCAGGTTAGGGAGATATTCTGAACATGGCAGTTTTGATTAACATTGTCCACATTAATTCAGTGATATTTTGCATGGTGTACGACATCTAGGGTAGGACTGCAGATTAAGGAAGGAAAAGGGTTACAAACAAGGCATGCATCTGGGAGAATGTAGTCTTGATGGGAGCTGAATGTAATTGTTGGTAGAGTTCTGTTACGACTCATCTAAAAATACTGACCTAACAGGCGGGTTTGTATGGTATGAGAAATAACTACTAAACGAGAACACTAGTGGCGTACAAGGAGATTAATTCTGGACTTCGTATGCTATCCTAGATGCCATGTCAAAGTGCTGTGGACCATATCGGGTTTATTTTAATGGCGTAACTGTAAGTCAGATTCAGAACACGTGTTACACGTGGTTGTGACCGTTTTCACACATGAGTGTGTAAACTAACCTGCACCACTCTTTTGTCACTTGTTGTGGTAGCCGTGGGTTCATTTTGTATGGTTGTGTTATTTATCGTTTTTAGTATTGGAGACACACAGGAATGCTCCCGGTGTTCGTAGGAAGTCTAGGATCACCCACTGCAAGCTGGTAGACCCTGCCGGTAAGATAGTGCGTGACTGTGATCTATAATAATAATAATTAAGTGCATGGGAATTAGGAACTTGCCTGATCATCAGAACTGCAAACATCACCCCAAGCACGTAAAGGAAACAATAAAAGAGACCAGCTCCACCACTGGCAAGCTGGAAGTTTCAGAAGATGAGGACGAAACATACGGGCAATTGTCACAAACGAAGAGCTCAAGGCGCTGTACGTGGACATGAAACAGCCGTTAGAAGACACAGCTAGCAAACTCGAGCATGCTGACAAAATACATATCTTATTTGCAGAAGGAGAGCTTTGACTAGCGTAAAGAGAATAGCGTTGAATTTACAGTAAGAGGCAACCAGCTGAAATGGTGGAATAAGGCAGCAATGGCTCTGAGTGACTCCTGACCCTAGGCCTAAACACCATCATTGGCCCTGCTACTCCTGTCATCTTGTGCAGCCTGACCTACCCTCCAGACCTAATGCAAAGACTAGTTCTAAAGAGAACTTCACATCTATCGTCAGAGATATCCCCAGAAGAAACAACTAGTTTATCTGTTTGCCTTCGATACGAGAGTGAATGCAACAAACGTTTCATGGACTTACCTGTCTTGAACAGATGAGCATGGGCAAATGAACGAGAACAAGCAGCAACCAACTGTTTGAGTAGTTTGAGTCCCATGACATGTGTTATCGAAAAACGCATTC
Source organism: Conus ventricosus (assembly GCA_018398815.1). NCBI lineage: Eukaryota > Metazoa > Mollusca > Gastropoda > Neogastropoda > Conidae > Conus > Conus ventricosus. Next base: position 33,385,953 of record CM031617.1, on the reverse strand, counting down.
TTTCAGACCAAGCTCCATTATAGGGTTTCTTGAAAGCACCTGTGTTAAAAGCATTGTTACCAGCTGGAATCTATTCTTGGTCAGGCGCACGGAGCGATGAAACGTTCTCCAATTACGCTCCTTCTACAGTGCAAAATGCGTGACAGACCACTCCTAGAAGCAGCAAAACGAGGAACTAACCGAAGAAGTTTCTCTGCACCCAGAAAAAAGGGGGAATCCTCACGTCGATGTTAAAATGATGCATTGGACAAATTTTCTAGAGCAGTTTGCAGAAATCCTTTCAGATGGAATTGGAGCTTTGCAACCCAGAAATTCTGATACCAAGAAATGAGAAACACTGTAGAACATCATGCACTGTACAGCCGCGCCAATCTTTGCTAAAAACAAAATAGTTATAATCACTTGTTAAACCCAATTTTTTTTTTCTTCCAGTCAAATCAAAAACAAACAAAAACTCCTCTCATTGAAGCCAAGCATGCGACCATCGCCAGGTGCAGGAAGTCATTGACCAAATAGAGGAGTAGAAGTTGCAGATTTTGACGGGTGCCACAAGCAATGCTAAATCGGGCGTTATGCCAGTAAGTATTGAGTAGAGCTCTTCAAAACATCCAGACAGCGTGACTGGGGAAAGTCAGGGGAATGGACGATGGTATCAAGAAAGCACTATGATCAATTCCCACACAAGGCACCCCTGCTTAGAAGTCCTCTTCCAAGAAGTGATCACAGACAAAGGCGATCAGAGAGAGAGAGAGAGAGAGATGGGTGGAAACATTCTTCAAACCTTTATTTTCGAGAAAATGTAGTATTTTCATCAGCCCTTAACGCCATAAAGTGACCTGCAGTCAGGGACAAACCAGATGCCAAACGATGATAGAGGTACTCAGCACTGCCAATGGTAGCTTGACCCCATGCAGGGCACCTAGAAACGATCAGGTCACCCACAGTTTTTATTATGCGTTGCATCTCACTCCTCAGCATCACTTGCACACGCTTAGCCCGTGTAGTTTCTAAACCGACACTAACAATCAGCAGTTCGCGCAGAGGAAACACAGCAGTAAACATGACAAGGATGAAGAGATCACAGTAGTGACACGATAAAGAATAAAACTCTTATCCTTGTTGCTTTAGTGGACATAGGATGCTGGAGAAGTTGGTAAGAGTGGTTTCCAGTCACTCGTTGAACCGTTGAGACAGAGAGAAGGTCGACTTTGGTTACATGTTCCAAATCTTTACTTCCAAGACATGATTCACAATCAGTTTTCATGTGACGTCACAACGGTCCCAAACAGAGACGACTTTTTCAGGCATTCTCAAGCACTTTCTTAAATCTCTTTTATGTTCACCTTTTAGTCTCACGTTAACCCCCTACTTCTGATTACTTACTTTTAAAAAAAATTAAGTTACATGAAATGGCCCCAGCATATCAAACCTAACAGAATCCCTAATTGCTCGAAATCTGGACGTGTATATAGCCGATTCAAAATGCACACTTTTCAAGGATGGAACACAGACGTATTGTGGCCAGTCACAAATTTTAGGAAAATTCAAGAAACAGATTATTTGTTGAAGCTTCTTGCTCCTTCGGCACAATACTGGGGGCATCTGAAAGACCTTAGAAAGTATTTACATAGCCGTGCAGCAAACTAACGTAAACACAAAAATTAACTCATCTAAAACTAACCAACCGATATAGATCTGAACCACACCCCACACACACACACACACACACACACACACACCACACACACAACACACACACACCACACCAACACCCACACACACACACACCCCACACACACAACACACAAACTCACACACACACACACACACACACCCACACACACACACACACACACGCACGCCACACACACACACACAAATGATAATTAAAGTCGATTCTCTCTAGCACCTCCCACTATGAAACAAATGAAGAACTTCTGTTCAAAAACGGATCGCGTTTCGTCTCAACGTGTATATGGTGGGATGGTCTCAGAGTTCAGTGAAATAATCAAGCATTTCTCACCACCATTTAACCAAGCGGGTGAGGCGGCCATTTTAAATCGCTCGATTGAAGGTACGTACACCCAAACACATAGAAAAACATTCTCTATAGCCCACACTATGATTAAGACCTGTCGGGCCATGGTGGTATCGTTTCTCTCAGGCTTGAAAGTTCCTGTTGATAGATGCATGTATCCTGGAAAGCCTGCAATAACTGCCGATACCCGTACTGGTTTTTATTATTCTTACCACGAATAACCGACCAAATCTTACTTACTTACTTGGGTCTATAGTCAAGGGTGAGCATAGGCCATCGACAAAAACTTG
>CM031617.1:33376125-33378625 GCA_018398815.1 Conus ventricosus | reverse complement strand
ACGCCTTGAATATTAACAAGACAAACCATAAACATGGACAAGAGGAGCACTCGCCATGAACACACAACCACTACAACACTACTATATCAAAAACAAACGGATAATCACATGAAGACATTTAGTACGAAAAACTGGAAAGATTTTAGCTTTCTCAACTACTAGCAAATGAGGCAGGAACAGTCACCGAGAACTGCAAAAAGGCATTGGGTCAACTGAATAAGGGCCCTACAGAGTCTGAAATGCGCAGATTTTGCCTTAATCTTCTGGGGCAAAGAAGGCATTTGCACGTACCATTTTGTTGGCGAAATCAAGCCTGGCGAAATGAGTAGCACCACTGAGTCACAACAAAACTACTCATCATTACCAGGTATTGGTTTGGGGCGTCAAAAGCAGACGCTTCATCACACATCTAACGAGTCGGTCAAAATGCCTTGAAACCACAAGAGGAAAGTCTAGGGAGAGCTTGACTGCAGAAGGTTTTCAGAGAAGAAACCCTCCTCAGACAAACGTTTCGGCCCTGAACTTCCTACACTCTAAGGGGGCCGGGCCGCATCCAGGTCATGACTCCCAGATGGCCTTCTGTTGCCAGCTTTTGTTTTCCTCTTTCCTGGCGCTGCCAGGCTTCGAACCCCCATCTTTTGGATAGATGCCCGTTTAGACAGAGGTTTACCCACATCGCTGAAGGGCACCTGTTCCAAGTTGAAAAATTCAAGCCTTACATAGTTGACCTTTATTCCTCCTCGACCGGATCCAGCTAGAATTCTTTTCAGCTGTTCTACCATTGCCTTCAGGATTCTGACCTTCTTCTTACCAGAAATCCCGAGTTATTTCACAAGATCATGGGCTGATGAGCACACAAATCCCCTTGTTCTAACCTCTATGGCGAAGACTTGGGCCTGGAAGCCAGATTCCCTCAAGGTCTTGGCAAGACGGGCATACTTCTCAGTCTTGTACTATCGCTCTCGCTCCATTCTGATTTTGGGTGTTTTAGTAATGTCAATCAGAATCATTTGTTTTGATAAAACTGAGAGGAGAATAATGTCCAGTCTCATGCCACTCTCCCTGATGATCTCAGGATGGGTCTCCCATTCTGGAAGGTCTGCGGTGCATCCCCAATCACCCACTTCATCCATTAAATCCTGATTCCATGGTCTTGATATCACAGCTGTTCCAGACTGGCTTGTGGCCTCCAGCCATTTAGAACTGTTGTCGTTGGAGCTTCTGGTGGTGCAGCGCTTCCTCCTGCAGTGCTAACCGCATGTGCGATCTCGTTGAGTACTTGATTGTGCGCCCATGTGTTCCTTCCTGGGTTTGCGCTGCTTTGCATGTACTCATGACATGTTCGACCGTTTTTAAATTTTTTTGCCGGGACATTGTGGGCACATGGGATATTCTGATTTCCCAGGTTTTAATTCAACGGTAGGAGGTCATATACAAATCTGAGAATCAAGATGAACCTAAGATGTGCCGTGTGGAATAAGTAATTCTAGCTGAGAATTCTTTGGAGTGCGTTTTACCACGTAGTCCGCCGTCCTTGCTGGCATTGCTGGACTGCCGCCCGAATTCTCTTTGGAATCCTCTTCTGTCTTCAGCTCCTCTTTTACCATGGCTCTCTTTGCTTTTCATTTTACCTGTGACCATTACTTCATTTCCGTTGACGCCAGCCCCCATCAGTTGGTCTGTATGTGACCTGTTATTTCCTTGATCTTGGGGTTTTCCTTTGCCTCATCAACTGCCCCCCACCCCTTTTCCATTTTCTGTCAGTCTTTAGCTTGGACTGGACTGATCTCATAGCTTTGTCTTTGGGACTGGACTGATCTCATAGCTTTGTCTTTGGAGTCCTCAAGCATGGCTAGTAACCTTGCTTTACCCACTTGTAATCCTCGAGGATTGATTTTATAGGAAGCTTCAGCTTCATTTGGCAGCTGTACAGTTCAACGTCAGTGAGACCAGGCGGGACGCCAGCCCATTTCGTCGCATATTTGTTGATTTTGGCCTCTACTGCTTCCATTGTGTTAGTGCCATTATCGTGTATTAGTGGAGGACAGAGAAGTTACTGGTTTAATGTTTGTCTGTTCGTTTTGCCTCTTTGTTCTGTTTGTATATGCATAATTTGTTGTTCATATATCTGTTCGTTTCTAGAGCTGGGTGGCTTGTCACTGAACTTTGTCTCTGGCACTTCAGGCTGTACTAAGCCCTGGATTTCCAGTGATGCTTCGCTCTGAAGGTCTGAATATGTTTTCTTGAGATGCTGACCGAGAGTTTCTTTGTCCACTGTGAGTGTCCCACATGTTGGCTGCTCAAACAGTTTCCTGGCAACATAGAAGGGGTCTCTAAAGAAGCAGTCTTGAGTTTTATTCTTTTCGTTCTATCTCCTTCATGCTGATCCTGTATTACTGGCGGCAATGTGATGAGCTTTCAAGACTTCCCAGAGCTTCTGCAAGTCGTTTTTTTTCCCTGCTTCCGATGCAGTCTTCCATTCTTTCCATGATTCTTTTTC